>OZ026496.1:1205000-1562500 GCA_964019985.1 Aurelia sp. 4 Dawson et al 2005 | reverse complement strand
GTGCATACATCCTCCTGACTCACCAGGTACATGTTGCATTTTAGGACACACTCTCAAGAAAAACTGATTTGCAATGGGGCAGCGATCCCTTTGTATCTAGATGCTTTGTTCTTTATTTTGAATAGTGGATCAGGACACCCAATAGAGGATTGCGCTAAAGATGGCGGCGAGGAATTTTTCACCGAGATGCACTGCGTTCGAATTGCAAACCTTTAACGATTCTATAGGAATTCGATTAAAGAATGCAGTGCATCTCGGGAAAAAATTCCTCGCCGCCATCTTTAGCGCAATCGTCTATTAGAATACATCTCCTATCAGAAAGTATTTATGGTCTATGCACGGTGATCTCAATGCTCCAAGGAGTCTCATAGAGTCCCAAACGCACTTCATAGGGCCACTCCAGTTTTTAATCTTTTCTTACAAGGTGTGCCACAAAAGTAAGATACTTTGGTATGAAAAGTAAGATGCTTTCACAAACCATGCACTTATTTGGATGGTTTTTGAAAGAACTGCCAATAAAGAAATTATTAGGGCTCATAAGCAAGCATTTCGTATCCCATTGAAAGACCATAATGACTCATTTGATGAACTGCTCGTTAGAAACGATGAAAAAGCTGTTTGTACTCAGAACCTGCAGAAGCTCATTATTAAAATAACTAAATCACTAAACTATTCACTATTCAGAAGGAAAGAAATTGATTACAACCTGAGAATGAAATATATTCTTACACTCCCCAGGGCATTGACTGTGTGTTTCGGTACAATTCGATAGCGTTCAGGGGTAGCATACCCTCGAGCAGTACATGTGATTAAGAGCAGCAGTACAGCCTCTGTACTTGACAAAACATAGAAATGGGCTTGGGAGAACTGTAAATAAAGTGATTATTATTTATTATCGTTGTTATCATTTTTTAAATTCTCGTAGGTACTGGGGAGTGATTGACAGCGCCTTAAGGTCAGCTGCTTATGACAAAGGTGTTGAGATTCGCCTAATGATGAGCAATTGGACACATATCAAAATGGAAATGCTGCCTATGTTGAGATCATTACAGGAGTTTGGTGATGCTTGCAAAAATGGAAATATTACTGTTGTAAGTATGCTCGCTTCGTTGACAACATTGAAATATGATCTATACCGTGATTGGACTGATCGTTGGTTTTAATGATCTGAAAGATAAGCTGTTACTACATTTACTACAGAAATGTTATCGATGCAGTTGAGAAGTGGAGTATTTCAAACAAAAGTTTATTTGAAATTATAGTTCCTACTGCCTTCGAGGACCTCTTCAAATTGCAACGTTGTCAAATTCTTGTGCGACGTCATAACTGCACCCCATGTTAAAGAATTTGTTTAATGCCGCCGTTTGGATGTTGCCAACCGTTAGAACACCAAATGAATTTAGTGTGGTGGCACAGTGAATTAGTGGATGCTTGTAGCGAAAACATCAACTTTCCCAAAATACAATAACAATTTTTTATAATTGAAAATGATGATTCTGGAGCACTTTGGTTCCAAGTTTGATAAAACATCTTCAATAGGAACAGAACGTGCGACTCTAAAGTCTTAAAATCCCATGATTAGGCCTATTCAAAGTCAGTCACAGCCACATTTCGTCTATATTATTTGGTATCGTACGATACATCTGGCAAAATCTTCCAATGAATCAAGAGGCTGATTACGACCTATTGTTGATTTTCATGTACGGTAATGTTCCAAATTATGCAGGGATGATCTGAAACGTTGCATTTTTCTTTCAAAACCCTTCAGAATTTTGTTCATTGTGGCTACTGAATTTTTGGGAAATTTCGAAATAGCTCAATATGCCACAAGCAGAACGTAATAAACTTAATCCTTTTCTTGAAGTGCAGGCTCTACTCTATATCAAAACCATATTTTGAAATGTTCCGCTCGTGGCCTTTCGCGAAAAAGAAATTCAAAAAGACGTACCGTTGTTTTTTCGTTGCTATCTCTAAAAGGACACATGTTGATAGCAGCTTTTTATTAAGCTGAAATGTACATATCTTTTAAACATATTCATCATACATACATACATGCATGCACTTATGTCGAAAAAGTTACGTAATTGCCAGATAAAATCGAAAGTTACCGAGAAGAATCCTTTGACCCAACACAAGCATGTATAGTGGAAAGGTGATTCAGTAAAAACTTCTGGTTTAGAAGATCTGAGCACTTGCTGAAATGGAACGTCTTGCTTTCACTAGAAAGTTACAGAGCTGATTCAAATAAAGTAAAAAATGTCCATTATTAGAAATCACAATGCTTATGCCGAAAAATATGCAAAAATAAGTAAAGAATGCTATGAATGGTAGTGGAAGCCAATTTATTATATCATTCTAAAACATTTGATATTTTAGGTGCTACATTCTCCACAAGCGCCTACCCCTTTGTTCTGCCACCTCTCTGTTCTGGCCCACTGTGGATGGGGGGCCTGGTAAGGCCTAGAAATCTTTAGCAGTCGGTAAAATTTTAGATTTTAAGTTTAAGAGATATGTTGAAGGTTTCCTTATCGCTGATCCTCCTTTTGCTTTTCAGCCAAGGATGACTTTAATCGTTACGTAATTACAAAGACCTTTAACGCCTTTTCCTCCCGAGAGCTACCAAAGGACATCCTTGATTTAGTAATCTCAGCAATTGATAAAACCTTTAGAGGCACAAAACAAATCTAACCGCAAAGCAAATTTGATCATACCTAATAGAAACCACCTCTTCCCGGGATGAAATCTCAACCCGGGTTGAAATTGTCATTATGAATAATCGGTTCTATGTTGGTTTTTCTTTTAAATGTGGTTCTGATATATCTGCAAACCATCGGCGACCTGCGGGACCGGCGTCGATGAAAATGTATCAGAACATTTGGCGGTTTGCTGCCGTTGACTTGTGAATGAATTATTTGTATTCGTTTGATCAGGTGATTGTCCTAAGCCAATAAAATGGGATGATTGATTCTATACTACATGGGTTGCCGGCAGCACGGCCGGCAGTTTAACTTTTACAACGCAGGACTGACGTCGATGGATAGCCGTCGTGGTCTCAGAGTTAATTATACTTTTATTGCGGGAAGATTGCAATGCACTGTGGTGTCCCAATTGTTTTCGTTGATACTCTTATCTTTTTTGTATTCCTTCAAGCATTGTTGGAAAAGATATAAACATTTTCAAGAGAAGTATCGGTCTTTGTTGTGTTTGCGTTATCGCGATTTTATATCGTATGACGTGGGATGGAAACTTAGAATTATGCAGTGACGTGCTTTGTGGTTCTCTTTAATGAAAGAATGGTAAATCAAGGCTAAGACCTAATGCGATAAGTGCATTTTCTTTGGATTAGATGTTCCCACATTTTTAATACTTTACTGCAAAAAAATCTACATGTCATGGGATGGTAAACATGTTATGAGATTTTATGATTAGCTCAATGTTTTCCTTGCTCGCTGTCAACCTAAGCCTCAGGGTATACGCCTTCCGATTTGCTTTTCTTTGCATTTTCTCAATGGAAACCGACAAGATTTTGATCGCCGTTTGCATTTCGTTTGCATGTTTTGGAAGGGAGATTTTTGCAGAAATCTCTCATTTCCACCGGAAGGAACGACCGATTAAAGCCGGATAAATTACCGAATATCATTGAAAAAATGGCGGTGAAACAAGACAGTTTTCAATATTATTTCTTTGATAGGATTTTCAATCGCGTTTAATTCTACTTACCCGTCAATTTAACTGAGTTGAGGAGACGAGGTCGCTGTCTTATTCTTTGTTTGTTAAATAGAAATGTGATTCTATGGATGGGAAATACTTTACTTGTGGATGAACTGCTTTCTGCCGCCTGTTTTTAGAAACTGTCACTGCTGATTGCAAGAATTTTTGCCCTCTGCTATGATGAATTTTGGCTTGAAACTACCCTTTTTTAACTAATTTTTGGCGATTTCAACCAAATCGAGTCATGTTTAAGGAAAATCTGTGAAAGGTGACCGTTGTTTAGAGAATCTTAGGCCCAAAACGCTCTCTTATGAGTCATAAGTTCCAAGTCTAAATTCAAGTTAGCCCTTCCTTTACGCAGAAATAACGCTGGCCAAAAATGCCTGTCCTACTTGGGGCCAAAAATATGGAATAGCCTATCTTCTGATTTAAAATCTACAAAAAGTATCACCTCTTTTAAGCACAAGAGCAAGGATAGTTTTGTCCAAAATACACAGAGAGAGGACAAAGACATGTGTGTTCTGCTAAAACTGCACATCCTCTGTCACATTCATGATTTGGCCTTACTAAAGTATGCTTTATCCAAAAACATGTAAGTTGTAATGTTTATCATATTTGCAACCACTTCCAAGGGGACCATTATGGAAATAAGGTCAACTCGATCTTTTAATGCTATCCTTGCCACTTTAATCAGGTGTGTTTTTATCGTATGCTTAACAAATCAGCTATGTAGATTGTAAGTGTTTCATTTATCTATATATGTAATCTTCTTTTTACCATTGTGGATTTTTTATTTAGTGGCAAATTTTTACCTACCTACCCCCTACCTACATACCTGTATGACCGGCATATACCCGTACCATCAACACGTTATGTACCCTACCCCCTTTGCAGGTCGATCTTGAGACTTTAGGAATCATTCTAACCAGTTTCTATTTCTCCTAGAAATTGTTCACTGTTCCCCCTGGCACCATGGACATTCCTTACTCTCGCGTTAATCACAACAAGTATATGGTTACGGAGACCACAGCATATGTTGGAACCTCGAACTGGTCTGGAGACTACTTCATAAGTACTGCCGGTATTGGGTATGTCATTTCACAAGAAGTCTCGAATTCAAGCTCAACAAGAAATGCAATACAGAATGAGTTAAGGCAAGTGTTTGAGCGGGATTGGAATTCGAAATATGCTAGTAGGCTCAGGTAGTTTCATGCTACGCCAAAATCAGATTGCCTAAGCCATACTTACTAATTACCCGATGCCCCAAAATAGTAGACTTTCTAAAAAATCGCCAAAAATCCATTATCCAACCTTTGATAGAAATTCTTTGACACTCGCTTTGTCAATGAACCAAAAATATTTGTAGGTGATGACATGCTTACTTCTGATACAATATGGTTCAGAAATTGTATGTTGACATACCTTATTTTGTGGTATGCTTTTAAGCACAATACTCAATCTTGCCTTAGATTCAAAATTTTCAGAATTTTCAGTATCCCTTTAGTCTGCAGTGATAGTGCGCATTTCTTTCTGTCATTTATGACCAAACTAGAAGCTTTGCATGCACAAAGAAATTGATTTGGCTATCATCAGTGCTCGTTTTGCTGTATGGTTCAAAACCAGGTAGTCCTAAAAAGAGCTAAATTGGCTGATATTCAAACCAGGTACAAGATCAGCAATGCCTGGCAAAATGGCTTGGTTCTTAATCTATGTGAAAAAACTGGAATTTTGAAGATCGGCTGCGTAATCAAATTTTGGTACTTCTTTAAATTTGAGTACTTTTTGGGACAAAAAAAAGTTTAGGTTTTAGGTTTTAAAAAAGAAGTTTAAAAAATTGAGTCAAAAAAAAGTTTAGGCGTTTGAAGGGCTGTGGAATAAAAAGTATGTGATCGATATTCAAATCTGAAATGTTCATCGAACAGTCAAAGGTAAACTTACATGAGAAAATTTTGTTTGGTAGTATCCCTCATCTTACAGACCCAGAAATTAGGAAAATGCTGGTAAAGGGCATGTTTGGGAACAACAATTTCACATTTCATTCTGGTCCATGATTTACCGTCTATTGAAATTCGAATTCAGCATCTCAAACTGGCAACGTAAACTTCAATGCCACATAAGTAATGGACCAGAATGGAATGTGGAATTCTCGATTCCCAAACAAACCCCTTACAAGCATTTTGATTATTGTTAGGTCTTAGAGATGTTTGATTTTACCAAACAAAATTTTCTCATCTAAGTTGATATTTGACTGATAGATTAACACTTTAGTTTTGAATATCGGTCACATACTTTTTATTCCACAGCTCTCCAAACGCCTAAACTTTTTTTTGACTCACCCGGTATTTACAAAGAAATTGACCTCATGGCTATTCTACCAACGGGTCTGGACGGATCTGTTATACTTTTTACAGAAGCGATGAATCTGCGGATGTGCAGAATAATGATAAAAACTCTAATAAATTGTCAGCACTTTTCATTTCATTTTTTCATTCCTTTTAATCTTCATTATGCATGATACTCCATCAGTATAATTGTAAAACAACAAAAACAACGAAATAATGTCTAGACTATTTACAGTGTATCTAAGCAAAATCTACATCTAATATCGTACTGTTTTTCCAGAGGTCATGTTTCAAGGGATCTTCGATGTCTTATTGGCGAAGAAAATTGTTTGTAGCCAGCTTTTTGAAAAGTGCAGCAGATTCCACATTTCTAATATTGTTTGAGATATCGTTCCACACCTTGGCACCTTTATACGAACAGCTCTCTCTAGATCTCTCCAGCCATGGTCTTACTACCTGCAGGTCATTCACTCTCCTTGTTTCATATTTTGAAACCTGAGATCTTTTTGTGAACTTTTGCGTAAGGATTTGTTGAGATTGCTCAGTTAGAACTTTATGCACCATCATCGCTTGGTCAAGCTTAATTAATTCATGTACACTCAATGTTGCAGATGGTATGCCGTCTTTAATAGGCACAGATTGGATCAGAGTCATTGCCCTATCCTGTAACTTTTGCAAGGTATGGAGTTTAGTTGCAGAAAGGTGACCCCATAGCAGACATCCATATCTGAGGTGAATTTCCACCAATACCCAGTATATGGGGAAAAGTTTTGATTGGGGGAGAATTTGTCGAGTTTTCTGATGGAATCATGGAACCAAGCGCAATTTAATTTTCCTTTTTCTATCTTATACTCTTGATTCCATTCCATGACAGACTTTCGTCAATAGTTAGCCCTAAATACTTCATCTTTCTAACTCGCTTGATTTCATCTTCTCCAACCTTAAGATCATCGATTTCGGTGATCTTGCCTAATTGTTTACTGCTTCTCAAGAACATATTTTCGCATTTCGTTACTTTTAGGCTTAACTTGTTTTGTCTTAGCCAATCTATGACATCTGTTAACTCATTTCTTAAGTCTTTCAAAAGTTGGTGAGGGTCCTCTCCTCCTAAAAAAATACTTGTGTCATCGGCATACATATTGGGTGCGAATTTTGTAAGGGACTCCTCAAAATCTTTGGTATACAATATAAATAGAAGAGGCCCTAAGCATGACCCTTGAGGAATGCCGCAAGAAGCCAGTTGAATGAAGATATGAAAAAGTTGGTCAACCCAGGCGCTTCTGTAGAATAGCTACGAGGTCTTTTGATTTGCATTTGCTTTCATTGAAGTTTGACTGAAGAATTCACATTCAGTTGCTGGCTTCGATCATTTTTTTTACATAATGGCCATAGTTTGTCTCACATTAGATATCACGTGAAAATGCCCGCGAACATCATTTAAAGTGTCTCGTACGGTTGATTTGCGTCCTCGCAAATCTCATCTGACTTGTACTTTCAGGTAGACTTTGATATTAGAGGTGAATTGCAGACAAGAAGACGAAAACGATATTTTT
Organism: Aurelia sp. 4 Dawson et al 2005; assembly: GCA_964019985.1. Lineage (NCBI taxonomy): Eukaryota > Metazoa > Cnidaria > Scyphozoa > Semaeostomeae > Ulmaridae > Aurelia > Aurelia sp. 4 Dawson et al 2005. Next base: position 1,554,894 of record OZ026496.1, on the reverse strand, counting down.
CCCCTTCGTTCTAAAGCTATACTTCTATGTCAAGTATTTCCCAAATTATGATTTCTTTACCTGATTTTTATTGAATTACATTCTTCCGTGCTTTCATGAACCATCCTCCACATCGGCTAGCATTTTTGTATGATTTCATTTTTGTATCATTGAATTACATGATTTCAACAGATCAATGTCGGGTATGGTGTAGGTATATCAAATCAGTACTTCTTTCAATGAAAGATTTTGTTAATTGTGAAAAATTTCCAGTGATTTTCAAAATGTTAGTTACAACCGATTTTATTTAGAAATCTATAGAAACCCCATCGGATATTTATCTATTGTGAATGTCAGGTCTCTATCGAAATGGCCGAAAATGTAAGGCATTTCAGAGAACTTTCCTCCACTACTCAAGTTTGAGAAACCGGGTGATTCAAAAAAAATTTACACGATTGGCAGGCGATGGAACAAAGAGCATGCAGCCAATATTCAAACCTAGAATGTTAACTTTCGCGCAAATGCAAAGTTAGATGTAAAAATTTCGTTTGGCCAGCTCATCTTTTACAGACTTAGACTTATTACGTTGAGTCCTAGTAATCGCTACCACCCACCTACCCACCCACCCTAGACCCACAATCCTGGACAAAAGTTATGAGACAACAGAGCGATTTGACGCTGTCACGGGCTCAAAGTGCCCACTCCCCCCGTATCAATGTTGTTAAGGTTGGAACACGTCGATTGTCACCAACAGTGATACGGAGGAGGGGGTTTGCAATACTTAAATCCCTTTTATTATTGAAAATACAGATCAACAGCTAGAAGCGCTACTTGTCTCATTTGGTTCAGGATTGCAGATTAAAGGGGCTAACATCCATTCTCATTGTAATATCATTAACACAAACAAAAGCTACGTACGGAATGTTTTAAAAAGAGAGCCTTGTCGACCAGGGTACTCTGTAGACTTATGACGATGATTCCCTTGTATCCCTGCGGTAAACCTTGCTCAAGAGGGACTCGTAATGAAACAGTAAAAAACTTCGAATCTCAATCCCGTGGGAGTGTTTTCAATTCTTCAATCGAATGGAGAATTCTATCACATTTACACCGTAACAATAGTAATTCACAAATCTCGCAATCTAATTAGTACTGTACGAATCGCCAAGTTTGGGCCGAAATAGGGCCAGTTTTCTCAGAGTAATGTTATGAGCCTCTGTTGACTGAAGCGCCATCATCAAGTCAAAGAGCACAGGGAAGCTAAAGACTTATCGTCTAGGTACATTAGAAGAATGCGCGAAGGGGTTCGTATGGCAGTGAGGATCCCACGTGCGATGCTGATCTCTGACTTACTTGCCATAGAAGTTTAGATTCCATTTCTGAAACGGACAGTTGAATTGAATTTATATTTCGAATTGTAAGTAAATCATAGACCAGAATCGAGTGTTTAATTGAATTCTCTTCCGATGCAAACCTCTTACCAGCATTTTCTAACTGATGGGTCTAAAAGATGTGTGCTGTTACCAAACAAACTTTTCACATCTTAGTTACCGTTTCATATTAGTTTCAATATCAGCTGTTTGTTCCACAAACGTGCCCGCCAACGTGTAAGCTTTTTAAACTGACCAATTAGATTCTTTAACTCAAGAAAGTAATCACCAAGGTGTTTTGTTTGGGACGCTTCTTTCTTCGTTTGCAATTGCCATTTGATGGTATGAAATTTGGTTAAATGTTTCAGCATACTCAAGAAAAATCGGCCATGCAGACAAATTTACACCTGAAAGTGCACATGAATTACAAATCCGAAGAAAATACGAAATTTATCCATAATTTATTTCTTTTTCAGTCACTAATCGACCTAAATGTATGCCATTATTAGATCCCAAATTATGAAGCAGTTCCAAATTATGTAGCAATAGTGCTATTGAATTTTGAAACGTTTAAATTTGTTTAAATTATGTGTCTGTAAAAAATTAATCATATTTGCAAAGCAGATTTATGAATTGATTGCTGAATTAATAAGTATGCCTCACACTAGATTCCAGGTGAAAGTATCTGCGAATATGTTACAGAGTTTTTCATGATTACTTAATTATTACGTGTTTTGGCACATCGTATCTGGAAATTAATATGAGATAGACTTTAATTCGTTTGTAATATTTGTAACTTTTGTAATTATTAATTGTGAATATGTTTCTAGCAAAGAGGTTTAATTCCTACTAGTTTGTGTAGTTGAAATTACATTGATTTAGAACTGAAAAAGAAATTTCTTGTTGTCTCTGAACTTGCTTTTCATCGAAAATTTCTCTTGTCGAAAATTCGATGCGTTTGACAAAAAAAGCTTTCGAATTTCGAACCCAGTTTCGATGAAGCCTATAGCCTTACTTTTGACTGAAAACAGCCAAAAGCCATTTACTATCTAAAAGGTAAGCTTGTAGCCTCTTTTGAAGGAAAATCAAGGATCTTTGAAACTAGCAATTGTTGACGAAACAGGTAAGGCTATAAGCCTTAAATTTTGACCAAAAATCATGGATCTTTTCAAACAATCAAGTTTCGATATAAAAGGCAAGCCGTACTTTGTGACCAAAATAAAAAATGTGTGTAAAATATGTTCTGGTCAAAGAGGAAGCCTGCAGCCTTACTTTTTGACTGAAAGCAACGATTTTGAAAGTACCCGTTATCTATGATAAAAGGTAAGCCTATGGCCTTAAAGGTAAGCCTATGGCCTTAAAGGTAAGCCTATGGCCTTAAAGGTAAGCCTATGGCCTTAAAGGTAAGCCTATGGCCTTAAAGGTAAGCCTATGGTCTTACTCAAGGATTTTTGAAAATGGCAGCTCTCGATAGAACGGGTAAACCGATGGCCTTCCTTTTTTATCAGAATCAAGGATTTTTTAAAATACCTGATTTTGATGAAACCGGTAAGATTGAACACTCTTGATTTTGGTCAAAAAGTAAGGCTATGTGCTTACTTTTTCATTTATATATATCTGCTTTTTCAAAAGTTTTCTATTTGTTTCATAAAGCAAGGCTATTTTAATAAAGATCGGCTGTTTATGAAATCCTTCATATTGGTCACAGAGGCACAATGCCTTCATCTTGATGCATACAAGTCGAGTAGAAGAGATATAAACTGACACCATCAGAGACCGAGAAGAAAAATAAAAAAAAAATAAAAAAAACCTTACAGACATTGACAAACCCGACACCGTCAGAGAACAGAAGTAATTACCTACAGAGAACAGTAGACAAAATCGGTTAAGGTTTGTTTTACCCTTTTCAAGTCATGCGTCCATACTCTTTGGAAATGTTAATATCATATTATCTTTTGCATTCATGGCGCAAGTATTAATTGCGCGAAATATGTTTTATCACTTGCGCAGAATTTAAAAAAGCTTTATCAAGTGATTGATCACTTGTCTTGGAAGTGTCTGTTAACGAAACCTTCGCCGATTTTGCCTGTTTATACCGATTAAACCAAACAATCGAGCCTACAGAATCTTTAACTTGTGAAACAGTAATGCACAGAAATCAGTGATTCAAACATTATTTCTACGTTAATGGCCTACCTACATCCGTATCATTTTTGCAATTTTTATCGAAAAGGCAAATTGAAGATAATAAGAATATAGTGAAACCAAAAAGATCTAAAACCAGTCAAACTTTAGCAAAACATGAGAGCGATTTGATCAGCACGAGAGCTTGACGACTACATGGTCTCCCAAAATAATTCTGCCCCGTTCAATCATCTTAAAGGGTTAACAATATTTCCTATTCATAAGAGAGCACTTTCTACCTTTTGAAAAATATGGTGAAAATTTTAATACGATGCAACAACCCTTTCTTTAAAAACTAAGCTCATTTTGACGTTGCTGGAGGACAATAGATGCTTATTTTGCCTTTTCTCTGCCATAAATCAGCAACCACTTATCAGATCAGTTAGACTCAAACAAAGTTTGAAACTCGAAGTTGAAGACTGACCTATGCAACTGTGTAAAATCTGAGATGATCACATCGACAGCTCCTCCACAACATCAACACAAACAGGGCACAATTATTTTGGCACTGTATGTTTTGCATAAGCTTGGAAATAGGCTTGTTAGATGGTACTTCCCAGTGCACGCAAACAATTCTTTTTTTATACTCAATTTAAAATTTGTTACAAAGACGAATTACCAAAGACACTACTTACAATACATTTAACTACACTACTAAGACCGACTACGACGATACCCCGGGGAGCATAATATCCTGACTACCCCGACGCCATTCAGTAAAAAAAATATGGAACTAAACTAAAATTAAATCTACGATTACAAAAAGCTACCATACAACGATTTACCGATAACTACTGAAACCTGTTTCGCAGTAGATGTCGAGTTAAACAAATTCTAAAATCTAGAAAACCAAGGCACTGAGCCAGTGCTAGTAAAGTTTGGAACTTGGAGGTCAGCTGTGACGCCTGACATCAACTGCGAAGCAGACGTAAAATATCCTAATAAAACGACTTTGTGTCTTTTACGAAGGAAAATTTTTGAAGATAGCGAGAGGCAGGTAACTGGTCGAAATTCTAAAATCTTATCCTATTGAAGATATGCTCGTTAAACTAATGTTCGAGGGTAATCTTGACAGAAAGTTGACTAAACAATTCTCAGTAACGAAAATACATATTCTAACACTTAATCGGCAACATTATTTGGCTGATTTGCAATCTGACCTACACATTCCCAGGATGAGATAGAGTAAATCCCCAGCCCCTTTTAGATGAATTTTGACAGGTTATAGAACTTTATGCTTGCATTCACTAAATCCTTTATCCGGTTTGCGATCTCGATAAAACAGCACAAAATAGTGGCGACGTAGCTCGGCCATTTGTCTAGCAAATAACGTTTGGATCACTGATTTTGGTATGTTATTTTATAATTGTGCAACAGATTTCCTCGGTTCACTTTCTTGGTCACGCGGTAGGTGGCTTCTTTTATATTCCTTGAGTCATTTTATGCCATTGGAGATGAATAAAGTTTTAAGATTTTCAGTATTAAATCTTATTTCGGCACAGCGGCATTTTGCAAGCGACCTAATTTCTACACAAAACGAGGTCGTAACTTTCTTTTCAACTTAAACAATAAATTTTCATCTCACTCGAAAAATGCCGCTGCGTTGAAATAAGGCTTGAAACCTTGTTCATGCTTCTTGTTATTTGTTGCTCTTAATTGTGATAACTTACTCTCTTAAAACAAACAATATATTTATTTCTTTACAAGTTGCCACATTACACCTTTCAGCAATTCTGTAAAAAGCCTGGAACGAGCGATATATTGTACATTCTCATACGAGAAGTTCAATGAAGTGGCAATAACAGTTTTATCACCGTTTTTCACATGCGAAAATTCTACAAAATTCTCAAAATTTCTCTGGTCAAAAACACGAAAAGACCTTCATATTAAATCTAATCAAAAAGCATCAGCAACATTTTCGTTTAATTTGTCGTATTTGTTTCGGGTATCTTGCGAAGACGTACTGCCATTTGCGTGACGAATAGCACATCTGGCAAACCGTAACCCTATGAGGTAATATTGCTCTACCTTCATGTTTTATATTTTTGCGATTTTTGCGAGCGATATTTTTGGGTGTTTCAACTATTTCTGGGTATTCATTAGAGTCAAGGGTTTGCTGTAAGGTGCCGAGGGATCTTCTTTCTGAGACACCCGGTCGGGTTATTGTTTTTATTAAATTTCCTGTCTATTTCATCATCATTGTAAATGGCTGTCGTAGTTGGAACTTGATGACATAATGTTCTTTCTACATATAGCAGCCATAGAATATTTCTGCAGTTATAGTTTAGTTGTCTTTATTGGCGGTAAGCTAATATCGAACTAGCTTCAGACTGTTTATGGAATAGCTAAATTGTCGATGGTATTAAAGGTTTCGATCGTCATATTGCTCTAACATGAATGGTTCTTGCGAATGCAGATTTTCCCTTCCACCTGCACAAAGCAGTTTTAAGAAATCTTTCATGCCCAATGAGACCAATTGATTGTGCTAAAACTTCATGAAGTTTCACTGAACAAGTCTGTATGAAATATAACGACCGGCTGTTTCACTTGGACGAATAATCTTTACAACCTGAAAAAAGAAATTTGATTTTTATTTGCAAATGTGAAGAAGATCTAGTCATTTCCAAAAATGTTCCATCATATAAAAGTTAATTCTTATACAATTAAATTGCAATTATTGGCTTTCAAATTTCCAAATTAAAACTAATTTCATGTGATGACAGATGTTCGGAAAGAAAGTGTTTAATGTTGAAATGTGATTTCTATCATTCTGTGGACTAACTGACACAATTCTACATTTTGCGATTTCATAAGCAGTCTGTGTAATATGAAAATGGGCTATGTTGTCACGCGCGACGTTTCGCGGTGGTGGGTTTGGGAGTGCGATGGCGCGATACGAAATCGCTAATTTTTTTCATCATGATCACGAATTTTCGTTGTTTGTCATTCTTGCTATAAAGAAATTATGGGTGGGCTTCCAGGATGACCTTTATAAATATGGCAGGCCTTGAGTAAGATCAGCGAAACGTTGATGTATAGTGTTGATGTCACTGTTATTTCAAAAAAGAAAGTTTCGATAAGGGTCTTTTATTGCCCTTGTGGATAATAAACTTCTGTGGTAAAAGTTACGAAAATAATTTTTACGTCTAGTTTGTATCGCACCGTCTTTGAAGTCAAAGGAATGTCAAAGCAGTTAGGCCATCCAGTTTCCTATTTTCCCGTCTGATTAAGTGTGAAGCTCAGTTGAAACTAATTAAGATTACACATAAGTTAAAGAAGGGTAAGATGAGAGTGAATGCCTTTGAAATAAAGAAACCAAACCTGTTAAGTTTATAATAGAAGAATCTATGCAAATTCGTAGTGGACCTTCCCTAGAGGCTGGAGATGCACTGCTGAAAGTCTGAGAAAGGTTTGCTCCCCGGTCTTTTACGGCCTTTATTTAACAAAGAAGAGAGGAAGATGATAGATCACAGGTAGTGGGGAAAAATTAGTAATAATAACAAGTACCTTCTCCTTTACTTTAGTGCTTGCCAAATTTGCCAACTTTGTCTAGATTAGCCAAACGAAGCCGATGTTTGCAATACAAACAGTTCCGGAATCCACTCAAAATAAGAAAAAGATTTCTTAATTTGAGTGGAAACCGGAACTGTTTTTATCACAAACATCAGCTTCGTTTAGCTAATCTAGACAAAGTTGGCGAAGTTTGCAAACACTAAAGTAAAGAAGGAGGTACTTGTTATTATTACTTATTCCCCCCCCCCACTACCTGTGGATAGATGCAGGTCCGTGACAAAATATTTCTACGCAAAATACAACGGTCTGTAAAGATTATTATAGACAAGTCCATCCTCCATATTTTGCAATTGTGTCGAATCCATCATTCGCTAAAATAAATCAATGAATATTTGAAACGTTTCTTCGGAATCCTTGCATCGAGTTCGCTTCGCCAGTGAGCTAACATTCACAACCGTCTTCTTCCCCTCTCGATTTCATTTCATTTTCATTTTAAACTTTTTATACACGGTGGCACCATCAATTAAATACTTATTGAGGATACCGAGGACTGCCCCATTTGTCTTAGTCTTTTGTTTTGCTGGTAACGTTCAAAGCAGATCAGCAGCGGGGAAACCTATTACTATGCGCGAGAATCTCTTTGTCTCTTTGCTAATCCTTGTTTGGATTGTGGTTGGATTCTCCACCCACATTCTTTCCACAGACCAAACATGCTTTCTGCGCATGATCACAGGTTTCCTTTCTGGGGATGACCGTTGCTTTAAACATTGACGACTCGTATTCCTAACAAATACTGCTTTACAGGGGGCCGTGTTAACAACTTACAAAATTAATAATATATTGCTAAAATAACTTAAGGTCTAAAACCTAAAATAACCTAATAAAAGTATATCTAAAATATCTAACTAAAGTATATATGATAAAAGAAATAAAAAGGAGTAAAATCAAAACTGGTGAATGGATCGAAATATCGAAGCGCTAATCTGCAGCAAAAATTGTAGGGACATCAAGAGATAAACGAAGGAGCCATTTTAAAGTCTGGCACGAAGTATTTCTTGCGAAATATTTTGGGATCGAAATGTTTACGAAATTTTGAAAACTTTTCAATTTACCCGTGCGACTTTTCGCACGCCTTTAACAATTTAGGCGCCTGTGGAGGCGGATCACATGCCTCATATGACAAAGACTGCATAAGAAATTTTCAAAAGACTGAACGATCAAAACAATTTATCAAAGACACAAGAAATCAAACTGAATGAATGAACAGATTATAAATCAAATCTTAGATAGCACTCAAAGACAAGAATTTCCACATGTGCAAATTTTCACATAAGCTCCACAATATCTCTTGAACTAAACACAATGAACCAAAAGAAATTCGTAAGATCTGTAACATAAGAAAAATGTAGGGACTTTTCAAAATGATTCCATCGTTCTGGGTCAACAGATGTGGGAATTCGATTTAAAAATGCAAAGCACGTTGGCAGAAACGTCACCGGCCTTAGCGTAATCGTGTAGAAACGCATGAAATGTGCGCAAAAACGCCTAAAAAAGAAATTGGCTAATCAAGGCCAGCTGCGCTCTAAAATCTTAAAGGAAATTGAAATCAAAACCATACTGATAAAAAATTCTTCCGTCAAGATATTGCATGAATCCGCTTAATGGCACTTTGGACAAAGTCGATGAAATTGAGCACAGTTGAAAATTTTAACTTGTTCATCTTCTATGAAAATTTTCGGGTGGCAGAAAATTTATTACTCCTTCCTTTAAATCCGAAGAGTCTATTTGTTATATTGTGTGCAAGAAAGTAAAAAATTTGATTGATCACTTTAAAACATTGTAAAATTCAGTATTCAGAAAACGGTTCTAGCAATCTGTGGTCATTGGCCTATGCTACCACAATGACAAAGCGCAACATGTCCGTTTCTTGAAAGTCTTACCTGCCCTCGTTTTAACCCAAAGTATCTAGCGACTGGATCTCCTTGTTGTATTCTTGGCAACTGATGTTCTTTCAGTTTATATCTTGCAAGTAATTCTGCTTTTTCGTCTGCAGTCATAACAACGTGTTCTGGAACGAGCTGATAAATGAAATGGAGATTTTTGACTTCAGAAAGAGAAACAGAAATTTATCTAGGGAATCAGAAAAAAACAAAAGCCGTGTCAAAGGCTACTTCCCCATTAAATAACAAAGCAACAATATTCTGCAAAATCAACTGAAAAGTTAATATGATAGACAATTTTTAACTTTCCAAATTTTTCCTTGTCTCTCCATTGCGATCTTGCAAGGGATATTTTCTCGAGAAAATCGCCTCTAGAAGCCTGAAAAATGGTGCAGAAATCGTAAAATGAATTTTCCTCATATTTCTGCCAGACAGAAATGACTTGAACAGGTTTTCGCACATACTTTCCTCAAGGGAGGATGAAAAGTCTTCCCCCTGAAATGAGAAAGTAATGACTTGAACAGCCTAACTCAAACTTTAATTTCAAATTTCAGTAAAATTTATAGAGTCTATCCGACGTAAAACTAAATTGATATATCCAAATCACAGCAATTTCCTGACATCCAATGTGAACCCGATTCCTGAATTTATCTGAAGAAATTGTTTGTGCGTAGCCTTCTATGCCGTACTTGTATTTTATTGTGCATTTAGATTTCACTTTAGTTGTCTGTCTCTATGTTATGGCCATGGGGTAGTCATGGTCTTCTACTCCTCATGGCATCGTTCTTGTAGTGTAGTAAAGTAGTTCGTAAGTGCTGTTTTATGTAATTTCGTTATTTTAAATTTTTAAATTGGATAAAAAGGAAAGAAAGTTATTCACGGGGATTTCATTCTCCCACGCGAACAAATTTTACTCTAATACATGCAAGTATCATTGTTGTTAGGGTGGAAAACCGGTCAAATCTTGCTCATTATTTTCCCTGGTTTTTGCAGCGTTTTGAAAGGGGCTTTCAGTAGAAAACCTCTTATATCCACGGGAAAGAATCACCAATTTTTTGCCGATCAAATTACCGCTAGAACTGAACATATCGGCAGTAAAACAGACCCATTTCAGTAGTATAGCTTTGATATTTATTTCATTCATTTCATTTTATAATATTTAGGGTAAGTATTCAAGTCATGATAACATTAATTTAGGCCCCGTTTACAGGGGATCGGATCCAAACGGATCCGTACACAAAGTGTAACGGTTAGGCCTTGCGTTTACACGGGACTCGACGGATCCGAACCCATTTGGATCTGCTATCCGTACCCAAACGGGATCATTTTCGAAGGTGATCCCGTTTGGATCCGATCCCAAAAGGGTCTCGTGTAAACGGGTGGGATCGGATCCAAACTGGTACGGATAGGAAGTGACACGATTAAACTGAAAATCCTTTGTTGACATTTCAAAGAGGGGAATCAGAGATGAGACAGAGTCTATTAGAGTGCAAAATTTCAAAGGATCTGATTAAAATAGGAGAAAAGGTTTACTAGAGCACTGCTGAAATGATCCCAATTTCGTTAGTGACTGGCCCATAAAAATGAACTGACAGAATTCTCTACTTAAATAAACCAAAAGACCAAAGGAGTGATTTCAATGTTGTTTTATAGCTGAGTGAATAACTTAGATCGCCAATATTTTGCAATTTTGTCTATGTCGGAAATTGGCAAAAATGATGATGAAATGAGACCAGGCAATGCAGCAGGCGAATCAAGAACCCATTGAGGATCGTAAAAGCAAGCCACTCAATTCTAAGATCAAAAATTCAAGCGAGTGGTTTTTCAGGAAAAATAAATGAATATTTGACTATCTAGCTAGCAGGGAACAATACGTCGAGATTGATGAGGTTAAATCAAACATGAAAAATATCGACTGTAGGAGTACCACAGGGCTCTGTTCTTGGGCCAAGACTATTTGCAATCATGACATCGGGCCTTTCAGAGTGTACAAAAAGTGAAAAGTTGAAATATTCACAGATGATAAGGAAGCATACTGTGTACGTGAAGGTGAAGTGAAGGTGAAGTGAAGGTGAAGTGAAGTTGAAGTTGCGTTTTTCAGCGCCAAGTACTGGGATCACAGAAATAGAGCAGACCTAATCGATTCAGCGGCTCCTTGTCATGACGTTCAAGTGGTGGGGCTATACCAGGATTCGAACCCGGTCCACCTGACTGTTTGGGCTGCAATGTCAGAGGATCACACCACGGTACCACAACACTTTCACCTTCAATATTGCGATATGGTGTTGACAAAATTTTCTATCAATTCAACCTGACAAAACAAAAATTGTGGTTATTCAAAAGAAATAATTCATAGGGCCTTTTCAGCCTGTATGGCTCAATGAAAAGCAAATCAAAATGGTTGAAAAGTCTGAATGTCTAGGCATTACCATTGACAAAAGTGTAATTGGAAACCACAAATCACAAAAACTTCAAAGTTGTGGCTACATTTTGAAATGAGTAAATTTGATATTGTTGGACAAAATTTGGATGGCATATTGTTTTGACTGAATGAAATATTGGTTTAAATTGTTTTTATGCAATTTGTGTTGGAACTTTTAAATCTTGAAAGAAGATTGAATGGACAATAAAAAAATTTGGATAAATTCTGGGAAACCTACATTTCCTTGTGCTTTTAAATCAGCTACATTCAGAACTGAATATAAAAATTCTCCCTGCAATGCTTCTTATGATGGCAAGAATGGCAGCATATGGCTTCTTAAATGCCCCATGCTCTTTCTGACTTGCCCAGTGGTTCAACCGAACAGAAAGTGTGCTTTCTGACCTATCTTTCTTCTACTTTGAGTTGTTTTCTTGATGACAATCATGCATGTCACAACAAAACACGTTATTTTCTAAATTCAAGAAGAGTACCTGTTTTGCTGATGGTGTCATTCCTTGTTGAACTACAATAATTGCTCTGTTAATGTTTTCTTCTTGCATCCTAGTGCAATATCTAGAAACAACATGCAATGAAATATTTTGATAGAAAATACCAAGGATTTTTTGTTTCATGAGTCATATCACTAAACCAGAAGAGCATAACATTTCCAAGTTGTCAAATAGAATCACAATACTCCAAATATCTATGGCAAAGAAAGTTAGAAGGTTTCCTTATCGCTGATCCTCCTTTTGCTTTTCAGCCAAGGATGACTTTAATCGTTACGTAATTACAAAGACCTTTAACGCCTTTTCCTCCCGAGAGCTACCAAAGGACATCCTTGATTTAGTAATCTCAGCAATTGATAAAACCTTTAGAGGCACAAAACAAATCTAACCGCAAAGCAAATTTGATCATACCTAATAGAAACCACCTCTTCCCGGGATGAAATCTCAACCCGGGTTGAAATTGTCATTATGAATAATCGGTTCTATGTTGGTTTTTCTTTTAAATGTGGTTCTGATATATCTGCAAACCATCGGCGACCTGCGGGACCGGCGTCGATGAAAATGTATCAGAACATTTGGCGGTTTGCTGCCGTTGACTTGTGAATGAATTATTTGTATTCGTTTGATCAGGTGATTGTCCTAAGCCAATAAAATGGGATGATTGATTCTATACTACATGGGTTGCCGGCAGCACGGCCGGCAGTTTAACTTTTACAACGCAGGACTGACGTCGATGGATAGCCGTCGTGGTCTCAGAGTTAATTATACTTTTATTGCGGGAAGATTGCAATGCACTGTGGTGTCCCAATTGTTTTCGTTGATACTCTTATCTTTTTTGTATTCCTTCAAGCATTGTTGGAAAAGATATAAACATTTTCAAGAGAAGTATCGGTCTTTGTTGTGTTTGCGTTATCGCGATTTTATATCGTATGACGTGGGATGGAAACTTAGAATTATGCAGTGACGTGCTTTGTGGTTCTCTTTAATGAAAGAATGGTAAATCAAGGCTAAGACCTAATGCGATAAGTGCATTTTCTTTGGATTAGATGTTCCCACATTTTTAATACTTTACTGCAAAAAAATCTACATGTCATGGGATGGTAAACATGTTATGAGATTTTATGATTAGCTCAATGTTTTCCTTGCTCGCTGTCAACCTAAGCCTCAGGGTATACGCCTTCCGATTTGCTTTTCTTTGCATTTTCTCAATGGAAACCGACAAGATTTTGATCGCCGTTTGCATTTCGTTTGCATGTTTTGGAAGGGAGATTTTTGCAGAAATCTCTCATTTCCACCGGAAGGAACGACCGATTAAAGCCGGATAAATTACCGAATATCATTGAAAAAATGGCGGTGAAACAAGACAGTTTTCAATATTATTTCTTTGATAGGATTTTCAATCGCGTTTAATTCTACTTACCCGTCAATTTAACTGAGTTGAGGAGACGAGGTCGCTGTCTTATTCTTTGTTTGTTAAATAGAAATGTGATTCTATGGATGGGAAATACTTTACTTGTGGATGAACTGCTTTCTGCCGCCTGTTTTTAGAAACTGTCACTGCTGATTGCAAGAATTTTTGCCCTCTGCTATGATGAATTTTGGCTTGAAACTACCCTTTTTTAACTAATTTTTGGCGATTTCAACCAAATCGAGTCATGTTTAAGGAAAATCTGTGAAAGGTGACCGTTGTTTAGAGAATCTTAGGCCCAAAACGCTCTCTTATGAGTCATAAGTTCCAAGTCTAAATTCAAGTTAGCCCTTCCTTTACGCAGAAATAACGCTGGCCAAAAATGCCTGTCCTACTTGGGGCCAAAAATATGGAATAGCCTATCTTCTGATTTAAAATCTACAAAAAGTATCACCTCTTTTAAGCACAAGAGCAAGGATAGTTTTGTCCAAAATACACAGAGAGAGGACAAAGACATGTGTGTTCTGCTAAAACTGCACATCCTCTGTCACATTCATGATTTGGCCTTACTAAAGTATGCTTTATCCAAAAACATGTAAGTTGTAATGTTTATCATATTTGCAACCACTTCCAAGGGGACCATTATGGAAATAAGGTCAACTCGATCTTTTAATGCTATCCTTGCCACTTTAATCAGGTGTGTTTTTATCGTATGCTTAACAAATCAGCTATGTAGATTGTAAGTGTTTCATTTATCTATATATGTAATCTTCTTTTTACCATTGTGGATTTTTTATTTAGTGGCAAATTTTTACCTACCTACCCCCTACCTACATACCTGTATGACCGGCATATACCCGTACCATCAACACGTTATGTACCCTACCCCCTTTGCAGGTCGATCTTGAGACTTTAGGAATCATTCTAACCAGTTTCTATTTCTCCTAGAAATTGTTCACTGTTCCCCCTGGCACCATGGACATTCCTTACTCTCGCGTTAATCACAACAAGTATATGGTTACGGAGACCACAGCATATGTTGGAACCTCGAACTGGTCTGGAGACTACTTCATAAGTACTGCCGGTATTGGGTATGTCATTTCACAAGAAGTCTCGAATTCAAGCTCAACAAGAAATGCAATACAGAATGAGTTAAGGCAAGTGTTTGAGCGGGATTGGAATTCGAAATATGCTAGTAGGCTCAGGTAGTTTCATGCTACGCCAAAATCAGATTGCCTAAGCCATACTTACTAATTACCCGATGCCCCAAAATAGTAGACTTTCTAAAAAATCGCCAAAAATCCATTATCCAACCTTTGATAGAAATTCTTTGACACTCGCTTTGTCAATGAACCAAAAATATTTGTAGGTGATGACATGCTTACTTCTGATACAATATGGTTCAGAAATTGTATGTTGACATACCTTATTTTGTGGTATGCTTTTAAGCACAATACTCAATCTTGCCTTAGATTCAAAATTTTCAGAATTTACAGTATCCCTTTAGTCTGCAGTGATAGTGCGCATTTCTTTCTGTCATTTATGACCAAACTAGAAGCTTTGCATGCACAAAGAAATTGATTTGGCTATCATCAGTGCTCGTTTTGCTGTATGGTTCAAAACCAGGTAGTCCTAAAAAGAGCTAAATTGGCTGATATTCAAACCAGGTACAAGATCAGCAATGCCTGGCAAAATGGCTTGGTTCTTAATCTATGTGAAAAAACTGGAATTTTGAAGATCGGCTGCGTAATCAAATTTTGGTACTTCTTTAAATTTGAGTACTTTTTGGGACAAAAAAAAGTTTAGGTTTTAGGTTTTAAAAAAGAAGTTTAAAAAATTGAGTCAAAAAAAAGTTTAGGCGTTTGAAGGGCTGTGGAATAAAAAGTATGTGATCGATATTCAAATCTGAAATGTTCATCGAACAGTCAAAGGTAAACTTACATGAGAAAATTTTGTTTGGTAGTATCCCTCATCTTACAGACCCAGAAATTAGGAAAATGCTGGTAAAGGGCATGTTTGGGAACAACAATTTCACATTTCATTCTGGTCCATGATTTACCGTCTATTGAAATTCGAATTCAGCATCTCAAACTGGCAACGTAAACTTCAATGCCACATAAGTAATGGACCAGAATGGAATGTGGAATTCTCGATTCCCAAACAAACCCCTTACAAGCATTTTGATTATTGTTAGGTCTTAGAGATGTTTGATTTTACCAAACAAAATTTTCTCATCTAAGTTGATATTTGACTGATAGATTAACACTTTAGTTTTGAATATCGGTCACATACTTTTTATTCCACAGCTCTCCAAACGCCTAAACTTTTTTTTGACTCACCCGGTATTTACAAAGAAATTGACCTCATGGCTATTCTACCAACGGGTCTGGACGGATCTGTTATACTTTTTACAGAAGCGATGAATCTGCGGATGTGCAGAATAATGATAAAAACTCTAATAAATTGTCAGCACTTTTCATTTCATTTTTTCATTCCTTTTAATCTTCATTATGCATGATACTCCATCAGTATAATTGTAAAACAACAAAAACAACGAAATAATGTCTAGACTATTTACAGTGTATCTAAGCAAAATCTACATCTAATATCGTACTGTTTTTCCAGAGGTCATGTTTCAAGGGATCTTCGATGTCTTATTGGCGAAGAAAATTGTTTGTAGCCAGCTTTTTGAAAAGTGCAGCAGATTCCACATTTCTAATATTGTTTGAGATATCGTTCCACACCTTGGCACCTTTATACGAACAGCTCTCTCTAGATCTCTCCAGCCATGGTCTTACTACCTGCAGGTCATTCACTCTCCTTGTTTCATATTTTGAAACCTGAGATCTTTTTGTGAACTTTTGCGTAAGGATTTGTTGAGATTGCTCAGTTAGAACTTTATGCACCATCATCGCTTGGTCAAGCTTAATTAATTCATGTACACTCAATGTTGCAGATGGTATGCCGTCTTTAATAGGCACAGATTGGATCAGAGTCATTGCCCTATCCTGTAACTTTTGCAAGGTATGGAGTTTAGTTGCAGAAAGGTGACCCCATAGCAGACATCCATATCTGAGGTGAATTTCCACCAATACCCAGTATATGGGGAAAAGTTTTGATTGGGGGAGAATTTGTCGAGTTTTCTGATGGAATCATGGAACCAAGCGCAATTTAATTTTCCTTTTTCTATCTTATACTCTTGATTCCATTCCATGACAGACTTTCGTCAATAGTTAGCCCTAAATACTTCATCTTTCTAACTCGCTTGATTTCATCTTCTCCAACCTTAAGATCATCGATTTCGGTGATCTTGCCTAATTGTTTACTGCTTCTCAAGAACATATTTTCGCATTTCGTTACTTTTAGGCTTAACTTGTTTTGTCTTAGCCAATCTATGACATCTGTTAACTCATTTCTTAAGTCTTTCAAAAGTTGGTGAGGGTCCTCTCCTCCTAAAAAAATACTTGTGTCATCGGCATACATATTGGGTGCGAATTTTGTAAGGGACTCCTCAAAATCTTTGGTATACAATATAAATAGAAGAGGCCCTAAGCATGACCCTTGAGGAATGCCGCAAGAAGCCAGTTGAATGAAGATATGAAAAAGTTGGTCAACCCAGGCGCTTCTGTAGAATAGCTACGAGGTCTTTTGATTTGCATTTGCTTTCATTGAAGTTTGACTGAAGAATTCACATTCAGTTGCTGGCTTCGATCATTTTTTTTACATAATGGCCATAGTTTGTCTCACATTAGATATCACGTGAAAATGCCCGCGAACATCATTTAAAGTGTCTCGTACGATTGATTTGCGTCCTCGCAAATCTCATCTGACTTGTACTTTCAGGTAGACTTTGATATTAGAGGTGAATTGCAGACAAGAAGACGAAAACGATATTTTTCCCCTTCGTTCTAAAGCTATACTTCTATGTCAAGTATTTCCCAAATTATGATTTCTTTACCTGATTTTTATTGAATTACATTCTTCCGTGCTTTCATGAACCATCCTCCACATCGGCTAGCATTTTTGTATGATTTCATTTTTGTATCATTGAATTACATGATTTCAACAGATCAATGTCGGGTATGGTGTAGGTATATCAAATCAGTACTTCTTTCAATGAAAGATTTTGTTAATTGTGAAAAATTTCCAGTGATTTTCAAAATGTTAGTTACAACCGATTTTATTTAGAAATCTATAGAAACCCCATCGGATATTTATCTATTGTGAATGTCAGGTCTCTATCGAAATGGCCGAAAATGTAAGGCATTTCAGAGAACTTTCCTCCACTACTCAAGTTTGAGAAACCGGGTGATTCAAAAAAAATTTACACGATTGGCAGGCGATGGAACAAAGAGCATGCAGCCAATATTCAAACCTAGAATGTTAACTTTCGCGCAAATGCAAAGTTAGATGTAAAAATTTCGTTTGGCCAGCTCATCTTTTACAGACTTAGACTTATTACGTTGAGTCCTAGTAATCGCTACCACCCACCTACCCACCCACCCTAGACCCACAATCCTGGACAAAAGTTATGAGACAACAGAGCGATTTGACGCTGTCACGGGCTCAAAGTGCCCACTCCCCCCGTATCAATGTTGTTAAGGTTGGAACACGTCGATTGTCACCAACAGTGATACGGAGGAGGGGGTTTGCAATACTTAAATCCCTTTTATTATTGAAAATACAGATCAACAGCTAGAAGCGCTACTTGTCTCATTTGGTTCAGGATTGCAGATTAAAGGGGCTAACATCCATTCTCATTGTAATATCATTAACACAAACAAAAGCTACGTACGGAATGTTTTAAAAAGAGAGCCTTGTCGACCAGGGTACTCTGTAGACTTATGACGATGATTCCCTTGTATCCCTGCGGTAAACCTTGCTCAAGAGGGACTCGTAATGAAACAGTAAAAAACTTCGAATCTCAATCCCGTGGGAGTGTTTTCAATTCTTCAATCGAATGGAGAATTCTATCACATTTACACCGTAACAATAGTAATTCACAAATCTCGCAATCTAATTAGTACTGTACGAATCGCCAAGTTTGGGCCGAAATAGGGCCAGTTTTCTCAGAGTAATGTTATGAGCCTCTGTTGACTGAAGCGCCATCATCAAGTCAAAGAGCACAGGGAAGCTAAAGACTTATCGTCTAGGTACATTAGAAGAATGCGCGAAGGGGTTCGTATGGCAGTGAGGATCCCACGTGCGATGCTGATCTCTGACTTACTTGCCATAGAAGTTTAGATTCCATTTCTGAAACGGACAGTTGAATTGAATTTATATTTCGAATTGTAAGTAAATCATAGACCAGAATCGAGTGTTTAATTGAATTCTCTTCCGATGCAAACCTCTTACCAGCATTTTCTAACTGATGGGTCTAAAAGATGTGTGCTGTTACCAAACAAACTTTTCACATCTTAGTTACCGTTTCATATTAGTTTCAATATCAGCTGTTTGTTCCACAAACGTGCCCGCCAACGTGTAAGCTTTTTAAACTGACCAATTAGATTCTTTAACTCAAGAAAGTAATCACCAAGGTGTTTTGTTTGGGACGCTTCTTTCTTCGTTTGCAATTGCCATTTGATGGTATGAAATTTGGTTAAATGTTTCAGCATACTCAAGAAAAATCGGCCATGCAGACAAATTTACACCTGAAAGTGCACATGAATTACAAATCCGAAGAAAATACGAAATTTATCCATAATTTATTTCTTTTTCAGTCACTAATCGACCTAAATGTATGCCATTATTAGATCCCAAATTATGAAGCAGTTCCAAATTATGTAGCAATAGTGCTATTGAATTTTGAAACGTTTAAATTTGTTTAAATTATGTGTCTGTAAAAAATTAATCATATTTGCAAAGCAGATTTATGAATTGATTGCTGAATTAATAAGTATGCCTCACACTAGATTCCAGGTGAAAGTATCTGCGAATATGTTACAGAGTTTTTCATGATTACTTAATTATTACGTGTTTTGGCACATCGTATCTGGAAATTAATATGAGATAGACTTTAATTCGTTTGTAATATTTGTAACTTTTGTAATTATTAATTGTGAATATGTTTCTAGCAAAGAGGTTTAATTCCTACTAGTTTGTGTAGTTGAAATTACATTGATTTAGAACTGAAAAAGAAATTTCTTGTTGTCTCTGAACTTGCTTTTCATCGAAAATTTCTCTTGTCGAAAATTCGATGCGTTTGACAAAAAAAGCTTTCGAATTTCGAACCCAGTTTCGATGAAGCCTATAGCCTTACTTTTGACTGAAAACAGCCAAAAGCCATTTACTATCTAAAAGGTAAGCTTGTAGCCTCTTTTGAAGGAAAATCAAGGATCTTTGAAACTAGCAATTGTTGACGAAACAGGTAAGGCTATAAGCCTTAAATTTTGACCAAAAATCATGGATCTTTTCAAACAATCAAGTTTCGATATAAAAGGCAAGCCGTACTTTGTGACCAAAATAAAAAATGTGTGTAAAATATGTTCTGGTCAAAGAGGAAGCCTGCAGC
The DNA here is from genome assembly GCA_964019985.1 of Aurelia sp. 4 Dawson et al 2005. Taxonomy (NCBI): domain Eukaryota; kingdom Metazoa; phylum Cnidaria; class Scyphozoa; order Semaeostomeae; family Ulmaridae; genus Aurelia; species Aurelia sp. 4 Dawson et al 2005. The sequence continues at coordinate 1,535,064 of OZ026496.1, read as the reverse complement.
CTTACTTTTTGACTGAAAGCAACGATTTTGAAAGTACCCGTTATCTATGATAAAAGGTAAGCCTATGGCCTTAAAGGTAAGCCTATGGCCTTAAAGGTAAGCCTATGGCCTTAAAGGTAAGCCTATGGCCTTAAAGGTAAGCCTATGGTCTTACTCAAGGATTTTTGAAAATGGCAGCTCTCGATAGAACGGGTAAACCGATGGCCTTCCTTTTTTATCAGAATCAAGGATTTTTTAAAATACCTGATTTTGATGAAACCGGTAAGATTGAACACTCTTGATTTTGGTCAAAAAGTAAGGCTATGTGCTTACTTTTTCATTTATATATATCTGCTTTTTCAAAAGTTTTCTATTTGTTTCATAAAGCAAGGCTATTTTAATAAAGATCGGCTGTTTATGAAATCCTTCATATTGGTCACAGAGGCACAATGCCTTCATCTTGATGCATACAAGTCGAGTAGAAGAGATATAAACTGACACCATCAGAGACCGAGAAGAAAAATAAAAAAAAAATAAAAAAAACCTTACAGACATTGACAAACCCGACACCGTCAGAGAACAGAAGTAATTACCTACAGAGAACAGTAGACAAAATCGGTTAAGGTTTGTTTTACCCTTTTCAAGTCATGCGTCCATACTCTTTGGAAATGTTAATATCATATTATCTTTTGCATTCATGGCGCAAGTATTAATTGCGCGAAATATGTTTTATCACTTGCGCAGAATTTAAAAAAGCTTTATCAAGTGATTGATCACTTGTCTTGGAAGTGTCTGTTAACGAAACCTTCGCCGATTTTGCCTGTTTATACCGATTAAACCAAACAATCGAGCCTACAGAATCTTTAACTTGTGAAACAGTAATGCACAGAAATCAGTGATTCAAACATTATTTCTACGTTAATGGCCTACCTACATCCGTATCATTTTTGCAATTTTTATCGAAAAGGCAAATTGAAGATAATAAGAATATAGTGAAACCAAAAAGATCTAAAACCAGTCAAACTTTAGCAAAACATGAGAGCGATTTGATCAGCACGAGAGCTTGACGACTACATGGTCTCCCAAAATAATTCTGCCCCGTTCAATCATCTTAAAGGGTTAACAATATTTCCTATTCATAAGAGAGCACTTTCTACCTTTTGAAAAATATGGTGAAAATTTTAATACGATGCAACAACCCTTTCTTTAAAAACTAAGCTCATTTTGACGTTGCTGGAGGACAATAGATGCTTATTTTGCCTTTTCTCTGCCATAAATCAGCAACCACTTATCAGATCAGTTAGACTCAAACAAAGTTTGAAACTCGAAGTTGAAGACTGACCTATGCAACTGTGTAAAATCTGAGATGATCACATCGACAGCTCCTCCACAACATCAACACAAACAGGGCACAATTATTTTGGCACTGTATGTTTTGCATAAGCTTGGAAATAGGCTTGTTAGATGGTACTTCCCAGTGCACGCAAACAATTCTTTTTTTATACTCAATTTAAAATTTGTTACAAAGACGAATTACCAAAGACACTACTTACAATACATTTAACTACACTACTAAGACCGACTACGACGATACCCCGGGGAGCATAATATCCTGACTACCCCGACGCCATTCAGTAAAAAAAATATGGAACTAAACTAAAATTAAATCTACGATTACAAAAAGCTACCATACAACGATTTACCGATAACTACTGAAACCTGTTTCGCAGTAGATGTCGAGTTAAACAAATTCTAAAATCTAGAAAACCAAGGCACTGAGCCAGTGCTAGTAAAGTTTGGAACTTGGAGGTCAGCTGTGACGCCTGACATCAACTGCGAAGCAGACGTAAAATATCCTAATAAAACGACTTTGTGTCTTTTACGAAGGAAAATTTTTGAAGATAGCGAGAGGCAGGTAACTGGTCGAAATTCTAAAATCTTATCCTATTGAAGATATGCTCGTTAAACTAATGTTCGAGGGTAATCTTGACAGAAAGTTGACTAAACAATTCTCAGTAACGAAAATACATATTCTAACACTTAATCGGCAACATTATTTGGCTGATTTGCAATCTGACCTACACATTCCCAGGATGAGATAGAGTAAATCCCCAGCCCCTTTTAGATGAATTTTGACAGGTTATAGAACTTTATGCTTGCATTCACTAAATCCTTTATCCGGTTTGCGATCTCGATAAAACAGCACAAAATAGTGGCGACGTAGCTCGGCCATTTGTCTAGCAAATAACGTTTGGATCACTGATTTTGGTATGTTATTTTATAATTGTGCAACAGATTTCCTCGGTTCACTTTCTTGGTCACGCGGTAGGTGGCTTCTTTTATATTCCTTGAGTCATTTTATGCCATTGGAGATGAATAAAGTTTTAAGATTTTCAGTATTAAATCTTATTTCGGCACAGCGGCATTTTGCAAGCGACCTAATTTCTACACAAAACGAGGTCGTAACTTTCTTTTCAACTTAAACAATAAATTTTCATCTCACTCGAAAAATGCCGCTGCGTTGAAATAAGGCTTGAAACCTTGTTCATGCTTCTTGTTATTTGTTGCTCTTAATTGTGATAACTTACTCTCTTAAAACAAACAATATATTTATTTCTTTACAAGTTGCCACATTACACCTTTCAGCAATTCTGTAAAAAGCCTGGAACGAGCGATATATTGTACATTCTCATACGAGAAGTTCAATGAAGTGGCAATAACAGTTTTATCACCGTTTTTCACATGCGAAAATTCTACAAAATTCTCAAAATTTCTCTGGTCAAAAACACGAAAAGACCTTCATATTAAATCTAATCAAAAAGCATCAGCAACATTTTCGTTTAATTTGTCGTATTTGTTTCGGGTATCTTGCGAAGACGTACTGCCATTTGCGTGACGAATAGCACATCTGGCAAACCGTAACCCTATGAGGTAATATTGCTCTACCTTCATGTTTTATATTTTTGCGATTTTTGCGAGCGATATTTTTGGGTGTTTCAACTATTTCTGGGTATTCATTAGAGTCAAGGGTTTGCTGTAAGGTGCCGAGGGATCTTCTTTCTGAGACACCCGGTCGGGTTATTGTTTTTATTAAATTTCCTGTCTATTTCATCATCATTGTAAATGGCTGTCGTAGTTGGAACTTGATGACATAATGTTCTTTCTACATATAGCAGCCATAGAATATTTCTGCAGTTATAGTTTAGTTGTCTTTATTGGCGGTAAGCTAATATCGAACTAGCTTCAGACTGTTTATGGAATAGCTAAATTGTCGATGGTATTAAAGGTTTCGATCGTCATATTGCTCTAACATGAATGGTTCTTGCGAATGCAGATTTTCCCTTCCACCTGCACAAAGCAGTTTTAAGAAATCTTTCATGCCCAATGAGACCAATTGATTGTGCTAAAACTTCATGAAGTTTCACTGAACAAGTCTGTATGAAATATAACGACCGGCTGTTTCACTTGGACGAATAATCTTTACAACCTGAAAAAAGAAATTTGATTTTTATTTGCAAATGTGAAGAAGATCTAGTCATTTCCAAAAATGTTCCATCATATAAAAGTTAATTCTTATACAATTAAATTGCAATTATTGGCTTTCAAATTTCCAAATTAAAACTAATTTCATGTGATGACAGATGTTCGGAAAGAAAGTGTTTAATGTTGAAATGTGATTTCTATCATTCTGTGGACTAACTGACACAATTCTACATTTTGCGATTTCATAAGCAGTCTGTGTAATATGAAAATGGGCTATGTTGTCACGCGCGACGTTTCGCGGTGGTGGGTTTGGGAGTGCGATGGCGCGATACGAAATCGCTAATTTTTTTCATCATGATCACGAATTTTCGTTGTTTGTCATTCTTGCTATAAAGAAATTATGGGTGGGCTTCCAGGATGACCTTTATAAATATGGCAGGCCTTGAGTAAGATCAGCGAAACGTTGATGTATAGTGTTGATGTCACTGTTATTTCAAAAAAGAAAGTTTCGATAAGGGTCTTTTATTGCCCTTGTGGATAATAAACTTCTGTGGTAAAAGTTACGAAAATAATTTTTACGTCTAGTTTGTATCGCACCGTCTTTGAAGTCAAAGGAATGTCAAAGCAGTTAGGCCATCCAGTTTCCTATTTTCCCGTCTGATTAAGTGTGAAGCTCAGTTGAAACTAATTAAGATTACACATAAGTTAAAGAAGGGTAAGATGAGAGTGAATGCCTTTGAAATAAAGAAACCAAACCTGTTAAGTTTATAATAGAAGAATCTATGCAAATTCGTAGTGGACCTTCCCTAGAGGCTGGAGATGCACTGCTGAAAGTCTGAGAAAGGTTTGCTCCCCGGTCTTTTACGGCCTTTATTTAACAAAGAAGAGAGGAAGATGATAGATCACAGGTAGTGGGGAAAAATTAGTAATAATAACAAGTACCTTCTTCTTTACTTTAGTGCTTGCCAAATTTGCCAACTTTGTCTAGATTAGCCAAACGAAGCCGATGTTTGCAATACAAACAGTTCCGGAATCCACTCAAAATAAGAAAAAGATTTCTTAATTTGAGTGGAAACCGGAACTGTTTTTATCACAAACATCAGCTTCGTTTAGCTAATCTAGACAAAGTTGGCGAAGTTTGCAAACACTAAAGTAAAGAAGGAGGTACTTGTTATTATTACTTATTCCCCCCCCCCCACTACCTGTGGATAGATGCAGGTCCGTGACAAAATATTTCTACGCAAAATACAACGGTCTGTAAAGATTATTATAGACAAGTCCATCCTCCATATTTTGCAATTGTGTCGAATCCATCATTCGCTAAAATAAATCAATGAATATTTGAAACGTTTCTTCGGAATCCTTGCATCGAGTTCGCTTCGCCAGTGAGCTAACATTCACAACCGTCTTCTTCCCCTCTCGATTTCATTTCATTTTCATTTTAAACTTTTTATACACGGTGGCACCATCAATTAAATACTTATTGAGGATACCGAGGACTGCCCCATTTGTCTTAGTCTTTTGTTTTGCTGGTAACGTTCAAAGCAGATCAGCAGCGGGGAAACCTATTACTATGCGCGAGAATCTCTTTGTCTCTTTGCTAATCCTTGTTTGGATTGTGGTTGGATTCTCCACCCACATTCTTTCCACAGACCAAACATGCTTTCTGCGCATGATCACAGGTTTCCTTTCTGGGGATGACCGTTGCTTTAAACATTGACGACTCGTATTCCTAACAAATACTGCTTTACAGGGGGCCGTGTTAACAACTTACAAAATTAATAATATATTGCTAAAATAACTTAAGGTCTAAAACCTAAAATAACCTAATAAAAGTATATCTAAAATATCTAACTAAAGTATATATGATAAAAGAAATAAAAAGGAGTAAAATCAAAACTGGTGAATGGATCGAAATATCGAAGCGCTAATCTGCAGCAAAAATTGTAGGGACATCAAGAGATAAACGAAGGAGCCATTTTAAAGTCTGGCACGAAGTATTTCTTGCGAAATATTTTGGGATCGAAATGTTTACGAAATTTTGAAAACTTTTCAATTTACCCGTGCGACTTTTCGCACGCCTTTAACAATTTAGGCGCCTGTGGAGGCGGATCACATGCCTCATATGACAAAGACTGCATAAGAAATTTTCAAAAGACTGAACGATCAAAACAATTTATCAAAGACACAAGAAATCAAACTGAATGAATGAACAGATTATAAATCAAATCTTAGATAGCACTCAAAGACAAGAATTTCCACATGTGCAAATTTTCACATAAGCTCCACAATATCTCTTGAACTAAACACAATGAACCAAAAGAAATTCGTAAGATCTGTAACATAAGAAAAATGTAGGGACTTTTCAAAATGATTCCATCGTTCTGGGTCAACAGATGTGGGAATTCGATTTAAAAATGCAAAGCACGTTGGCAGAAACGTCACCGGCCTTAGCGTAATCGTGTAGAAACGCATGAAATGTGCGCAAAAACGCCTAAAAAAGAAATTGGCTAATCAAGGCCAGCTGCGCTCTAAAATCTTAAAGGAAATTGAAATCAAAACCATACTGATAAAAAATTCTTCCGTCAAGATATTGCATGAATCCGCTTAATGGCACTTTGGACAAAGTCGATGAAATTGAGCACAGTTGAAAATTTTAACTTGTTCATCTTCTATGAAAATTTTCGGGTGGCAGAAAATTTATTACTCCTTCCTTTAAATCCGAAGAGTCTATTTGTTATATTGTGTGCAAGAAAGTAAAAAATTTGATTGATCACTTTAAAACATTGTAAAATTCAGTATTCAGAAAACGGTTCTAGCAATCTGTGGTCATTGGCCTATGCTACCACAATGACAAAGCGCAACATGTCCGTTTCTTGAAAGTCTTACCTGCCCTCGTTTTAACCCAAAGTATCTAGCGACTGGATCTCCTTGTTGTATTCTTGGCAACTGATGTTCTTTCAGTTTATATCTTGCAAGTAATTCTGCTTTTTCGTCTGCAGTCATAACAACGTGTTCTGGAACGAGCTGATAAATGAAATGGAGATTTTTGACTTCAGAAAGAGAAACAGAAATTTATCTAGGGAATCAGAAAAAAACAAAAGCCGTGTCAAAGGCTACTTCCCCATTAAATAACAAAGCAACAATATTCTGCAAAATCAACTGAAAAGTTAATATGATAGACAATTTTTAACTTTCCAAATTTTTCCTTGTCTCTCCATTGCGATCTTGCAAGGGATATTTTCTCGAGAAAATCGCCTCTAGAAGCCTGAAAAATGGTGCAGAAATCGTAAAATGAATTTTCCTCATATTTCTGCCAGACAGAAATGACTTGAACAGGTTTTCGCACATACTTTCCTCAAGGGAGGATGAAAAGTCTTCCCCCTGGAATGAGAAAGTAATGACTTGAACAGCCTAACTCAAACTTTAATTTCAAATTTCAGTAAAATTTATAGAGTCTATCCGACGTAAAACTAAATTGATATATCCAAATCACAGCAATTTCCTGACATCCAATGTGAACCCGATTCCTGAATTTATCTGAAGAAATTGTTTGTGCGTAGCCTTCTATGCCGTACTTGTATTTTATTGTGCATTTAGATTTCACTTTAGTTGTCTGTCTCTATGTTATGGCCATGGGGTAGTCATGGTCTTCTACTCCTCATGGCATCGTTCTTGTAGTGTAGTAAAGTAGTTCGTAAGTGCTGTTTTATGTAATTTCGTTATTTTAAATTTTTAAATTGGATAAAAAGGAAAGAAAGTTATTCACGGGGATTTCATTCTCCCACGCGAACAAATTTTACTCTAATACATGCAAGTATCATTGTTGTTAGGGTGGAAAACCGGTCAAATCTTGCTCATTATTTTCCCTGGTTTTTGCAGCGTTTTGAAAGGGGCTTTCAGTAGAAAACCTCTTATATCCACGGGAAAGAATCACCAATTTTTTGCCGATCAAATTACCGCTAGAACTGAACATATCGGCAGTAAAACAGACCCATTTCAGTAGTATAGCTTTGATATTTATTTCATTCATTTCATTTTATAATATTTAGGGTAAGTATTCAAGTCATGATAACATTAATTTAGGCCCCGTTTACAGGGGATCGGATCCAAACGGATCCGTACACAAAGTGTAACGGTTAGGCCTTGCGTTTACACGGGACTCGACGGATCCGAACCCATTTGGATCTGCTATCCGTACCCAAACGGGATCATTTTCGAAGGTGATCCCGTTTGGATCCGATCCCAAAAGGGTCTCGTGTAAACGGGTGGGATCGGATCCAAACTGGTACGGATAGGAAGTGACACGATTAAACTGAAAATCCTTTGTTGACATTTCAAAGAGGGGAATCAGAGATGAGACAGAGTCTATTAGAGTGCAAAATTTCAAAGGATCTGATTAAAATAGGAGAAAAGGTTTACTAGAGCACTGCTGAAAATTCATAAAATCCACATGGATCCGATCCCGTGTAAAGGCCAACAGTTCTGGATCCGATCCCGTGTAAACGCCGCTCAAAAAGTACATCGGATCCAAATGGATCCGATCCCAATTTGGATCCGATCCCGTGTAAACGGAGCATTACAAACTGCCCTGTTACAAAAGAAAAGCTACAGCATTAGAGTAAAAATAGGAACTATGAAATACATAAAAGTCAAGGAAAGGTGAGACACTGCTCAGGATCTGTCATTTTTCAGTGACGATTTGAATTGGGTGAAAGTTTTGGCCATCTTACTTTCTCTTTTCAAATCATTCCAAAGTTTAGCTCCTCTATACGAGAAGCATTTTTGGCCAAACGCGGTTTTTAGAAAAGGTACATAAAGGTCAGTGCTGGTATTTCGAAGCTGTCTAGCACAGGTTTCAGATAACCTAAAGAACAGCCCTGTAAGATACTCAGGCGCTTCATGGTTTATGGACCTACAGACCATTTTCACTGTTTCTGTTTCTATGAGATCTTTGACCGTTAGCCACCCCAACTGTCTGATGATATAGGTGGTGCAAACATTCTGTAGGGGCTATTTGTCACGATTCTAGCTGCATGATTTTGGAGCTTCTGAAGCTTGTTGAGTGCTTTAGTGCCACAAACACCCCAAACAGGGCAACAGAAACGGAAATAAGGCTCAACCATACTTCTGTACATAGTCTGCAGTATTCTTAAAGGGAGGTACTGTTTCGCATGGCGTATCAAACCTAACGCCCTTGATAAAGGACGTTTGCGCTTGGAGGGACATACTTCAGGGAGGTTTTCAAACCCTATGCGTTTTTTTAATAACTCACTTGGTATGTGGAAACATAAAGAGTAAACTTAGATTGATAATAGCACTAAGATGATTTACATACAGAGATATGAAAGAAACACTGTAGTGGATTTTTTTTCATAAGATAAAGTGAGAGACAAAAAGGAGTGATTCAAACTTTGTCTTTCAGCTGAGTGACTCTTCTACAATGATGTCATATTTGCCTTTTTCTTTGACATACTAAGTTGTTGAAAATAAGAACTTTGTGCTCAACTAAAGCCTTTCGAAATTCCTCAAAAACAGGGGATCAGTTTCCATCAGCTGCAGAGCTACGACAGAGTAAGCATACCATCCGAGGAATAAGTAACTCAGATTGGATACATCCAGTCAATCCCTCAGTGGAACTTTCCTTGCCAAAAAGATTAGAACTTTTCTCCAGCAACAAACAATCATTGGCATGCAGCGCGAACTTCGTACTGTGCTGCCGATTCCCAAGCCAAGGTGAAAAGGGTTTCTTTTTGTTTCGCAGTGTTGAAATCGACCCCTTGCTTTTACGATCCTCAATGGGTTCTTGATTCGCCTGCTGCATTGCCTGGTCTCATTTCATCATCATTTTTGCCAATTTCCGACATAGACAAAATTGCAAAATATTGGCGATCTAAGTTATTCACTCAGCTATAAAACAACATTGAAATCACTCCTTTGGTCTTTTGGTTTATTTAAGTAGAGAATTCTGTCAGTTCATTTTTATGGGCCAGTCACTAAACAAGAACGATGGAGCAAATTAAGCTACAAACCTCATGTTCCGTAATGTTGACCAGCAGCTCTGTTTCGAGAAACTGTTCAAGAATATATTTGGGTGCCATATCAACTAGTGCCTGGAAAGAAAGTAACATCAATTAAGCTTTGTTTGCAAGCAGCGGAGCCAGAACTTGAGAAGTGATCGGTCTGAGGCGTAACGCCAAGAAAGCTTCACACGGTCACACCTTTCAAACCTTCGGAAAATGCAGGCAACACCTTCATAGCTAAATTTACATTAACTGCTTGTTCTTTTATTGATTATATCGTTTGATTACATGACAAAAACGCTGGATCTGGCTTATCCCTACTGAGAGACCAATTTTATCACATTTTCGCATCAATCTCAAGAGCCATCGTTATTGATTTCCAGAAAGCTATTGACTCTGTCAACCACTCAATTCTAAGATCAAAAATTCAAGCGAGTGGTTTTTCAGGAAAAATAAATGAATATTTGACTATCTAGCTAGCAGGGAACAATACGTCGAGATTGATGAGGTTAAATCAAACATGAAAAATATCGACTGTAGGAGTACCACAGGGCTCTGTTCTTGGGCCAAGACTATTTGCAATCATGACATCGGGCCTTTCAGAGTGTACAAAAAGTGAAAAGTTGAAATATTCACAGATGATAAGGAAGCATACTGTGTACGTGAAGGTGAAGTGAAGGTGAAGTGAAGGTGAAGTGAAGTTGAAGTTGCGTTTTTCAGCGCCAAGTACTGGGATCACAGAAATAGAGCAGACCTAATCGATTCAGCGGCTCCTTGTCATGACGTTCAAGTGGTGGGGCTATACCAGGATTCGAACCCGGTCCACCTGACTGTTTGGGCTGCAATGTCAGAGGATCACACCACGGTACCACAACACTTTCACCTTCAATATTGCGATATGGTGTTGACAAAATTTTCTATCAATTCAACCTGACAAAACAAAAATTGTGGTTATTCAAAAGAAATAATTCATAGGGCCTTTTCAGCCTGTATGGCTCAATGAAAAGCAAATCAAAATGGTTGAAAAGTCTGAATGTCTAGGCATTACCATTGACAAAAGTGTAATTGGAAACCACAAATCACAAAAACTTCAAAGTTGTGGCTACATTTTGAAATGAGTAAATTTGATATTGTTGGACAAAATTTGGATGGCATATTGTTTTGACTGAATGAAATATTGGTTTAAATTGTTTTTATGCAATTTGTGTTGGAACTTTTAAATCTTGAAAGAAGATTGAATGGACAATAAAAAAATTTGGATAAATTCTGGGAAACCTACATTTCCTTGTGCTTTTAAATCAGCTACATTCAGAACTGAATATAAAAATTCTCCCTGCAATGCTTCTTATGATGGCAAGAATGGCAGCATATGGCTTCTTAAATGCCCCATGCTCTTTCTGACTTGCCCAGTGGTTCAACCGAACAGAAAGTGTGCTTTCTGACCTATCTTTCTTCTACTTTGAGTTGTTTTCTTGATGACAATCATGCATGTCACAACAAAACACGTTATTTTCTAAATTCAAGAAGAGTACCTGTTTTGCTGATGGTGTCATTCCTTGTTGAACTACAATAATTGCTCTGTTAATGTTTTCTTCTTGCATCCTAGTGCAATATCTAGAAACAACATGCAATGAAATATTTTGATAGAAAATACCAAGGATTTTTTGTTTCATGAGTCATATCACTAAACCAGAAGAGCATAACATTTCCAAGTTGTCAAATAGAATCACAATACTCCAAATATCTATGGCAAAGAAAGTTAGAAAACTTACCCACAAACAAAAAGGATTTCACAAAAACTTACTGCTTTATTGTTTTGATTCCAACCTTTTCCTCTTCAGGGAAAAACACAAACATCTGATCTAGAATTAAAAAACAAAAGAATAAAAATAAAAGACACAAAGAGACATTTCATTATGCAACAAAGCAATCATTCCAGTATCACAGGGACTGTCACCATTTCATGGAGGAAATATTCACAAGATTGGCTTTAAGAAACCTTCCCATGAAGTTTACAGCAACTTTTTTGGACAATAGCAACAATTTCTGGTAAATAAAAAATTACTGTAAATAGTAACTGTTTTTTTTTATTCATTGAAAATATTACAACAAATCTCACATTCTACTATACAGTTCTAATTACTATACAATACTACAGGGACGATACCATGGGGAGCGAAAGACAATGACTACCCCATGACCAATATTAAAAGACACGCAATGATGACCTAAATACAACAAACACTACGGACAATTAATATCTAATGGATACTATACTATACTAGATTCGGTCCCACATCAGATGCAAGGTCAGGGTTGCGATAAGTTTAAGTGCACAACTCATTACATCGTAATGGGCGTAACGAGTTGTGATTTAATAACTGTTCCAAGCATTGCAGAGATTTCAAACTAATCATGTACAGCAGATCCTCTTCATATGTAAAGTACTTTGTCCCATAAGGTAAGAATTGTTTCAGCAACAGAATAATGAGTTCAGCTTCTTTCACAGGCTGTTTGAATGTTTGAGATACTGTAAGCTTAAAATAAATGCAAGCAACTACCTGTGGGGTCATCATTGTGTGCTACAAGAATAGAAAGGTCACTCCTTGAAGGTCTGTTTTCACTGCAAAACAAATAACTTGGCAATGACTGGATGTACTGGGTGACTGAAAAAACTTCACAAGCTAATGGAATAAGGCTTCATGAAACTGAATGCTGTGGAAATGCAGAACTATTGTTCTCTTGTTAAAAATACCTTCTGCAGACTCAAATTTCCACAGAATTCACTTCAGCCATGAGCCATACAGATACATTAAATTTGTTGACGATATTTAGCTTGTCCATAAACATAAAAATAAATGATCATTTATTGATGAGTAAGGTTTAACGCCAACCGATCAGGAAGAAATCAGCAAGGGAAAAGCTAATTAAGCAGTATTTCACACAGTTTCACGATCAATTCTATTTTGCTTGAGTGAAAGGTAAAATTTTCAACAAAATCACCTCCTTGCAGAATTCATTCTGGCTTCAAGTCCAAAGAGAATTCCATGAAAATATGATTCTGTGGATGTTCACAAGACAACAATAGCTTCTCCATTTCCACTGTTTTCCTGACTTCCACAGATTCACCAGGCCCTTGCAGTGGCAAAAGTTAATCACCCTTTCACCAAAACCAAAAGTTCTATCCATGCAGTATATACATACAATAAGAAATATGGAAAAGTCCCCTGACAGTGCTAAGATAATGTTTGAATGTGGTACAGGGTGCACCAATACACACTATGCGTTTTTGACAGACCATGATAAATCATACAGTAAACTGGGCCAATTTTGAAGATTTAAGAAAATAGTCCTAGAGTTAATCTTTAGCTAAGATCCTTAATTAGATTCTAGTATTTTTATATCTTTTATTCTTCTATTTATGGAGCTATAAGCGCCTTCTTTAAAGTTTTCAATTTTGAATACACTGAAAACGACCCAACAAGGTCTATCAGACTCTATTAAGCTGTAATCCAATTGTTTTGCTATGTACGTATACCGACGCTCCTGTATAGTGTAGCAATGAAATTGAATTGAATTGTAAGGACTCAACATGAATGGACAAGAGAGAACATTTTCATGGCGATTTTGGGATTTAGAAGTTGATCAAAACTCCATGTTCCTTTGACATTATAATGCCTTTTGCCTCCAGTTTGCCTTTCAAACTCCTTTGACACAGTAATGCAGTACCTGCATAAAAGTGTGAATTCAATGAGACTTGCACAGGAAATCAATTTTTTCCAATTCCTTCCAGCAACATACATGAAACTAATATACATGTATTTTATTATAGCTGATCAACTTCTAAATCTCTGAGTCTTTTGAAAATTTGATCAATGTTTCTGGGTCATTTTCAGAGTTTTTGAAATAAAAAATTTCAAGAAATTTGCTTATAGCTCCATAAATAGAAGAATGAAGAATATAAAATATGCTAGCACCTAATTAAGGATCATAGCTACAGATTAACTCATAATTCTTCAAAATTGGCCCAGTTTTCAATTCATCCTGGCCTATCAAAAGTGCACAGTTTATTTTGGTACACCACGTAAATTAATGTACAGTAATATTTCTGAGAGAATCATACAAAGATGACTTTCAGAAAGTAACCTTGCCAATTCAATTTTTAGTTAAAAGGCATTCTTGTGAATTCTTTGGAAGAAGACAGTTTTAATGAAGGGCCTACTAGGGTAGGGGTAAAGCGGATAGGGTAAGATGGGTAGGGTGAACATTGGGATAAAGTTTGCCAAAATTTCATAATCAGAGTTTTCCTCCAGCTAGAGTGGCTCAAACAACTGTACCATCCTGGCCATGATTAATAATGATTGATCAGTTCTGGTCTATACTGATTTCTGGCAATCAACACTACCCATCTACCGCAGCTCATCCATTTTACACAAGTAGACCATAACTGTACAGTATTAAGTAAACTGTACTGTACAGGCCATTCGTAACTTAACATCATTTTCGCACCGAAGAAGTCGCGCGATGTCGCACGACGTCGTACGATTTCGTGCGAAGCCGTACCATTTCGTACGAAAGAACAGAACAACATTCTTTCGTACGAAATCGTGGAGCGAAAGCGCGACAGTGAAACGCAAATGGAACGTTTCTTTCGTACGAAATCGTCGACTAAAACAAGACGTTTTTTTCGTACGAAATCACAAAGCAAAGGCTGTGAGAACAAAGTTCAGAAACATTTACTTTAAATGACAGTTCGAGGCAACGAACGGAGTTACAATTAGTCGTCAAGGTTTCTATGAAATATTTAAGGAAACTGGCCTAATTCAGGATCATTCCTGAGGTGGTCGAAGTCCACTCTAAACTTACATCACTGTGGTTGTATCGACACTAAAATGGAGGAAGGCAATTAACTAAGCGCGATAGAGCTGCTTCGCAAAAAGTTTGATATTCAGTTTCACTCTACTTTCACCTGTTTCCTGCATCATTACTCATAAGATACTTGAGCAATGTCTAAATATTGAACAGCTTAAAAAACATTGTTTTGAAATGTTCACGAGGGCACTGGAAGTGAATACAAAGACCGTTACCCTTAGGTGGGGGGTTTTGGGGTTTCACGGGTTGCGGGTTTGGCCAATTTTAACTCTTGGGTTTCGGAATTTACGTTTAAATCGTACAGGTTTTCGAGTTTTGAGATGTGACACGGGTTGCGAGTTTGGCCAATTTTTGGCCTCAGGTTTCGGGTATTTCATTCAAGATTCCTATTTTTTCCGGTTTTCGAATCGATACAGTCCATGTAGACAATTGAGATCGGAAAACAGCTTTCGAATGCTTACAATAAGGCCCAGAGAGTCTTTGAAGAAAACGGAAATGTTGAAAATAATCGAAAACTACTGTTGAAAATTGAAGATTTTGTTCAGAAAAGCAGTTTCGGCTTTTGGCCTTTTTGCTTGCGGATTTTCGAGTTTTTCCCAATTTTGGCCAGGGTTTGCGGGTTCTAGTACCCCCAAAGCTCCCTGTAGGGAACTCGTAGGAAAATTCGAGTGCACCAAATCTGACAATATTAAGAAACTTTTTAGTGGTGGCACAAATCCTTAGTTCTTATAAACAATACATACATTCAAACAAAATATGACACCAAACAATCTCATTTTGAGCGTGTTGTACGATATAGATTTAAATAAAACATTCAAGAATAAAATTAATCGTACCTTGAGCAGAGTTGTTCTGAAACACGACGTTTCGAGCTAAGCCCGTTATCAAGTCAACGGGCTTAGCTCGAAACGTCGTGTTTCAGAACAACTCTGCTCAAGGTACGATTAATTTTATTCTTGAATGTTTTAAACAAAATATGAGTTCAAATACATTACATGTGACCTTGCATGTGACCAACGCTGCATCATTGATAATGATAAAGGTGATGATATATCTTTCATTGTAAAAGAATTGTAAATGAAAAAGGTCATATAGTTAAACTTTTTTTAAGGAAGTATCCATGAAGTACCAAGGCGAAATTTTGCAATGTTCAGACTTCCAATGTTCAATTTGCTGCTTTCTTGTACGCTTTTTTAACATGGTAACATTGGGCGCTTTTGACAGGAACCATATCCTCCCCCACTACAAACGCGGTTAGTGACTCTGGTTTCACTTTTCACTCTTCTGATCTTGTTCTAAGGTTTTACAATATTTGATACAGTCCCAAATGAAATGCGATGTGACACCAGTGAAATCACTTTTTGATATCGTTTATGATTATGAACTTGTTTTGTATTACTCATTATTGTCACCTACTCAGGACCTTAATCCGATTGAGATGATATGGCCCCACTTGAAGCCGGCAATCAGGAAACACGCAAAACCGAAGAAACTTAATTTCACAATTCATCACACTTGGAAGAGGGCTAGGGGACGGACAGTTTCCTGATCGAGAACCAAGTGAGATGGAGCTTTAGAGTTGGATTCTTTTATCTCTTTCGCTTTTCAAATTTCAACCTCTACTGGTTCGACTTCTTTCAAGGGTTTCGGACGGACTTGCACCCTGTCTTGGTTGTCAAGCAAGTTTCCCGCTAGTCAAGCAAGTTTCCCGCTAATAGCATTGTTATCAACTTCAACAACTCAGCGGTGACTGAACTTTGCGAGGCGTTTACTGAACTAGGAAAGCAAATATCAATCTGCCGTGCCAACGCAACCAAGGTCTCCTGCAGACAGCGGCGTAGCCCCAGAAAAGTTTTGCATGGGTACGTCCTTCAGATTCGTAGAAAACGCAGGCAACGCCCTTTTTGCAAAATTTAAGGTCCATATTTGCCAAGAATATTGATTAGAGCTTTTAATTACATCTGACTTACCCCTCCTGTGAGACTAATTTTATGCTTTTATCGCGTTTTTGTGCGAATCTCAGGACCTATGTTCTGGAAAAGTAGGAGGGTCCGGACACCACATTCTTTCCCCCTCGTGGCTCCGCCACTGCCTCCAGGAGGAAGAGCCAGGTGCCAAATCATCTGCTATTCTGGAGAAATTAGAGCAGTTACAGGTGTGGTTAGGCCGTGAGAATGGATCTAAAAATGTCCACTGTATTCCCAAGATATACTTCTCTTGCCGAAGATACTGCAGAATGTTGGGGGTTCTTCTAAATATGATTGATACTCATGAGGATAACACCCTCTACCACTTTTTCATCTCATCAAACACCCTCTGCCACATTCATCCTTCGATACTATCGTATTCGGGAAGTTCCCATACACGCAGTGACTATTTCACGAAAGAACTGGGAAAAGCTTCTGATAATTGAAATCCTGGAAGACTTCCATTCTGTGTATAAACATCAACAACAGTAAAAGAAACTTCATTCATAATATTCCCTGAAAAGACTACCAACAAAGTGCTTGACAGTGAAACAAATAGAAGCGCTGAAAGACTCGACGGGCACATCGAAAACTTTTTCGATTGTAAAAACCTTATCGTAAGTAAACAATAACGGAGAATAACAGATGCCAGCGTTGAAATGACGTATGAGTTACTATCATTCTGAAGTTTCGATGAAGTTGTCAGTAACTAAATTCCCCCTTGCAAATAACCTTTCAATCTTTGTATGCGAATAACTTTGACATTCCTATGAGGTTGCGTGATTTCGTATGCGACGTCGCATTACGAATTCGCTTTCATTCGTATGAGATTGCATGATTTCCTGTGCGACTTCGCATTACGAAACTCGCTTTCATTCGCACGACGTCGTACGATTTCGTGCGACATCGCACGACTTCTTACGAATTTCGTGAGTGTTAAGTTACGAATGGCCTGTACTGTACCTTGGTTTGTCTCCAAAATGATCAATGAACTGTTCAATTGTTTGATCCAATTCATCTTGAGTAACAAGATATCCACGGTCATGGCACATCTGTGAAATATAAATTCCAGAGTTATATTTCAAAATTTCATTTAGAGGGGTATCACCCTGGTTGAGGTTAGCGTTTTGACCAATTCTAACTCTCTTGCGTTTGTTGCTGAATAACAGGCATTTGGGCCTAGTAAAAACGAGAAAGTTTGTAGAAATAGTTTGGTGACGCCATTTGCTAAATTTTTTCTTGTGTGTGTTTCTTAAAATCAGGGCCGAAGCCAATAGGGGGACTGTGGGGTGGAGCACCCCCCCCCAGGAGACCATTTGTCGGAACATTTTGCTCTCTTGTTGGAAATTTTGTGATTTAAATGACTAATTTTGGAGGATTTTGAGGAGAAATAATGCATTTTACATGAATATATTAGTGTTAAAACAAAAATTCCAACAGAAATTATTGACTTTATGGCATACTGTATTTCTGATTGATATTGACTGATTGTGTTGTTTTCAACATTGTATTGCGAAATGTGGCCAAATTTTAGTCACTGACAAGTTAGATCGGTCATATAATGCATAAATTCAACGTATGTTCCTACAACTGTTGTTGTTGCTGTTGTTGTGAATGATTTTTTCATTGGACAATTTTGGTTTTTCGCCCCCCTACACTGTCATGGCTGGTATCGGCCCTGCTTAAAATTCCGTCCACAAACAGAGGGAGAAATGCACAAAGAAGGTCACCTGAGATGTAGCTGAAAGTATCCGCCATTTTTCTTTTCACATTTTGTTGCCCAATTTTCTTGTTGCTTAGTTTCTCAATGTTGTTAAAACTATCACAACAAACAAATGGCATCTCGCTAAGCTCCGCTTGTCCAGACTAAGCACTTGACGTAACTTCAGAGATATGACATCCGCTTCCACCATGACGGGCTTTTTGTTGCAAGCCGTCTGATTGGCCTAAAGTCACCCTGGTTGAGGGTACTGTGGTATCGTCCGGTTCTTGAATGAAATCTACACTGCCAACGCATGGCAGTTTGTTTGTTTTCAATTTGTTTTGAGTGGGCTTGTCAGGATTTCTGGCTACTGAAAGCTAATTTAGGCCCACTGTGCATGCCGCATCCAGGCACGGGACCCCTAGTTTAACGTCCCTTCCGAAGGACGGCGAGGTGAGTTGCGAGGTCAGGCCTCAGAGGTCACCCATCCGAAATCTGACCTCACTCGACCAAGCTTAACTTCAGTCACCTGACGAAGACTGCATAAGCCACTCGGCCACTCACCTCTAAAGCCACTCGGCCACTCACCTCACTCAGGCGACTGCTATTTGCTGTAAAAGTGCATGTTACAGTACAAAGACAGGTTTGTTCTATCAGTAGACTGTAAAAAATATTTTTGTAATCATAACTTGATTTAAGCTTCGTTCAGTTCACGGAAGGATGAAAACTGATGTCAGCGCGCTTGAAAAGTCTTTCAACAAAAGCGTGAACAAAGGTCAGTGCTTAGCCTGCATGCAGACAATACCCAGGTAAAACGTATAGTCTGCGCAACACCGCTAAACATCGTGTATTGTATGAGTCAGCATTTCATTTAAATAGCAGATTGAATGTCTACTTAGCCTCTGTGTATTGTCTGCCGCAGGGTAATTAAAATTCCACAGCATTGTGTTGTTAACATAATTTGCTTAGAGAACAAAGCGATATCTGAGATTTAATCACATGATAGCCGTTCTCAAATTCTCAGGAAAGCGAAATTATTGGCTGTTACAACAATGCATTTTCTTTGTTATCACATAGATGCTGAAGCATGCACTACACAACAGCAAGAGGCGTTGCCCAGACTATACCATTTTTTCGGGTATATTTATGCGCGCAGGCTAGTCAGTACTTAAGATCAACGAAACATAGGCCTAGCAAACACAATCAGAAAACATTTGATAACAACAAACACTCTTTAATCGTTGATATGCTGCTAATTTCGCATTGAGCTATCTTAGATTTACTAGCAACCATGTGAAAGTTTGGATACCTTCAACTAGGGCGACGTGTTGGCTGGAAATTTAGGCCCTCTCGACCACTATGTTCTCGAGTAGCTCGCTCTTAAAGACAGCATCACCAATGACAAATATATTTTATCTTATCAACAATGAAGAGTTAACGAGGGTGTTCATGGTAAGTTTCATTCTGAAAATTTTTTCGTTCAACAGGAATATTCGACCAATGTAAAATACCCTCAAAAATTTAACTTTGTTTGCGCAAAAAAAATACGTGTGTACAGTATCATACTTGCATCACAGTTTTTCTAATCCTCCATAACTTGTACGTCTCTGCATCATCATCCATAACGAATTTTTTGGAAGACAGCCACGGAATAAATTACTTTCAGTTGTCACAGCTTTCAGCGTATTGCGCCGACATTACAAACGTGATAGCCTAGAAAGAATGGGAAATGGAACCATCTTTACATAGCCTCTCTTAAGTGGCTTGCCTCGATTCTGCTAATTGCTGATTTTGTTTATTTTATTTTATACTTAGCTGAAAAACCGGTGCGCCTAAGATTAAAGTGAATAACCTGAGTTAAAAGATGAGATCGCATAAGTTCATAAATAGCCTATTATGTTTGATAATCCCGCTCGTGGCGAAAGAAAGCAGAGCCAACGAAAACAATGGAGGGATTAAGTGTTTCTTTGCCCTATTTATAGACAAGCGCTATATATTTCAGGTCATTCACCTTAAGATCGGTTGATCGGGAGAGGGTCTGCCATCCAGCTTTAAAAGCGGCACCCACTTCTAATTGCAAAATTTCCCTTTGTACCCACTGATATGCTGACTTTCACTTTTCTATGGTTGACTCCGTAGAAAAAGACCAGACCCACTTAGAATTTATGCTTCGGAAGCTATCCATCAGAGCAGCACATAGTATATGTCCCAGACAAATTTCCACGCCCAACTTTTTCTCTTATGCCCAGTTAGCTCCTTTTTATGCGTCAAAGTAGAGCTGTTGAAAACGAAGGAGAAGACTTCCAAAACCCCTATTTCATAGAATACAGACAGCGTCAATTTAATGCAAATAAAATCGCATTATTGGCAAGAACATCAAAAGCACTTCATTGCATATCAAGCACTTTCGATGAGTTGAACGAAGAAACGGCGTTTGCAAAACGATTGTTTGACAAGAGTAATCATACCGGGTGAGTCCAAGGTGAGTCCTTGGGGTGAATCAAAAAAGGCCCGGTGTTTGAAATGCAAATGCTCCCGGAATAGACATGATGCCCCAAAAAACATGTTCGCCGTTTGAACGGCTACTGTGAAGGAACCATGATTCCAATTTTCCTGTTCTGTAGACTTTTGAACAGAAGGGACTTCAACCTAGAGTTTTGGACGGAATTTGCGCAAATCTGAAAAGTATTTGCTGATTCATAGAGCAAGAACGTCACCATACTGGTTGTGGCCTCAGAACTAGAGGATTTGGTGTTCTCGATCAATTTTAAAAACAAAGAAATGTCGTGAAAAATGAGCCCATCTCAATTTTTAGCTCTTCATAAATGAATCAGGTTGTCATAGATTCGATTTTGTGAAAATTAAGAGCTTTGATTCGATTTTAAGAGTTTTGATATGGGTAAGAAGTTACTTGTACCGGGTGAGTCAATAAAAACGTCCGGCGTTTGACAAAATCCTGATCCCTCAATATCAAAGTAACGATGTTGAAAATTGTCTTTTTTTATCCCTGATATGTCCAATTAGGTTCAGTAATTTACCCGGATTTACTCGGCCGTTCCTTCCCGTCGAAATAACTTTCGAAAACCTGCAAAAACAAGCGAAAACAGCAAGCAAAATTACCGTTTGTTCTCCTTCCTAGTAATAATGACTCTTGGGTTTGCTCATGTATTTTGTCCTCAAGGGCTCATGGGAGAATGGAATCCCCCTTGAATAAGTTATTCACATTAGAGGGAAGACTTTTCAACCCGCCAAAACGAAAGCACGTGCTAAAGCGGTAAGGCGTGCTGAAAGTCATATGCTGTGAGGTAAAGACATTCGGGACTTTTGCTTGTAATTTTAGCACGATTTTTAAGGTTTCTCAAAGGGACTCATTTTAGAAAATTGCCCACAGAATCTGACTGGAGTGACCGATTTTAGCCAAGAAAATTTCTAAAAATGATTGAACGATTGCAAAATATCATTGCTTATATATTCAAGGAGTATTAGCCTAACAAACGGGGCACTGTGATCCGAGCATCGAATTTAACCAAGATTTGAAGTTTTCGATTCCTTTTTGATTTTGCACTTGGGACATGCACTATAACTTAGGTGCTTCAAAAATTTTCGAGATCAGTCAACCGAAAGCGAAGATATTGATCTTTGAGGTTGGGCCTAAATCAGATCTTTATTAACATGACCGGAAGAGGCATGGCACTGCTTTAACAGCAAATTACAATTCCTTGTATCTAGGCTCAGACTTCACCGATCCTTTCCATTTTAGTCTCATTCTGATCCTCTAAAAGTGTGCTTTAAGATGATGTAAAGCATGCTAAAATATCTTGCCTTTTAAGGACCATTTCTAGACCATTTCACAATCGTACTTTTCTAAAAATTTCTTGTCTTCAAAAATCAATTGTAAAATTAAAAGCTGAAGACAAAAAAAGTATGTTTCGCTATGCTTTTCAAAATAATTTCAACAATTAGAAACACCTTTCTAACAAGTTTCTCTCAAAGGGCTGGTGCCAGTTCGAACCCAAAAATTTTTTGTGACTATTGTCATTTCACAAGTCTTGAATTTGAGTTCTAAGATTTTGCATATAATAGCCACTAAACTTTAACAGACATCCAGTGAAGGGACTAGAGGTGACCAGGCCTTACCTACATTGAGTCATTGAGTGCTCTTCAAAAAATAGTAACGAACTTTGTCATGATCTCCAATCCAGCAGAGAATAATTGAATATTTAAATACATAAAATGCTACTGTGTATTATGATCAAAAGCACTAAGGAAGTTATTTTCAAAATCTCTGTTCTACGGATTGTCTGAAATTATCAACTTGCTTGGAAATTATTTTACCGCTTCAGACAACACTCGTCTATTGGATTTCATATACAGACTGTGGGAGTAATGCTTTTTTGCTGAAGTATTCAACAAATAGTGAATATTTGATCTCCTACCTTTTCGACAGAAAGCATTATGGCAAAAGAAAACCAAAAGTCATTTCGTAAGCGTTGTTGGTACTGTTTCAACTTATCCGTTTAAGATGAAAGCCTACTTCATTGATCCCTGTTGGCTCACATCTTTCATTCTCAACAATGTAGTACTTTTATGGGGGGGGGGGGGTGACGCTCTCTCGATTAGTTAGCCTTTGTACAGAGTTCATCTCTCAATAGATCTGTCCTTCATACGATCATGTAACGTTTTTTCTTTGTTTAGTCTTTAGTTATGTACAGCTGATGTATTTAGTTTTAGAATTGTAGGACAGACCCGGCTTACTGCTACACTTTCAAGAAACATTAATTTTTCTCCTTATCTGCAAAAAGGAGACCCATCTTTATACCACCATGTGTTGTGTTTGACCATTGGCTATTGAGTATGCATTGTTTCACAAAATATGGCGCTTTTAGATTTTCTATAAATTACAAATGAAAATAAAGATCGAAGTGCTACAACTTGCCCTGAGCTTGGGACAAATTGTAACAGGTACCGGGGCAGGTTGTAACAGAACAAAATAAGCCGTGAATTAAGTCTGCCTGCTGGTATAATCCTACTTTTTACATCAAATAAACTCAACCTCGGGTAAAACGAAAGCAAATAAACCCAAAATTAGATTAAATACAATCGTACAATTCATTCAGTATACATCATTTCATTATCTGCATACCAGAGGTCCAAGCTTGAAAATCGCCTGCTGAATGTACCACTTTACTCAATTCTACTCTCAGTAAACTCTAATTCTATATCAAGCATATCGAACAATTTCATGTATTGACCAGGCAGCCTGCTGAACACAATATTGTTGGTTTAAAACGAATTTATCACTTTTGAGAAGCGAAAAATCTGATGGTTGCAGTCATGGCCTGCAGCACTTGTGTTCCAAAAACACCATTTGCACAACCACAAAAATGTTGAATATTATTGGTAGTCACAAAATCCAATTAATGACTATCTATTTAACTCATGAATATCAGAAAACCGGGCTACCTATGTATTTTCGATGAATTTCTTTGAATTTTAATATCGAGGAGAATAATGAATCATCTAGTTTTGAGGCAGCCAATGATTTTGACTTTCTTGCTCCATTAATCAACAAACTACGTATAAACGTCTTACGAAAAAAAAGGATTTATGGCTTCTCTGCAGAAGCCACTCAAATAGCACACGTTTTCCAGGACACCCTTTAGAAGACGTAATGTACCGTTTGAGAGCTCATCACTCGATTGATGTTTTAGTAATAGACAATTTTACTTCTTAAAAAAGAGGTTTGGATCGAGCGCCCAAATCTGGCAAATTTGTGAAGGAAAACACAAGCGCGGCCCCCGTTCTCGGTATAAACACTGTCAACTGTCGCAAGAAGTTGCTTGGGACTTCAGAACACTTTTCAGAAAGTTTGTTATCGACAAATATGCACAAAGTGTTTAACGAATAGGGTCATGTTTTTGTTTTCCTTCACAAATTTACCAGATTTGGACGCTCGGCCCAAACGTCTTTCTTAAGCAGTATAAATATCTATTATGGCCTATGGCCTAATTCAAAAGTAGCATGCTGTAAAAGGAAAAACGAATAACTTTCTTCATGTACAAGATAACGAAAAAGATTCAATATTTTGTCAGACAAAAAAAACAAATCAATTCTCACTTGATTTTTTATTCAAAATGATTAATAAAAAAGCTCTCACAATGATGGGCTTTAGTCCATGCAAAAGTCTAGCCACTTTCGACGGGCATCTGAAATAGGCCACACTTAAGAAAAACATCGACAAAGTGATTAATAATTAAATCAATATGTGCAACCATCATCATCATCTACATTGTCTATTTACACTAAGTCTGCATACAGCTAATAGTTACAACCAAAGTATCAGGGAAAGAACATATATCGTGCTTTCAGATACTATGCATTAAATTGATTTAGGGATCAGTCACTATTCATGCCGGGTAGGGGACCAGAAGATATTTTTATTGACAATGAAAACTTTTCATAGCCCCTCCATTTCGACACTAAAGTTTTCAAGGACCCATGGACTTTTAGCTATGATTTTTCGTGGCCCCCTCTTTGCATTCAATTTCCATGTCAAAATTCTAAACAACGTATCATATTTACTGATGACAAGTGACGCAAAAAGAGCATAAATATTTTTTCAAGAGAGAAAAGTGGTTCCTTGAGACTCATAAAAATATTAATTAATGATACTGTCAGGAGAATGCAAGGCTTTCAAACGTCATAGAAGGAAGAAGTTTTCGCTTCAGGTGGCTCAGATAAGCTTTGCATTTTCATGACTCCTTTTCCAGACTTAAGATTCTTAGTGGTGGCCCCCCTTTCACAGCCGAAAACTTTTGACGGCCCCTCTAAGCATCTTCCAGCCCCCTACCCGATATCATTAATGACTGGTCCCTTAAATGACGCCATTTTCTGAACTCTGATGAATCTCGAAGAATGCCATGTTGCATTTATTCTCAAACACCCTCTATCTAGACTTTCCCATCCCCCACACGCCCCAAGCAAATCAAAGCAACTTTTTACTTCATTTACTGTACTATAATAGTCCCCTTATACACACTAGATTAAAAAAAAACATACAGACTCCATAGGATACTCCTGCCAGTCTTTTACCAACATCTGCAAAGCAATGCTCCTATTGCCTGTCGAAATTGGTTATTCCAGACTCCATAGATCAAAGGATTGATAGCCATTTTTAACTCAACCAAGGTTACGATCGTATAGAGTTGCGTCGGCGTTGGTTTCTTTGCTCCCGTTAAAAACAACACAGTTGTCATAAAAGCTGGTAGCCAACAAACTGCATACGCAATCACACCCATAAACATTATCTTTGTGACTTTGATTTCTTTTCTTGTCTTCTGGGCCTTTTCTCTCATTTTGCGACGTTTTTCTGTACCTCTTCGTGATAGCGTTGACTCTGTGGCCTCTTGTGTTGCTGTATCAAGCTGGGCTGCCGCTCTGCCTGACCTTTGTTCTTGTTTTTCTGTGATGTCATCAAGTTGTGAAGGATTGGGGGATCGGCTGGGGCTGGCCGATGTGATTTCTGTTGGCTGGTTTTGAGTTGATTCGATTTCCAGTGCGACCATAAGTGTATTCATCTCTCCTGCAGTTGAGATTGCTGCGTTATCTTTGCTGCCACGTGCGCCATCTTGAATACAAGCTCCGCCATCTTTGGTACAAACGGCTCCTGTATTCTTTGCCTTGTGTGCAGCGATTTGCCTGTGGTGGTGCCTCAACAACAGAAATATCTTGCTGTAGCAGAATATAATGACAGGGTAGCTTAAACCGATGGTGTAAACATAAAACAGAGATCGAAAAAGGTAATTCTCGGGGGCCCAGCTTGTGAAGCAGGCACCATGGAAAGGACTGAATGTATACTTCCCTGCCCCTAAAATTGGAAGCATTGCCAAAACGAAAGTGGCCAATACCATGCAGATGGTGTACAAAATGACTCGGTTTCTTGAAAACATCACATCAAATCTGCTGTATTTGACAACTTTATAATACCTAACAGTGGCAATCGCAGCGAGCAATAATACCCCTAATATTGTTGTCATGGTGATGATGATGCCAGATAGTTGACAATATGAATTATTGAAAGTCTTCTGATCGGTAAACTGGTTGTAGGCCTTGATTGGAAGTAGCATGACACACTTAAAAATGTCGACGGCAGCGAGTGCAATGAGAAATACGTTGTTGACGTTATGAAGTGATTTTGTCTTTGCAAAAGCAATGATTATAACGCCATTTACAATTATTGAGACAACAGCGATAAAGACATTGACTGAAGCATTCACTGCAACGAAAGTAGTCGGCATTTTGTTACGTTGTCTCTGTTAATCACAATAGTCGTCTTTATTTGTCACTAAAAATATCGTCTTGCAAACACCAAGGAACGTCAGACTGATATATGTTAAAAAGGCGTCCGTGTAGCGCAGAGTACCCGACTTATACCATTTCTATCTTTGTGGGCTTTATTGCAGCCTCTTCGCAATTTGAATAAGTTGCAAACTCACTTACAATTGTTCTTTGGTTCAAGCATTCGAGTGTCCGAAATCCGAACAGCTATAAACGAGAAATGTTTATCCTAGAGAGTTTTTGCCGATTGGGTTGTTTGTATTTCTGCTTCTCCGCAACTTGATAGGGTTGAAAACTCAGTAAGAATTTTTGCTCTTTAGTTCAAGCATTTCGAGCTTCCGAATCATAACAGACTAAAATCAAAGTATCGCAGTGTTCATCTAAAAAGTTTTGCCAAGTTCTACCATATATATCTTTGGGTTGTTTGTATTTCTGCTTCTCCGCAACTTGATAGGGTTGAAAACTCAGTCACAATTTTTGTTCTTTGGTTCAAGCAGCATTCGAGCTTCCGAATCGTAACAGACCGAAATCAAAGTATCGCAGTGTTCATCTGGAAAGTTTTGCCGAGTTCTACCATTATATATCTTTGGGTTGTTTGTACTTCTGCTTCTCCGCACCTTGATAGGGTTGAAAACTCAGTCACAATTTTTGTTCTTTGGTTCAAGCATTCGAGCTAGCGAATCGTAAGAGACAAAAGCGAAAGTGTCACAACGTTCATCTGGAAAGTTTTGCCGATTTCTAGAATGTATATATGTATATATTTATATATATTTGGAGTCTTTGTATTTCAGCTTCTCTGCAACTTGAAAAGGCTGAAAACTCCGTCACAACTGTTGTTCTTTGGTCGAAGCAATGGAGATTAGAGCTTCCGAATTGCAAATGAAAATGTCGCAATGTTCATGTAGAAAGACGTAAACTGTTTAAAAAGCAATTTTCTGATTGCAAGTTTCAATTAGTTTCTGATTTCACCTGCCATAGATTTCTGAGAAGAGCATCTCATATTACGATGTGCTCATGCACTTTAGCAAATATGTATTTTTCTTTTATCTTGAGTTTCTTTAATTGTAAATCACATCACTCGTTAATAACGAGAATGTCAAAGTTGCTTAGATTAATTGCGAAATTTTGCTTCTTGCGAATAACGAGACAAAAGCCCGCCTTCCACACAGATCTGATATCAACTCAAGTAGATAATCATCTGTTTTGGATATCTACCTCTTTAAGTCTTCATCTTCGCTCAAATCTTTGTTTCTTTGTACCTGTCTAGCGTTTTCGTCGTACCTGCCACTGTTACTTTAAATCTCCAATTGTTTTGTCATCATAGCTGCCAATAGTTTAATCTTATTTGCCACTTTAGCGTCAATCTTCAATCTTTTCGTTTTTTCGTCCTATCGAATATCGTTTCGTCGTATATGCAACTGTCAGTTGAAATCTTCACTTGTGTCGTGACGAAAAGTCAATTAAATTCATGATTGATCTTCTGTGCTTGCATTGAAAACAAAACATTTGCCATCTTCTTTCAAAGAATTTGCCGCACTTGAAGAGAAAGTTGCCGCTAAAACCTAAAAAAGTGTTGCCGCTAGAACTTGGAAAGACAGTTGCTACACACTGCACAGATTTGAAAAGATGCGACCGCTAAAACTTGGGAAGATGTTGCCGCCCTGCCACACCGCTCAAACTTGCCGCTCCGCACAAACTGGAAAGATACTACTGTACGAACTTGTGAAGACGCTGCCGCTCAGAAAAGAACTCTCTGCTCAACCCTGATAAGATGTTGCCAGTCAAACTAAACTTGGAAGAAAACTGTTGATCAAACTTGAAAGATGTTGCCACTTCGCTCAAACTCAAAAAGATGCTGCCAAATCGCTCAAACTTGAAAAGATCCTACTCTGTGAACTTGACAAGATGTTTATGCGAATACGAAGAAAGTACATCTGCTTACTGCAGAATTCAGCCTTTATATACAGTTTCTACAAAATGTCTAAATGACCCATGGCTAGGTCACTGTCATCTGTCATTCAAAAGGATAAAAGGATTTCACACTAATCACGGAATAAAACATTCACCTTAATCAATCGGAACAGGTTTCCGTTGACATTAACAGGTTCTGAAATATTTCCAACATTCATAACAACATGACTTGGAAAGAATAACATCTCTATAGCTGCAAATGTAGCGTTTTCACTACAATCACAAGTTGTAGTTGTAAACAAGAAGGAAATCGAAGTGATTATCGTCAAAAGCCTCCATGAAATCTTCAACATGAACAATACTCTTGCAGCATGAGTGTGAATGTTTGTAAGCTCCTACTTGACACATCACGTGCCTTCACCAGCTGCTCTGTCTACACAAGATATGTTCTTGGGATGATGTCATAGCTATATCTCGTAGCCACTATAAATAGCTTAAAGGAAATTCCTACGCATCCATTGTTCCTTTGGCTCCACAATGAAGCCACATGTGTTGAAATTATCAAATTCAAAGATTGCATTTTTAACCTGGCCAAGGCCAACTTTTAACTATGTCGATTCATCTTAAAATATCCCAATGTTGATTCATTCCAATGACATATCAAAGACAGAAATGTATTCAAAATACTTTCATTACCATCGCAGTGTCTTAACTTTGATCTTGAAACTTTGAATGCAAATTTCTCTAGCCTGCAAATTCCTTCTGCTTTGCCATGAGTATTGGGAAACGTGTAGTGTGTTATTATATGGGTCAAAGGGTCATGTATTGTTGCAAAGAATCAAAAGCATTAGGCCTACCTTTGGGCATCATCTTTGAATCGATAATGTCTTCTTTCGTCTTGATTTAGAATGTTCAAACGGATGTTTCCCAAATCGACTGACTCTACTTGCACAGCGCCATATTGAAATAAGCTGCTGTATTGTTCAATCTCCTTCAGGGGACAGAATGCGGAGCGAAGACGGGAAGGAAAGAGGAAGGGTGGTCGCTCTCTCCGCACTATCTCCTTGGAAGTAGCTTGAACATCAACACAACAACTTATTTCAATATGGCGCGCTGTGCAAGTGGAGTCGATTTGGGCAAAAAGGCACCTGTACATTCAACATGAAGACAAGAGAAGATAATATCGATACAAAGATGATTCACAAAGGTTAGGTCAATGTTTCTGATGCTTTACAACAATTTATTACCTGAATGAACTTTAATAAACGAGGCAATACAGAATCCCGCCACCCCTATTGGTTAATCGCACATTTCCTGCGGGTTTCCCGTAGCCTTGTATAATACATATGATACAAGGGTGCGTTTTTGTCACCACAGTAACTGCTTTAAGTCTGTGAGATTAAATCAAACATGACAGTAAATGTGCTGACGAAGTGATACGAGAAAGCTCGGTTTGTCTGGTTTTTACTTTTCAAACCTCGAGCTTTATATTTTCCTGTACAACACAAAACCGGTTAGTATGTGCATAACATAATCCCATATAACAAATTCCACGTTTTCCAACACCCATGGTCAAGTACTTCGAAAGACAAGCTCAGAACATTATATGCTTTATATCACAATCTATTTTGCAATCTGAACACTGTGAGGGATTAGTATGGAGGATTGCACGAGCGTTTACGCGCTTTCAAAAGATTATGCAGTGTGAATGCAGTCTTACTCTTGATTAATATAATCAAATTCTTTTTTATCCTGATGTAATGAAATC
The DNA here is from genome assembly GCA_964019985.1 of Aurelia sp. 4 Dawson et al 2005. Classification (NCBI taxonomy): domain Eukaryota; kingdom Metazoa; phylum Cnidaria; class Scyphozoa; order Semaeostomeae; family Ulmaridae; genus Aurelia; species Aurelia sp. 4 Dawson et al 2005. Next base: position 1,505,022 of record OZ026496.1, on the reverse strand, counting down.
CAGTGCAAAAATTGTCTATTTGGTAAGTAGGAATTGCCAATGCCAAATATCTCGCCAAGTTTGCTAAGTTTTTACGACCAAATATTTGCATCAAAGGGTGCTGGAACAGTCGTTGGTTTGTAATATCGGATGTCCTACAAATGATTTATGATATCTCCCAAAACTTTGTCTATTGATGGACTTTTTGGAATTTCTGGTTTTTCTACAGCAGTGGGAATCGAACGACATCAAATATATTTTTAAGGAATATTTCCAACCACCGGAATCTTCCTAGAGGGTAGAATTTTACACAATAAAAGGTCACCCAGCCGTAGCTTTCTATTCAAATTCAAAGCAACATTTCAATTGTCAACATTAGAATTCCGGTCCGCTCGGAGAATTCCACTGACTGGAAATCAGCCTTTAGCATACAAACGAATGCTCGACAAGCAAAAAAGGACACTGGGGAGAGTGGTCTGTTCTGATGGCAGAGAAAAATCTGGCGAATGGCTGACAAGAAGCCTTTTAAGACTGATTTACACTCAGTAGAATTTTCCGATTGGACAGGAAATCCTTTGTCTGTGTGTGACAATGTTGCCGTGATTTTGAATAGAATGTCACGTGCAACTAACATTTTATTGTCTTAAATTCAGTCCGCTCGGAAAACTCTACTGAGTGGAAATCGGCTGATTTCCACTCAGTAGAATTTTTTCTACCGAGCGAACGGTGTTTTACACAATACAAAGTTCATCACGCGTAAAATTCCATTCAAATTCAAAACAACATTTTCTCACGTAAGCAAAAGATTTCAAGTCCGTTTGGAAAATTTTACTGAGTGGAAATTAGCCTTGAGGGCCTTAAAGGCTGGTTTCCACTCAGTAGAGTTTTCCGAGCGGACTAACAAGGTCTGATTTTGTAACACAATAGCATCAGTTGCTTTGGTTCACACCTCAATTCAAAGCGATTAGCGAATACAGATAAAGGAAATTCTCTCAACCAATAATTCAAAACAAACATAGCCGCAAAGTTGCCTTGAAACTAGTATGGCTAGCTCTCGCTTGGCGTGGAGGAACGGACGTTTTAAGAGAAATAAGAGAAGTTATGTGCTTATAACGAAATAAGAAGGGTAAATCTAAAGCTCTGTCTCGCGGATTTTTTTATTTGATTCAGGAGCTGAGGTGTAAACTGTCTAATTTTGAGCGATAAATATGCAACTATTGCAATGCCCTCTGCTCGGCTTCTGAATAACGTAAGCAAATCAGCCAGGCAGAACTTCAAATTTACCTTTCTTCTTTCGTCGGTAAGCACATAACTTCTTTTAAAAACCCCCTTCGTCCGCACCAAACGAGAGTTTGCCACAGTGGTTTCAGGGCAACTTAGCGGCTATGTTTGTATTTGAATTACTGGTTGAGACATTTCCTTTGTCTGTATTCGCTAATCGCTTTGAATTGAGGTGTGAACCAAAGCAACTGATGCTATTGTATTACAAAATCTTCCCTTGTTGAGCGGACTGAATTTAAGACAATAAAATGTTTGTCACACGTGACATTCAATTCAAAATAACGGCAACATTGTCACACACAAACAATGGATTTCCTGTCCAATGGGAAAATTCTAGTTAGTGGTCATCAATCTTACTGATTGGACGGGAAATCCTTTGTTTACGTGTGAAAATGTTGCTTTGAACTATGAATAGCATGCTACGCGTGACTAACGTTTTATTGTGTCAAATTCAGTCCGCTCGGAAGATTCTGCTGATTCAGCAAATTGGTTTACGAAAGATAGATTTCTCTCCATATCAAGAATAACCTCCATGAGAAAGAATTGCCTAAATGGTAGCCGGGCCCCCAGGAGGGGTACTCACGTATACTTAGGATAGGGGTACTCATGCTGGGGTACGAAGCATCAATCCAACAATAATTTCTGGCATAAAAACTAGACCAAAAATAATTTTTTCAGATCCAAAATACAAAACGGTCACGAAGTCAGTATCTGAAGTGTAACTGATTAGATTTCTTATGGCTGTGAGGACATTCAAGCATTTTGACTTTAGTAATGTTAGTTGACTTTCAATTCTATTCATTTATAACATAATTATGTTTTTCTCAATTTTCTTACCCTAACCTATATTTGAGACCCGAAAGTGATGCAGAACTTTAGGAACCCAAAAAATTATTGTACAAATGATTGAAACCAGGGGATCTATTTGACCCCGGGGGATCTATTGAATTTCAGGACAGGGTTGTACCATTTGCATCTTAATTCCAGGACAAGTTAGATTTATCGTAAAAAATAAAATATCTTACATTGGATCTCTTGGTGCTCCCGAAGGTAACAATCAGGGAGCTATGGACCTCCCAGTTTAACTCTCTGGTCAAGACCGCGAACAGAACTCATGTTTTAATTTCATTCTAAATATCTTGTCACGTCACAGCAATATTTTGAAAGAACACTCAATTCTATCAACAAAGTAAATCAAGATTTTAGTAGCGTGGACACTGTACCTCATTTTATTGCAGGACAGGTACTATGTTCAGTATTTGTTCCAGGACGGGGCCATAAAATCTTGTTCTGGCAGGTTCATCCCCGTTGTTTTTCTGCAAGGTAGACCCCCGAGTGATTGACGCTCTGTCAAAATTTTAGAATCATAAAGTGACCTGAGCATCCCTAACGAAGATATACTCGAGTACCCCCCCCCCCCTGGGTAGCTCGTAAGTCGTAGTACGTCCAATGACTCAAATGCCTCATAAAGAAATGGAGACTCTGTTGAAACGAGTTGAAACAAATTACGTTGAGATTGACAAGTTAAGTTTGTTGTAATACTTTAAGGGGCGGATCTTTTAGTTAAACGAATACACAGAAATAAAATCAATGTATAAATTGAATGGTAAATATGTAGCTTACTGACAAAGGACACAGCAGAAACACACCTTTCTACATACGTGGACAAATGACAATCATTCTCACAAAAGATCTCTCAAAGTTTTGGAGACATCATAGAGAAGATATAATAAGACAGATTTTGAAGATTTGGCTTAATCTTCAACATGAAGCCTGCATTACGTTGTAGGAATTTGGCAAATTTTGTTCTGTAGCTAGAGTACTGCGAGTTTCTTAAGATTGTTGCTTCGAAAACGATGAAAATACGATCAAACGTCGAGCGAATTTTCTACAGAGCGAATTTTCTCAGCAAGCAAAATTTCTTCGTGGTGATTTTGGGATTCAGAAATCGATCAATGAGAAAAATAAGAAACTATCTTATAGCATGGGTCGCAGAAAATAAAGTGATAGTTAAAAATGTAAACGCAAACATACCTGTGTCTTAATCGTGTCTTCTTCTGCCTTTCTTGACCTTCCTTTGCTTCCAGCCACAGCTCCATTCATTGATTCAAGTTTGTACTGGCCTAAGTAAAATCTGGTGTTCCACAGGGTTCAGTTCTTGGACCCTTACTGTTCAATCTATTTATTAATGATTTCATATACGCGGTCGAAAACTCGCAAGTTTGCAACTTTGCCGATGACAACACTATCTACTCATGCGAAGATAGTATAGATAACATTCTGAGATCCCTCAAAGGAGACATAGATAATGCCTTAAAATGGTTCAAGGACAACCGAATGGTAGCTAACCCAGACAAGTTTCAGGTTATTTTCATGGGTCTTGAAAAGGGGCAAAAAGTCAGCCTTGAAATAAATGGTCAACCTATCAAGACAACCGAGGAGGTTAAACTCCTTGGAATAACGATTGATTCAAAGCTACAGTTCCATAATCATGTTGAAGGTATTTGCAAAAAGGCAAGTCAAAAAGTTAAGGCCTTCTCTCGTATTGCTGGGTTTCTACAAAAGGACAAAGCAAACATACTATACAAGACTTTTATAAAGTCAGCCTTCAACTATTGTCCACTGATATGGATGTTTTGTGGTAAAACATCTAATAATAGAATAAACCGGTTGCATAAGCGTGCCTTGAGAGTTCTCCATGGCGATTATACATCTACATTTGAAGAACTACTGGCAAGGTCGGAAGAGATAACGATCCATTGTAGTAATCTGCAAAAGCTAATGGTTGAAATATATGAATGCTCCAATTTCGTTAGTCCTTCTATTTTGTCAGAGTTTTTCACAACGAAGGAAATCACGTATGACCTAAGAATAAAGAATCTACTCCAGGTACCAAAAGTTAAGACATCTTCATATGGACAAAGTTCCCTATCGTTCAGAGGTAGTATACTTTGGAACACTTTGTCAGACAGCATAAAATCCGCACAAAATACAAAACAGTTCAAAACAATGATCAAAAATTGGAAGGGAGAACAATGCCGATGCAACATTTGTAAATAGGATTTATGTTTAGATAGTTGGTTTTTATTAGTTTATATTGACTAGACACTTTACCAACTGTAAATAAATGAATTATTATTATTATTATTATTATTATTATTATTATTATTATTATTATTATTATTATTATTATTATTATTATTATTATTATTATTAATTCAGTTTCTCTGCAAAAACGAGGCTGGCCGCGTTTGCGATTTTGTACACAGGTATGTTTGCGTTTACATTTTTAACTATTACCTCGTTTCCTGCGACCCATGCTTATAGCTCTACAAACAGAAAACAAAGTGTTTCAAATCAATTAAAGAAGAACTCAAAAAATACAATTACTGTACATATGAAGGCCGTAGGCGGGAAAAGACACTAGGTCATCGGAAAACCCTCTATCAACGGCGCTTAGAATTGAAAACTAATAATACGCAACAGAAAAAGAAAGACGAGAAAGAAAAAAGTTAATGTCTGTCTCACATCTGATGTCGGGCAATAATATCTCTATGAGTAAGAAAACAATTTGAAAATTTGAGGTACATAAATGCAAGGCAGTGAACAGAGGGCACTCTCGCGCTGATGGACAAGCTACCACCCCCTGCCACAACCACCACCCGAAACGAGAAAGCACACCAAACCAAGCAGCCACCCGTTAGCACAGCAAGAATCCCATCCAGCCACTATCCCGCAACTGCACCGTTAGATATTTTTGAAAGTTTTATAAATATCACCTAAAACATAAAATGGGAGACTAGAATTGTCTACAAGCAACTGAAGTACACTAAAGATATGTCAGGAAGGGATGTTGCTTTGTTTACTTTTGCAAAATATCCCAGAGTCTGATCGCCAGGCTTTTTGCAAATGTTGAACACATTAATCTTCAAACTTGGCCCAGTGTATGATTGAACGTGGCCTGCCCACAGTTGGCGGAGAATGGTTCAGTAATACATACAAATGCACCAGAAGCGCCGGGAAGGGGGGCAAGGGGGGGGCGGCCGCCCCTCCAATGTTCTCCAGGACCATTTTTCTAATTCTCCTAATTCCGGCGTAAAAATTTCGGGGGGGGGGGGGGGGTAAGGCCGATGATCTTGGCAATTATAATTTGTACGAGAACAAGATTCTACAATCTTGCCACCTCAATTGCATTTTCCCGCGATCTGTACGGCATTGACTCGAAATTTTTCTCATGGCGAAGCCCCCAGGTTCCCGTTCTACGTACGCTCCAAGTTTGCATATGTCATCAAAATAGCTTATTGAGGACGTAAGTCAAGATCTTTTTCACGAACGAGGAGAAAGAAGTTTGGTAGTTGCGTAGGTTGTATGGTAAGAATCTTTTGGCGAAATACTGGAAAGTGACCGGGAGACTTCTTCTAAGCCATAGCATAAGTTGGCTCCTAGAGAACTTTTCTAGACAAACTATTATAGCATTGTCCAAGACGTATACTTTTTTTGAGGCCTTGGAAGTTGGGTTGTGAGGACCGTTAGGGACCATTCTAGGAGAAAGTAAAGTGTGTGTGCGCAAAAATTTTCATGCGGAGGTGATCCATTGAAATTGTTACAAGATTGTGAAGGTTTCCCTTTCGGTCTTCGTGAAGATTGCATGTAGGATATAGGCATTCTAAGCCAAAGAATATCATGCTTAAAAATTTTACGGGAGATGCTAGTTCAAATAACTGTTGCGAAGTGATCAACAATTCCAATGCAGCACAGGCTGAAATGTTATCGGTAGAAGTGTTCTAGGCCAAAGTAAAGAGTTAATCTACAAAAATTTTCCTGTGGGCTTTGCCCCCAGTATTTACTGGGTTTTGAAGTTTCTGCATAGCCCGATGGCCTCTTTTTCACAAACCATGAATATTACTTCATATTTCTGAATCTGAGAGTACACGATAGCCTTGTGACAGATTTCATGACAGAGTGGCGTGCTGTAAATTGGTCACTGAATTATTTGGGGATCCAAAGGTTGGACGCTCGGTCTCCGGTTGGACGTCATTTTCTAATCGTGAACAGTGTTGTACCCTACTTGTGTTGTTTAACAGACTCATTTAATCTTTATTTCAGTCTTTGAAAAGGGCGCTGGTCGCATCTATAGCCAAGGTAGAGGTCGTGGTCTAAGAAAATGTTCTCCCGTCCTATTTTTCACCTCCAATAAAAAATCCTGGCGGCGCCACTGAAATGCACTAAGATTTAATAATACCTGCCAGTTAACTGTGTTCAATTTCTCTTGAATCCTCTATCAATTACACAGACTCCGATCTCCACATCTCTGTGTTTTCGTTTCTTAGGCCACAAATTGTGTTCTGTTGTTGCAGTCCCTTGTGCCTGAACAGGCCCTTTTGCCTGAATAGGCTTTTGCCGTCGGCGATGACATGGAATACGAAATTCCGGCCAATGCACCTGTCAGGAAGTCTGATTCGATAACCGAAAGAACTAAAAAGTAACCCAAAAAACGATTAACTCGATAACGTAAACCTAAGAAGGGACAGGGAGGGTGTGACTGGCTTACATTTGAAGAATGAGGTCGAATTACCAGAGCCACGCATGATAAATATCCCAAGTGCTTTTTGTGACGCATGCTCGCTGCCCATTCAGAGGATGAAACATCCCGACAAGACGCTAGAGGCGGTCCAACGAGCTACCAGATTTATACCTCATAGATTAACTGGACGGATATGACGCTTTCACAAGTCAAAAGCATAAACTGCCTCGGGATGAGACGTTCCCTGAAAGCTAGTTAATTTCATTACTGTTCCACATTGTTTAGGCCAGGCTCGGACCTAGGAACAAGGAGCTGAAACAGTAACACACCTCCTGAGCCGTATTAACTAGGTTTAAATTACATTTATCCCCCATTAAAAAAGTAGGCCTAATTTTCAACATGGCCTAAACCAGCTTGAATTCTTGAACACTCAACAAAATGGCTTCAATGTCTCGCCCGAAGAGCTTGAACATTGAAAAGGAACCTGCAGTTGCATTACAAATAATGATGTTTAAATGATGTTCAAGAGCAAGGTCCAGTGGAACGAGAACATAAATAAATCTATATCGAGTGAAATAAAACGCTTACAGAATCGAGTGAAAGAAAAAGAAATTGTATGCTACCCAACAAACAAACAACCGATCGATCAATCGATTTATCAAGCAATCAACCAATGATTTGATCTACAATCATGGACATAAATTATGAGACAAATTCATCTTTTCCGATATTTTCACCTGTTAAGCATCCTTTCCCCCCATTCCCCCCTCAATCAATGTTGAAGACTCCGAGAACCTTCCTTGATGCATCAACAACATTGAATAAGGGGGAGAGCTAATATCTTCAATAGTCAAATCTCAGGTTTTGGATTTGTCTCAAACTATTTTGTCCATTATTGATCATGGACATAAATTATGAGACAAATTCATCTTTTCCGATATTTTCACCTGTTGAGCATCCTTTCCCCCCATTCCCCCCTCAATCAATGTTGAAAACTCCGAGAACCTTCCTTGATGCATCAACAACATTGAATAAGGGGGAGAGGGGGATCTTCAATGGTCAAATCTCAGGTTTTGGATTTGTCTCAAACTATTTTGTCCATGATTGTAGATAGTATATGGTAGTTTTAGTTTCAGACCTTAGTTTTCGAAAAAGTTCTTGTAATGCACACTTTCAAAATCATTCATTCTCGAAATTTTCTCTATCCTCTGTTGTATAGTTTCCTAATCAATGAATAAATGAATCGATCAATCAATCAATCAATCAATCAATCAATTAAAATCAAGCAAACTATCCATCGACCAAGTCATCAATGCATTTCCTTCTAGTGCAACCCAACCATGGGTTTGTTTAATTAGTAATTCAAATTCAACAAATTCTGAAAATATTAGACATTGCAGATACGGAAAGTTATTCCCCAATCAAACGCGAAAATCCTAAAGAAAAATGGTAGGTTTTGCATTCACAATTGGGGATTCAGCGATCTCTCAGAAGTCAGGCAAACCTTCCGCCACTTGGATTCAGAATATTCAGAGGGGGTCAGAAAGGGTTAGCAGCCCTTCCAAGCTTACAAAAGCCACCATTTTCAGAGCACAGGAATCAGTCAAACACAAATTCTGAGTTTTTTGCCAAATCCAAATGCTTTCAGAAATGTTTCCAAACAAAGAATATCACGTTGAGGCTGCGAGCAGACCAAGCAAACACACAGCAAACGACTTCAGCTGAAAATCTGTCGTGCTGAAATGAACCTCTCCTCCCCCTCTCCTAATATCACTTGATAGGTATACAGTACATACAACGATCTTCCTACCTCACAGCAAAGTATCTATTTACAAAGAAAAATGTCACCTTACTGTTATAATCACTACCATTATTGTCACATATCAGTCACATGTCAATCACGTGATATGAACAGTTACGTTCTGGGAGTGTTTGACTGCGACGCCCTCGAATCTCCTTCGCGGCTAGTGCTCGAAGCTGCAGCAATTCCTTTCATAAACAAAGCTTTTAATGCGACACGAAACTGCTTGTTCCAAATGCCGTAAATGAGCGGATTAATGAAGACCTTCGCATCAACAAGTGTGATAATGATATACAAGATAGTAGGGCTGACTTCGATACTTCCATATTGCATCATATTGACGAAAAATGCAGGAAGCCAACAAATTGAGAAGGCAATGACGACAGTAAACATCACTTTTGTCACACGGATTTCATTACGAATGGCGCGTTTTGACAAATTTGATGTGGCTCTTGGTCGTCTGTGTGTTTCACTTTTGCTGTCACTTGAAATTTTTCTTGGCGGAAACATGGCAACTGAAATTTTCTTTGCTTTTGTTAGGAAATTTTTACTGCCATTTGAGCAGTCTTTCGGGTTCCCCTCCGGCTTTATTTCATGATCTGGCACAGACAACTTAGCAGTGGATCGATCGCGGTTGTTAGATTGTTGCTCCGTGCGTTCATCTGTCTCGGTTTCGTTCAAGTCGCTCTCCAAAGTGAGGTCCCATTTCACTACCTTTACTTCGCCATTTTCATTCATATTGACGTCATTACCGTTTTCAACAATGTCTTCCAAATTCGAAGAACTTTCCATGATTTTATACACCCCACTATCTTGTTTAGCTGCTGCTAGTGATCGCTGTGCGTCTGCTTTTTCCGCTGAACGTTGCCGTGCGATGCGGGCGTTGACCATGACTCGCTTCTTATGCTTTCGTAATGCTATGAAAATGAGGATGTAGCAGACGATAAGAACTGGATAGCAAATACCCATTATGTAGACATAAAACAGCATGCGGAATACGATGTTCTTTTTTACCCAACGGGTGAAACAAACTCCATGATATCTGCTATATTCATACTCTCCAACACCGATTAACGGTAGAATAGCGAGCAAAAACGTTGCAAAATACAAAGATGCGCAGTAAAATAGCATTCTTCGACGTGCGAACACTTTGTCAAATGTGCGCGTTCGAACGATCTTTAGATATCTTACTGCAGCTATTGCAGAGAGCAACAGAGCAGATTGAATGAACGTAACGCATGAAATAAAACCGGAAAACGGGCAGTAAAAACCGGGAACATAGAATTGTTCTGCAAGCATGGTGTAGGTCTTTACACCAACGATAAACACAGCTTTAACACCATCAACAATTGCAAGTTGAAGGAGGAATGTATTGTTAATATTCTGTAATGATTTTGTGTTTATGAATGCGACAATAACCAAAATGTTTCCAATGGTACCTCCCAAAGAGATGAACCCAGAAATGATGGCATTTACAATTAAGAACACTGACAGCATTTTCCTTCTATAGATACCTGCAAATGCTGCTCTGTCGTAGTGTAGTTAAAACTCTATGGCCGTGAGTTGTTAGCAAATGGATTCGTTTGAAGCTTGTGAATGCGAGATACCCTCCAGTAGAACATGCAAATTCACTTCATCTAACCTGCTTAAATCAACTCTTCTTTTCTGTTGCATGAACACAGATTTTATTCGACTGCCATCCATGAGTGACTCAGATTAACTTTTGCTCCTCCATCCAAAATACCAGCCAGCTGTCTCTTCAAGGATATGGTTTCTTCTCTAGTTCTTTAAAAAATAGTGATCTTCTTGGAAGATGAGTCCAGGAAATGGCTTTGCAATAAGAAAGTTAATAAACAAATGCTATGAAGACTGATTTCGACTTAAACGTATCTAAGTTGGATTACCACCTTGCAGGGCATATCAAATCTTGAATACAGAGGTAAGCCCTTCAAAAATTCTTCCTGGTTTCTTGTTTAACTTAAGACAAGCTTCACTCCTTGTCTGATATCTATGCGAGAAAAAGTAAAGAAGCCTGAAGAATAAAGGTGAATGTTGATTCAAAACCTGGTCTTGAAAGCATCACTTTTGAAGTAAGGATGACAGCCAAATAGATTGGTTTGCCAAATAAGAGCTGGATAAATGGAAATCCAGACTTGAGAGGGATGATCTTGTCATCTCCAAATCACTGAACATTGTTGCCATAGAATTATGGCTGTTACAATGCTTCAAATGAAACCATGTTTAAATATTGGTTAAATAAACTAAACGAAAATTATTTCAAAGTCATCAAACACCAGTTGTAATGTGCATATATTTACCAGGAAAATTGAAGTGGGCGTTTAAGTCTTGCACTGATGACATGATTTTACATCTTCAAATTGGACTTCGACCACTTAAGTTCATGCAGCTGTTTACACTCACTTTTGAGACTGGTTGAAAATTTCCTTCTTTTTATAGCTACGAGACAGTCTATAAAGTCTTTACGAACTGCAGCGGTGTCGTTTTTGGAGCAATAGCAAAACTCAAATATTTTGGAAGATCTGATATTCAAGACATTGCAAATTTTTTACTAAAGTTGGCCGTAACTGGATGTAAATAAGCCACTCTTTATTTTAGGCTACCTTGAGGATACTGCCCTGCTTAATTGACTAAAAATTCAATTCCAGCTTTATTGCGTATGTCGATAGCCAATTATATAGGCTAAAAGTTAAGCCAACTTCCATCGCTATCTGAATACTGAAAGTTTCAATAATTTTGATCCAAAGGGGAAGCTGGAAGTTTGCAAAAGAATTTCTTCAGAGACTTCACCGGAGTCTCTTATTAACCCTACTTGATCTGCGGTCTCCTTTGTATCTGCTAGAAATTTGTATAGACTGAGTACATAAACATGCTGCATGCTTCTAATCGTTTGACCCTTACTTGTCTTGTGGTATTATCGGCGTTTCCAGAGGATGGTGAAAGGTAAAAATGTACTACAGTACCACAGGGGCAGAACCACGTACCAAAACATCCGGTACCCAATACTATTAAGGTCAGTACCATGGACTATAGGAGCTAGAAAGCAGTAAAATTACAAAACAAAACTTACCGCAAAATATCAGGAAAGAATCGGAATGAAAAAATCGATAATTTCCTCGTTCCAAGTCGTTAAAAAATGTCGTTGGTACCACATTAATTCCTACCAGTACTCAGTACCAAAGGTATCAGTAACAGGCAACGTAGAGGCCAGTACCAGGTACCATCAATACCCCCTATCACCATCCTCTTACCAGTGCCTTTTACAGTTCTACGATGCCTTTAGTTAAAAGTCAGTTTTCTCGGAACTAAAAAATCCCGTAGAAGCACGTAATAAATTTGTATTTATGACCCCGAGGGCCAATCAAATGAGCAGAAATTTGGCACAATGGGAGACGATACATCAAAGTCCGAAAGTTTTTCTGGATTTTGTTAAATATCCACCGGTCTGCTTTTCTGATGGAAATAAAGTTCAATATGGGCTACAGATATAAAAGCTAGTAGCGGTATATCAGTTTGGCAAATAGCGAAACTACGACTCAGGATAAGTCTATATAAAAGCAATGACCTAGAAAGGTGTAGCGTGTAGATAAAGTTTTTTGAAATTTTTGAGACACACTTAAAAAACGAATTAGGATATGACCTCTCAGCTAAATCTATTTGCGTGTTTCGTTGTTCTTCCGAAGGGTCCAAAATGACTCGAAGGAGGTGTTCTCTGAAACTATGTTTTCTTACTTGAAATTTCACTTAACTGGATCTATGCATAAATAGGTTTCATCATAAAATTACAGATCTGTGTGCATCTTCTACTGTTTCCGTAGAGTTGAAATTATAATTATTCAACGGAAAGTTTCAACTCTACGAAAAAAATGGGGGATGCGCTTAGGCTACAAATCAATTGATAAGGTGTTCAAGTGTGTCCCCAAAGTTCAATCCATCTCTTGTCTACACGCTACACCTTTTTAGATCATTGATTTATATTCATAGCCCAAAATAAACTTTATTTCCATTTAAATATCAGACCAGTCGATATTTCACTAAACTGAGACATACTGCTGGACTTTGATGTATCATCTCCCAAGTTGCCAAATTTACGCTCGTTTGATTGGTCGTCGGGCATCTAATTAGAAATTTAGTACCTGCTACTACGGAACTGACTTTTACTAAAGGCACTGGTATCGCCGATAATACCACAAAATAAGCAAGCGTCAAACAATTACAAGCATGCAGCATGGTTATGTACACAGTCCTTGAAAATTTCAAGCAAATACAACGGAAGCCACGGCTATTTGTATTTTAGCGGACACACTTCCAACACTTCTCCGTGTTTGAGTTTTGTACCGACTTTTTATGAAAAAATGGGTCAATACTGAGATCAAAGTATATCTACTGAATTAGTGTGGGCTTGGGGGTAGCCCTAAGAATTGGTAACTAAAAGACTATTTTGATTGCCAGTTCCGCTAACTTATTAGGCTATATCTAGGTCATGTTGACGCTCTCAGCAAAATGCGAATTACGTTTGAATTCTGCATTATCCTATTAGATTATAGGATTCCTATCACTAATGTTTAGAAAGCCAATCAGAAATAAGTTGTAACAATGCAATCCAATTCAACCTCTGTTTTCCTTGAAAGCTGTGTTCGCCAAAGTGCATTTGTCACGGAGGCGGCAGATCAAGAAGGATCATTGAGAAAGATTGATAGGCTCTCATTTGATTTTGGAGGTCAAGTGACTCCGGTGAACTCTCAGAAAATTTTTTTTTGCAAAATTTCCAGCTTCCCTGTTAGATGAAAATTATTGTTACTTTCAGTATTCAGATAGTGATGGAAGTGAAGTTGGCTTAAACTGACGCCTGAAAACGAATATTCGGTCAAATTAAGCAGGGCAAAGGTGGACATGCAGTTAAGGTGGCTCACTATGGAAAAAGCGATCGGCAGGTGGTGGCTCGCAACTGATAAAGTTCCACATTGATACACACTTGACATCCTACGCCTGCTACAATCCCTCAAGATTTCATAATTGCAGATGGAAGTGGTCATTTTCTTCAAAAACGGAAAGATGTCCAAGTTTTGTGAAGGAAGTAGCAAAGGGGAACTTTGTAAGACAAAGGACTCAGTTCTCTGAAAAGACACAGCGATCTGCCTTTTTAAAGAACAGATTTCACACCTCTGAGCGAACTCAATCAAATCAAAATAAACCAAGACTGGAAAATTTTTTCCTTGGATGCACTCACTGAAGACACTGAAATTGTGAAATCTATTGATCAGAATCGAAAGTCGCTTTGTCTTGGCAAGAGCTTTATGTATGGTTCTTTAAAGGTCCCGAAATCTATCTGTCTTGTCAGAGACCTGACTCTTCTGTTCAACTAAATTCACCCTTGCTGAAGAAACTTTATGTATTTTCAAAAGGTCGGGGTGCAAAAGACATGAAAGCTAGGAGGTATAAGGTATCGAGTAGCCTGATTCACAGACCAGAATCAGGCTAGGTATCGAGTCAAACTACACTGATATTACAGTATATAGCTTTTTTAATCAAGCCAACTTACCCCAAAGTATAAGCAACTCTGTAGGTTTGGCAAAGAAAAGCTGTTTGAATGAACTCCAACGATTATTACAATCATTTTACCGATAAATGTGAAAGAAAGTTTGTTCTAGGATTTACAATAAAACTCGTGAAATACATGACCGACTAACAACTTAATATATTTTCAATATATCAATATTTGGTCTTATCTCAATATTAATTTTGAAATCCCACTCACAAGGCGGCATGTTCAAACATCGTAATCAAGGAGCATGCAAGCATTAATTTCTCCTTCTTGACGCGCATTGTAACGACGGAGGACAGCTGACAGCTAAGATACACAAAGAAAAAACGGCATTTTGAAAGTACAGGTTGTCCCAAAAAATTGTGCCCAGTTTGTGTGACTGCTGTGGAGAGTGCTGAAACTTAAGTTCGTTGATAGCATTGTCTTCCTTGTCTTATGAAAAAAATGGTAAAGAGATTCGGATGCAAAAAAACGAGAAGATTTAGCACACTTAGGCCTTTCTGACTTATGTCATCATCAGAGTGTGACTTAAACTGATTACTTAAACAGTTGACTTAAACAGTTTAAGTCACACTCTGATGACGACATAAGTCAGAAAGGCCTCAGTGTGCTAAATCTGTTCGTTTTTTGCATCAGAATCTCTTTACCATTTCTCGTCTCATCTACCAAAGTCTTATGACAAATAAAAGTAAATTTGAAACAACGTTGGTTCTTTCAAGGTTTTCTCGATTCTGATATTTATGGAGGATAAAGGAAGTGCTTTTTGCCTTTCCTGTGCCATAAATCAGCAATCACTTCTCAGACTGATTGAGTCATGGCCTGAATTGAAGCCTTTCCGGTGCAACTGTGTAAAAAAGAGCAATTTAAGTCGCAGCTCCTACACAGCGGACTCATAGACGGGCAACAACGATCTAGCCAGACATAGACAAGAGACCATGTATCGCGTCAAACCATATTTGGGTAGCTGATTTGCGTCAAAATGAAATATTGATATCTGATTGACAAGAACCTGACTGCAAATGGCTTGGACTAAATTTTTCTTTTCATTACCATATTTCAAGCGAGCTGGCAAGATTTCTAGCTAGTTACAGATATTCAGACCCTATGAATGCTGCATCCTGCAATGGTCCCATAGTTTTGATGTCACTTCCGAAAGACATCCAGTCAGTTGCTTGGTCAGCTATCTAGAAGGTCAACGATTCGGATTTTTACTTCACATGGTGAAAGCTTAAAGTTATTCGACGGAGAAAGGCAGTTAGTTAACTCATGGCTTGAATGTGCAAATTTTCTCAGCCCCACCATCAAGTCTGCCGTTTTCGGAACAGAAGTTGTGCAAAACGAAGCTCTGCTACCAAAGAACTATGCCCTAACAATGCAAAGATTTTAAAGGATACAGTTTTGGCCAGTTTTAGGTGATACTGAAGTTTATCAAAGATTATCAGTTTGTTCGTTCACATTAGTAAATATCTAGGGACAATTACATTTATATTAATGTTCTTTACATTCAGTCATAAGAAGGTTGAGTTTCTTCTAGTCTTTACCAAAGAAAGGGAAAATTCTCGACAACTGAAGCGATTCTTTTATTGCATCTCGAAACTGCTTATTCCAGAACCCATAAATCAATGGATTAACAAACACCATCATATCCACAAGTGTTACCATGATGTAAACAAACTCTGGCGAAAGCTTTAAAAGATTTGCCAGCTTCAAAACAGTTGTAAGCAAAGCTGGTAACCATGATAACGCATAGGCCAAAACGACAGCAAACATAACTTTCGTGATTTGTACTTCTTTGCGTGAAAATCCTTTTCTGTTTCTTGGGCGTCTTCGCTTTCGTTCCTTGATCTGCACTTCTTTCGAGGAATCATCATGCTCGGTCGTTGAAACTTGTGAACAACTGGATTTCATCTCATATGATTCGGTTGAAATACCACTTTGACTATTCTGCTCGCTGATCGGTGAAAGATACGTCGCTATTTTCTTCGTCACCATTGATTCATCGGCCAGTTGACCGACTTCATTCGCCGACTGGGACACAGACTGCGATTCCGTAAATGAGCTCTCTGATTTATCACCGGCAACCGATCCGTACCCCTGGTTGATCTTCGTGCTCGCTCCACTTTGCTCGCTCTTCGACTTGTCTGCTTTCGTGGATTTCTGTTGCATTCGTTTGCCATGTTGTCGCAATGTGTAAAAGATCTTTCCGTAGCAAAATATGAGAACAGTGTAGCCGATAACTATGATGTAAACATACAATAAGCACCGATACAAAATATTCGCATCGGACCAATTCGCGAAACACACCCCATGGAATCTGCTGTAGGTATATTTCCCGACGCCAATGATCGGCAAAAGGCCGAGTATTGTCGGGAAAACGAGAACTGCAATGCAATAATACTGCATTCTTCGGCGAGAAAACACACGATCAAATGCAGCCCATTGTACTATCTTATAATAGCGGACGAATGCAATGGCATCAAGAAGGCCAATTGTCAACAAAGTTAACATGACGACTGTGAAACCAGAGAGCTCACAGACCCCTGCAGGAATTCGCTTTTCGCCAATGTGTTGGTTGTAGGTTTTCACAGGCAAGATCAGAAGGGACTTAATGAAGTCTGCAATGGCGAGCATAAACAAGAAGACGTTGTTAGCAGTTTGGAGTGATTTTGTTCTGAGAAAAGCGTAGATTATAATGGAATTTCCAAGAATCCCTCCAATTGAGAAGATTGCATTTATTACGAGATTTATTGTCATGAAAACTGTTGCCATCATGTGCTTGTGTCCTTGCACTTCTGTCACAAAATGTTCATTCAATGAAATTATTTCTGGTCACAACAGAAGACTAATTTGATTCTTATATGCACCACACTCGTGTATGTCAATCTATAGCATTCGTTCTCAAGTTAGTCGGCCTTCTTTCAGCCGCAACGCTTTTATCCTTGGTCTTTATATGCAATTATGTATGTATGACTTTTTTCTGACGCTTCTTTTGACTATACATCTCTTGCTATGGCCTCAATGTCTCTGCTGTTTAAGTTTCTTCCCTCTCTGAGTAAGATTGTCAGGTCTTAATTCCTCTAGTCGTCCTCTTTCAAATCGAATTGCACATGAGTAAGCTGTCACACTGCCACAGCTCTAGTTTCGTGCTCCGACTTTGGTGACGTGTTCCTTGTGTATTGACCCCTTCCTTGAAACGTGGTTAGTTAAAAGGTTATCAATATGCGTATTTGGCAGCCTAAACTAATAAAAACTAAGGCTGTTCCTGGTCCCCGAGTTTCGACTCTCTCTGACTAAATTGTTTTGCCTTAACTCTTCCACCCGTTCCCTGTGATGTTAAATCGCACCTACGTAAGCTGTTCCTCGTCACGATTTGATGTTTGCTGTCATAAAATGCCTTTGCGCGAAATTCTCCGTCACGCAAACTTGCACTATACTATTTCCTTGTTCCTGCAGGCCATTTCTTCAGTTCTTTCCTTCAAACAAATGCTTCAAGTAGTTCTTTTAATAGTCAATCTCCTGCTAAGCTACTCCCACATTTGGGAACTATATTTGTGCAGACCTGCAATGAAAAAGGCCACCAAGTGACAGAGGTCTGACTGGAAACAAGAATAAACAAAACAAGCTCATATCTTATTTATCTTCATGAACTGGTAAAACCTCTCTCGAGTTCTTCACAATGAATCTTTTCTAATCGAGTTTCAGCTTGATTTTTCCAACCCAAAAGTCAAATTTGGAACTAAAGACTGAGGGAACCTTGATATTACACTAGATTCTCATAATAGCAACATCCTCAATATCTAGGCAGATAAAAACCTGAAACTGTCACCATATAACAATCAAAGTTGTGCAGATTCCTTATACTGCTTCGCTGTCTCTTGGATATTCCCACACATATGTTCACGCAGTAGTGATGTGTCATGAAAAGCTACTATATGTTCAATTCCAAACACGTGACTAACCACGTGACTTTGACTACTCTTTTTATCAAAGGAAATGCATTCAATTTCAACTGCAACAACGTGACTTTGATAGCTCCTATCAAAGATATGCATTTAATTCATTTGCATTTTTGTCTTTGGTTTAAGTCTGGATGCTAAATCTCCAATTCATGGGAACACTCGGAATGATTTGATAAAAAAGGTCTCTATAATTGTTTTACTGTCTGTTTCCTTGTAATTTCCCACGCCTGGACACTCAATGACACAGCGTATACTGAAATGTAATCAAAAACATGAACACACGCTATCTCTTGCACAAGCAGAGCATTTCATCAACCATCTAAAGAATATACACTCAGCATAATTTCATATCTGTGAAACAGGGGCCAATAGTGTCTTCTCATCTTTAGTCTCAAAATACATCTGTATGTTTTTGGAAAGTTAATGAAACGAGTTTTAGACGCATGTCAATGCGGAACGAAACGAGAACGTAAATTATTAACTGAAAATGTTATTACCCAGATAAGGCTATGATTACTTGTGTTTTTATTCTTTACACTGTTGTATTAGGTATTTTAATTTTGTTGCCATCAGGATTTACAAGTCATTTATAGCTGAGATGGCTTTTTTTAAAAGATATATGGAAAACAATAAATGTAAAAGTATATGATTCAATAGAGGGCATGTTCAACTGCATTTTCAAATTTACTTGACTGAAATCGGGTACGCCGCTCTCAGGAAACCTTCAAAGCTGACCTAAAAATCACGTCCAAATTTTCTACTTCACAGCAATGAATTTTATTTACTGTAGCATGTACTATCCCTTTTGCGAGGATTAATTAAAGTGTCATCTCCTGGGAGCATAACAACATTATTGCAAGCATTTGCCAAATTTTTCAAAGTTTGATCAGCAAGGATAGCAACTTTGGTACTCAAAGAACTATTGTATGACAACGAAGAATGAAAATTTTTTAACCAGCATCAAAAGTTTAACCAGCATGAAAATCTCTTGATAATGTAGCACAAAAACATATGATGTCAATTACCTGATATCATCCAGCCCCAAAAATGTATCATCGACATAACCGACTCTGAAACCTGCATCAGCCTCGTGACAGTCTCACTGCATCGGAGGTGTTAACAAAAGTAGCAGCCACAGATGATCTTCAGTAAATGTAGTAGTTATTGGTTTTACTGTTATCAATTCTGAGTAAATGAAAATTTAAATTTCTGAGCAAATTTGTGACTGTTGAACAAAAGAAATTGCAGGTACCGGATCGAGAGATGATGAAAAAGATGTCCAGCTGAAGTGACAATGGTTATTGCTATTTGAGAATCTTGTTGAAAATAGTTGATCGATATTTGAGAAACTTTGCTTAGTCTGAATTTAAAACAAATTCACAGAAGTTTCATCGAAATTAAAATGAATATCAAATGATCTGAAATTCTGATTGAGTTTGAAACGACAAGCGCAATCAATTTTACAGAAATTTTCCCAAGACTCTCGGACAAGTAAGAAAGAATCACGAAATGAACAGATTTAAAAATTCCAATGCGAAAGTCTATTTAAAGACCCATTGCTAACCATGATCCTTCGTAACGCCAAAGTCGACTTTCGTATTTTCTGAAAGTCTCTTTGGCCTAAGTTGCCTTTGTCTTACTTGTCATTCGGCGCACAAAGGGTCATGGTTAGCAATGGGTCTTTAAGGTTAAAATGTTTCTCATATAAAGGCGCATATAGGATATGTATACTATATATGCTTCTCATATATTATATGGAATTATCTGAGCTTAGATACGAAATCTCTCCCCCTGCACATCGAGCGATTTTGAAAAGAATAGAAAACTTAACGATATAGGTGATTGCATCTACGGTTGCAGACAATAAAATTTAGTTTAGTTTTCTTTTGGGTTGTTCGTCAATGTCAGATAGTTTTTTCTTCTAGAAGCTCTTTAAAAGGTTGCATTGTAAAACAGCGCAAACTGAACGTTTTTACAAATCAAATAAATCAAATTACACATACGGCCCCTACAGTTGTCGCTTGATCTGACAGAATTTCTTGTACCTGAAAATGATATTTTTTTTTCAAATATATTTCAACATGCACCAAACGAATGAAAATCCCAACGCCTAATTCCACTTGTGTCAAACACTTTCCAGGATTTCATCAAATTGTTGGGGCTCCTTTTTGCCCCTGCGGTCCTCTTCATTGTAAAGAAAATATGTTTCAAATCGTAGTTTCTTTGGGGTAGAATCGAGCAGTTGTCGCTGCTGCGCAGCACCACACAAGCTTGGACCCAATGGGCTAAGTTGCAGTCTTTGAAGGAGATTTTCATTTTTGCGGTCTAAAAGTACGCTTTCATTTCATTTCATTTTAGATTCTTTATACACAGTGGCCCCTAGACTTAGGACGATGCTTCTCTTGTTTCCTTGTGCTCTTTGACCTGATGATGGCGCTTCAGTCAACAGAGACTCTCAATATTACCCTGAAAAACCTGGCCCTATTTAGGCCTAGACTTCGCGATTCCTAAAGCACCAATCAGATCGCGAGATTTGTGAATTACTATTGTTACGGTGTAAATGTGATAGAATTTTCGATTCGATTGAAGAATTGAAAGCACTCCCAAAGGATCGAGATTCGAAGCCGTGATTCCAATACAATTCCAAAGATGATTGCGGAAAACAGGGCCAGCTATTTCCCTGTTTCATTATGAGTCCCTGTTGAGCAAGGTTTACCGCAGGGATACAAGGGACTCATCTTCATAAGTCTAAGTGGCCCCGTCAGCTAAGAATGGCTGCTTAGCTTTCATATGTTTTGTGTGGCCTGATAAATTATATCAAATTAAATCATTATTAAAAATAATAACGATAAATAATGATAATGATAATAAATGATAAAATTCTGCTGCCATAAATTTGCAAATTACTTAGTTGCAAACTACTTTTTAACTTGTAGGTTAAGGTTACGATGACTCTCTTGTTGCCCTGTGCTCTTTGACTGGGACTCATCGTCATAGCTTAGCTTGTATGTTATTTGTTTATGTTTTGCTTGCTTGTTTTCGTTGCAGAATGCCTTTGTGTGGTCCTCGTTTTTCATGTAATGGCCATGATGGCTAGTCGTGTCATTTTACTCCTCGTGGTATCATCCCTGTTTTGTCGTATTTTTGTAGCAGTTGGATATAGCATGTACTGAAATTTCTTTCTGAACAATCCCATGTCTCGAAAGGAGTGTGCCACCAACCTGGCTATGGTACAGTACTGACGTTCAGATTTGGCCCTTAGAACCAGGTTGGGGTCAACATTCGGAAATCACCGCTAAACCACATTACCTTGTTCAACGGTTTCTCCGTTTGTTGATACGTCCGGTCTAAAAACAACAGTGGATTATGTGCTTGCTCTATTCCGGCAACTGAAACTGAACTTATTCTTCGCTATCGTCAGTCATTTGCCTATGAGCTGACTTTACATTATCACAATCAATGCTCCCTTTCCGCGATGCGGTAAAGAATCTATGAAACCAGCACGCCAACGCCAGCCAGAACGTCATCTGATATTCTGTGCACTTCACATTGCCTTTGCCATCGTGGTTTCGTAAACTCCATGATATTGGTATGGCCTGCCCTTGAATCGTCATCCTCGGACATCTGTGATGCCTGATTCAACTGCTCGCTTAATCTTTCACAAGACGACAAATATTTTCGCATAGCAGAATATCCATACTGTGTAACTAAATCCAAGGCAGCAAACATAAAACGATGCTCAACATATTCTATCTTTCGGTGTGCTATCAGCGAAACACATTCCATGGAAATCACTGAATGAGTATTTGCCGACCTAAATATCGGTAACGACGCAAAAACGACAGCTGAAGCGATGATGAGAACCGAAGACAAGATCGTCCTCATTTATTCACTCATTCATCAATTCATTAACTGATTCATGAATTCATTCATTCATTGATTTATTCACTCATCCATTAATTTGCACCCTCATTCACTAAATCATTTGGCACCAAGAAAAGATCAACCATCACTGATAAAACCAAAGCAAAGTCCTCTTCAAATTCTGCTATGAACAATTTCAAACCATTCCATACAAGAGAGGCGCTTTTTGGATATATTATTTACAAAAATACAATTATCTGATTTGTAAGTTTTTTAATTTTGTAGCTTCGTACCTTTTCTCTTCACAACCATGGTAGCAGATGGCTTTATTTGTTCTTTTGTTCTTACACAGTTGGTGGCTTGTCTATATTTGGTAACTCTTGCTTCAATATTTTAGGAGCCAAATAATCTGAAAGGGAAGGATAAAAAGTTAAAGATTTATGCAGATTAGATCACAATACTAATAAAAAAATTGAATAAAAAGTTCTTTCTCAGCAATAAAGACACAAGAAAATCAAAACGTATTTCTCATGAAAACTTTGCAACACTTGAAATCACGGTCACTTTCGTACTGTAAAAAAGAGCTTCAGCAATGCAGTATGTGATGTGCCTTTGAAATACGTTAAAGAGAATCCATGGAAATATAGCCCTGTGTGGAAGGAGCCTGGGTATTTGCCGCATAGCAGCAAAAAATTCTTAAAGAATCAAAACCATAGGATGTCTCTCGTTCACATCTCTCGTTCACTGTCTCGGTCTGTCTGAGGAAGTGCATGTGGAAATATTGCAGTGTCATCACACAACCATGCACATGTCAGAGGCAGTGTCAACAAATCTTAAGCTGTCAGAGACGTGGGTGGGGAGGCAGCATTTATCGTGTGATGTAATGCCAAAAGGAATGAACTGAATGCAGGAATGAGCTATCGCAAGACAGATGGGGGAATGGGCAGCCAATGCATCTTATGATGTCAAAAGAACCAAGTTGCCTGTTACTTTCATTCCATTCCATGTTGGTGCAGTTTGTTTTCAATTCCCAAAACACAACAATTACTAACTAATGTTATTGCTAGTCTACCATTAGCCAAGAATTGTATTGGATGATTTACCATATGCATGGATATTTTTAGTTGGAGGAACAATAGCCTGCATAGGATTTTTTTTTTCTCTTATTTATAGACTTCCTCCACTTAGCTCCACTCAATAACTCTAAAGACAATCCACAACGATTTTAGTCTTGGGATTATAACTTCTTCTACAACTTTTGTGCACAGTTTTTCAGAGAGATTTCAAGAATAACTTTCAAGCAAATTGATAAATTTTCACCAAATTGCTGTTCCAAATAAACTTTTACATACATTAGCATAAAGATGATGACAATAATGTTCCATAACCCAATGAATATCCTCAGATGTCTCAAATTTAACAAAAATTCTCTAACTTTGTCACCTAAAAGAAAAAGACAGATAGATTGGGATTTTTCTTTTATTTTTTTAATATATAATTTAACCTAATTTTTTTAATGCTTTTTGCCAAACATTTGCAGCTTTATGCAAAGCTATAAAAAGAAGGATCACACTTCCATAAAAAGGAAAAACTGGCATGCAATCAATAATGATTTCTTATCAAATTCTTATACTGGCAGACATTGTGTCATGCCTTATAGTCAAACTGAAAATTAGTACCCCCCCCCCCAGTAAAAGAGCATCCAAGGTCCTAGCCAAGGTACACTGCTAAAATCCTAGCCACCAAAGAATATTTTCAGCAAAACAAAAGTGTTTTCAGAGGACTTCAGAAACTTCTCAAGAAAACAAAAGGATTTCCACTGAAAATGTATGAGACTAATTGAGACTGATAATGCCCCCCTGACCCTAAAGTGCAGTGCTGACAATTTCAGTGTATGTTTACTTCCTATGCTCTCGCAAAAAAAAATTTTACAAAGCCTTTGAATAAATTGTTGATTAGATGATTTTGAGATTATAGTATTTAGGAGAAATAAATTTGGGTATGAACAATGGCAAAAAAGCAAAATCCCAAAGTTTGGCGTAACAACAAGAATATTTGCAAAAATCAGGAAACTCAGCATTAACTGATAAAATGCTCCTTTGTCTCATCCCGAAAAGGTGTCAGGTATTGTTTATACCGCAATGCACCCGTACCAAAAAAACAGGGAAATACCTAGGAAATCCCAGCTTTCCCAGTTATTTCCCCAGTTGTTTTGGTACGGGCAGTCAAAAGCACTCAATCTTTTGATCATGAATTTAAATCAAATCATGATCATCATGACAATCAACCTCAGACCTTGCACTGTACTTCAGTGGCCTCTTGATGAACCTTGGACCTCAAACTGAGGTATGTTAGTTTTGATCAACTAATTACTGTCCAGTAACCATTAGACTTTGCATGCCCCATGCGAGAATAACGACACAAGCACAAGCTGCTCATGGCGGGGTAAATGTGTTGGCTTCTTCTATCATGTTTGAAGAAAAACACAGGACAACCCTAATTTCCTTTCAGAGTCTTGGGTAACCTATTTGCTTCTCAGTGTCCATTGTAACTGAGGAGCAATCTGAAACAAAATACTGGCCTAGGTTGCAGACTTTAAGATAATCTGAAAGTCATTTCACAGAGCATTATGGGATGGCAAAACACACAAGGTCTCACAGTAGCAAAGGGTTTTGATGCATGAAATATCTATTTGAAGGAAGTTGATAGAAATTATCATTCTACCTGCATTTGGTTCTTCATTGATAAATGATTCATTATTTGGTTTTTTCTTTCTGAAAGGAAATATGAAATGATAGCTATTCTTAAGTGCAAAGAGAGTGAATATCAAACATTGTGCAGCCACAAAAAAGTTTAATTGGCCATCAATGCCTTTAACCTAATGAGCCACTGCAAGAGGCTCCAAAAGTCAAAATGAAAATCATTACACAACTAATGGCAATTTTCAGCATAATTTTTAGAATTTGCCATTTTTCTCATTTTTGGAATAAAAATACATAATTTGGCAAGGAAACCACAAAAAGGTAGATAAAGCATGCTCCACCTATTTATTATCAATCATACCAACCCTGGACTTGTCCTTAAACTAAACTTGTTGTCTCTCTTTAAATATATTTTTCACATAAGATTTTCCTGCATGCAAATAACAGTTTTATCAGGCTTCAAAATTTGAACAAAATGATAGTTACAAAACTTACAATTTGAAGTTCAGAATTGCGCAAGCATTAATCATCAATGTCCTGAAATGAGTAGTATGCTTGTTAATAATCCAGGAAATGAAGAAATCTGTTGTCCTCCCAGGGGAAGAAAACATGCTGCCGTGGCCCAATGCCACATGATGTCATTCCACCTGTGATTGGGTAGGAATTCAACCCCCTAGTATTTTCACAATTCACCTCCTTTAATTTTGGTCTCCCTTTGGGGGTGTTCATAAAACGAAGACTGAAGACCGAAGACCGAAGATAGAAAACGAAGAGGAAGACGCATACAACCATAATTCAATACAGAGTAGATATTTGACATCCAGTGCAAAAAGACCTTTCTATGGCTTATTTGATGAACAAACATAGGTCAAGCACATCAAATGCTTAAGTTTTTGGTCTTCGTTTTACAGAATGACTCACTAAATCTGCAAAACGAAGACAGACTCCAAAATGCTACGAAAGTGTTTAAGTTCAACCAAGATGGTAAACAGTCACCGTGTTTCTTCAAATAGGCACAAGGAAACAATCATTGCACTGCACGGACCATAAAATGATTATTTGGAACATGTCTTCATTTTGCAGAATAACCCCTTCGATCTGCAAAATGAAGACAGAATTTTCTATCAAAGAGCTTAATTGACATAGTTAAGAGGGGTCCCAGCCAAGCTAAAAATCTAATCTATTGTATTCAAGGATTTTTTCAACACTTGTGCAGTCCTGGTAATATCAGGTGTGCGATCGCACGCGCACGCCTCCACACACGCCTGAAATGTCCAAGGCGTGCGATTTTTCACACGTGCAACAATACTTTTCACTAATGGCACTTTCTTAGGTTTTCTGTGTGGTTCGTGATGAATGATATGATTCGTTCCTTTGGTTTTCTTCCCTTCATGGGCCATCTACCAGCAGTGTTTCCAGAAATTTTCTAAAAGTTTGTAGCGCTTTTTAATCGTCGTCTTCGTTGGTCCATTGAACTGACCAAGATACAGAGTGGCATACCCCAGAAGTCAAGAAGTTGGGCAATCCACTCTTCCTGTTGTCTCGTTTGATGAAGTGCGAAGATCAATTCAAAATGAATCAAGATTCCATAAAAGTCATTAGTAGCTTAAATAACGGGATTAGAGCAAAGAACTCCGAGTACTTTTCAGTACTTCTCAGATAGTAAAGCCTTACAACTATCATAGCAAAAATAAGCGTACCGCGAGTTCTGTTCGGTGGTCTAAAATTTAGAAACTTTTTTTAGAGTGCGGGGACACAATTATTCACCCTGACAGAATGATTGTGTCCCCCTTGCTTGTTGCAGTTCTTTCCGCACGATTTCTTGCTGGGAT
This sequence comes from Aurelia sp. 4 Dawson et al 2005, assembly GCA_964019985.1. Lineage (NCBI taxonomy): Eukaryota > Metazoa > Cnidaria > Scyphozoa > Semaeostomeae > Ulmaridae > Aurelia > Aurelia sp. 4 Dawson et al 2005. The sequence continues at coordinate 1,478,517 of OZ026496.1, read as the reverse complement.
CATTGCTACGATAAAGTTGGCAGGTTTCTTGTACTTTTTTTTATCCTCCGATGCATTACAAAACTAAAAATGCTAGCCATGTGATCATCAAGTGATGGTTAAACAAATCAAGGAAGATTTCCCTCTTCCTAAAAAGCATGCAAGTGTTTTCAGCGCAAAAGGATTTTTGGCCGTTTTTCATTAAACAAATGGATTTTTGCCGAAAGTGTGTGAGATTTTTTGGGAGTGAAACCCCCTCATAACAAACAGACAGTTCTGGAATCTGGATACCTTCGCCGTTGTAATAAATTATTATGGTGACTTCATCCAGGGGGTCGGGGCAATACACTTTTCTTAGAGGTGATCAGTAACCCATAAACAATTCTGTAATGACTTTTTCAAGGACGAGATCTCTTGCTCAGAACGAAATGTCACTGAAGAACACAGAGGAATAGAAAATCTCTATACAATTTAGCACTAAAATAAAAAGCTCCCAATATAACTTTATGGAGTACCCTTTGGAGTTAATTGTTCCAAGAATCAATTATCTTGACATCAACGAGCTGTTCCAGCAGCAGAATGTGATATTTGGAAGGCTATTAAGTGCCCTAAACATTGATAGAAGACACTTTTCTAGATCGCACGCCATCGCACGCCTAAAATTCTCAAGGCGTGTGAACAGCAACACGCCATCAAATTTCATATTACCAGGACTGACTTGTGGTTTCATTTTGTCATGAAGGAAACGATGAGTTAGTGGGCATTCCTCCAGTTTATTTATAGCAGTATGTTGATATAGCAAAGTCTATTCCCTTTAACCCTATAGTGGTTGGGCTACTTGATAGTCCTATTTTGGTTGGTGGGCAAAAAAGCCTAACTCTTGACTGGTAATAGGTAGAATGACCAAATTTGGTGTGCTAATAGCCTCAGGCATGTACTTTCAGTAAATATAAAAATTAACCTAAGATTGGCCATCATTTTTACTCACATCAGCATTTTCCTTTGTAAGGTCAAGAAAAGCAGCAAAATTGGCCAAAATCGGGAAAATCGTGATGAAATAAAATTTGGAGCACATTTTACATCCAAACATAATAATTGCGATAGAATGCATAAAATAACACTGCACTACAAAAGAAATTTGCAAAATATTCCACTTGTCTTATGTGCTCCTTTTATCGCGACAATAGAGATTTGAGAATTTGTCATTTTTCCAGGGTCAGTTCCAGAAAATTGACTCCCACCCCCTCATTTTTCAAAATATTTTCATGAAACTTTTTGAGAAGTTGCACAATAAGTAGTTGCAAAAAGTCATCAAGAAGTTTCCATGGCTATAAATATCTTCTTGGCAAAGTTATTTTCAAAAATCTACAAGGGGGGAGGCACAACCAAATAAAGGCAGGCAAAATTTGAAGGGACTAAAAAAGGTAATTCATTACCAACATTCCCCCTCATTCCTTTAAATCTCAGTCTCTTTTTGATTTGGTCTTGATGACAAACAGAAGAAATTCTGAGTACTTAAAGTGGTCATCTTTAGAAACTTTCAGTACTGGCCTAATTTTGCATCTGCAGATTGTGCAAAGTTTTTATTAAAGATTTATGGTTTTGGTAGGTTTATTTTGGGACATTGTAAAATAGGTTTTAAATTACTTAGTTGGCCTTAATTAGCTTATTTGCTATGTATATATATTTTTTTCTCGCCAACGCAAAATAAATTGTTAATAATAATAATAATAAACAAGATTTCATTGTCTCATTTGACATGCATATTTGCAATATAAGCATTGTCATTGATCAGTGGCATCTGTAGCACTTGTTATTATTATTATTTTTTTTCTTTTGTTTTCTTGCACTCTGAGCATTATACCGTCTATCGGTCCTGCTCAGTATCTATGTAGATGTGGGGAGATGAAGGTAGCCTATTATTGGCAATGGTCTCTTCTCTAGTCAAAATGGTGTCTCAGTACATCTAGAATAGAGAAGTAAAACTGGATGCTTATCAAAAAATTACTTATACTCACGCAAATATAACCAGATCCGAGAATATTGCCATCTTTTGCCTCGATTTCCTTAGGGTAGGCCAGACTTGATAGTATTTTGAGGACGTGTTCAGTCCTTCAAGAATCTGAATATTTGTTTTCAAATTGAACGGAATTGTTACCTCGTTTGCAAATGAGCCGCCTCGATTGAGTCCAAAGTGCTCCTGCGACAGGTCAGCGCAAGCACATATTTGCTGCTTCGGCGCTCCCTGTTTGCTGCCCCCCCCCCGCAACTGTACGAAATGCGTTTTCCCCACGGATAGCTGTAGGGGAGGGGGGACGAGATCGCTTCGTCGGAGGAAACAAACGTGTCCCCCTGTGCAGCGGGTTAAAGCTCATGCGCCCGTCAGAGCTTCAACTCCAAAACGCTACTGCATATGAGCTTAACCTACTGCACAGGGGGGCCACATAAGTTTCCTCGGACTCGGACAAAGCATATTTCGTCTCCCCAACAAATAGCGAAAGAAACAATGCTTTGTCTAGCCTGATAACCAGACCCGGGCCTGGTTATCAGGTTATGCTGTGTCTGAAGGCTTTCTTCTTTCTACTTATACACAAGGCTATTTACCATAGCACACTCCCTTTAATTACGCAGTAAAATGAAATGCTGTGCATGAAATATGAAGTTTTCTGCGGCAGTGATAAGTTTGGAATTATTGAAGATTTCAGTTATTCAAAATACGAAATATTGAAAATATTTTCTGGTAAAATACCAAGTAAATATGCACCTCAGCAGATCATTGGACCCTGATTTGAACCCTTGCAGCATCTTAATACCTTCACACTCCAGCGCAAGACATAAAATACATTCAAAGGCAAAGACGAGCGATGTATCTTGTTATTCATTGTTGCATTCATTGGATACAAAATAATTACTTACATTAACTTTCAAAACTTTTTACCATATAATGAAGCTATGGAAGGCGTATGTGAAGAGCAGGGAGCATGGGCACACAAACCTTTAGGGAAGATAAAAAGCTGGGACATCCAGTCCAAGTTTGAAAGGAGCACACTACTTTAAAAGAATAGCTAGAAGCTACGACCCCCCCCCCCCCCACACACACACACACACACACATCACAGCATCCATAGTGTACTCTCAAGGGTTCTAGAACTTGGATTTGACTCTTCAAAATTACTGATCATCTCAATGTTGCATCAACCATGGCAAGTAGAAACAAGCTTGAACGAAAGTGACTATATAATTTCATACTAATAAATTCGTATATTTCGAAATCTTTGCAAAGGCCTAATACGGCTTACACGGAAACAAAGGTAGTCTATTACTAAATTGGTCAGCTGCTTTCAGGAAAATTTGTAGCCATTTAATATAAACTGTTGAAAATGTTCCAAACGATCAGCCTACCCCCATTCGAGCCTATCAATTTATGGGAGTAAAGCATATGTCTGGACCCCTAGCCCATCAACTCCAATAGTACAATGTTGATTCAGCTCTAAACTTCATGAGAGAATATAGCCCCACTAAGATCTCGGTCCCGGAGGGTGCACTTGACCAGATTTTGGTCGGGGACGTGCCATCGAGGCTTCAAAGACATACCCGTTCCTTATATCACTTTTTGGAAAAGGTATACCCGAACTTATACCAATTTTTCGTATAAAGTATACCAAAACCTTAAATCTTACACTAGAGTCTTGAAAATTGGTACCGTTCCTTATACCAAAATTGTAAAAATCGATACCTTTGCTCATACCAACATGTGGAAAATCGATACCCTTCCCAATGGCACGTCCCCGTACCCGAAATATGTGTAGTGCAGCCCCCGGGATCTCGGTGATAAAAATATGTGCATACTAGCGGGCAAAACTAAGACTGTTCTCACATGATATCGTAACAATTTGAAACAGATGAAAATGTGACGGACAGGCCTCCCATTCAGACGGAAACGGCACATTTCTGCCAGCAGATCTGAAAACGGTAGGTTTTTGAAAAGAACTATACTGGCACATTTCGGAAAAGACATAGTGTGAATACAATACTCGAAAACGATTAAAACCGCACATTTTATTGAAGTGTGTGGATAACGTTTCTACGGCATCAAATAGTGGGGAGAGGGGGGGGGGGACTGCAATGACTTCGCTATCGTCAATTTACCATCGCTTACAAATTGTGCCGGTAAGTGAACGCAATCTAAATGGAGGCATCAGAAAAAATGAAAGCGATTCCCGTAAACAATAAATCAAAGATTTCGATACGTTTAGATATACAAATCGTGATATTTTAAGATCTAGTTACCTATACTAACTACACACGCATCAACAAGAAAGACATAAAAAACTACAAAATTGACCCAAAGCTAAATGAATCCTACATGTCTGAGCAACAGAAAAATTGGAAGAATTTCAGAGTTGACTCTTCAAGATAACCTTGACAGACACATATCAAACATCAAACAAAGGGAAAGACAAGACAATAGAACTTATGTCAGATGCGAGAAATTACCAAAGATTTATTGTTCATGCAGTTAAACAAGTTTGGGTGTTGATTTGAAATGATTTTGATTCGATTTGGGATCAGAGTTGCTTTGAATTTGCGTATTAGACTCATAAAATTGTATGCTAATTTTGTTGATATGAAGTAAAAGAACAAAAAATTATCGTCTAGCTTTGTCCTTTGGCTAAATAAGTAAGACTTTTCTCCCTAAAGACCCCACCCCTTTTAAGATCATCCCCTCTGGAGACATTAAATCAGTCCCTCTCCCCAGGGGGAGGGCTCGACGCAACATTCAAGGAAATGTTATATATGCAAGAAGACTAGCTCAAACTAACTGTAATGGGTATGAATCAAAATCTGGGCCTGGGTAACCCAAGAGACTGCACAAACTAAATCAGAGCTGGTAGCTTTATGAACTTAACAGTTACTTATTGACAACTGCTTTACATCACCGTTTGCCATGGTCAACTATGATTACCATCGAAGATACCGGACTCAAAGAAAATTTTGTATTCTGGATTTCTCCTTAAGAATAAAATAATCGCTATCACTTTCCAGCCAACATGCTCTGAAACATTATTATAGAGATGGATTTCAAGTCGTCAGTTGAAATCTACTCTTTCCCAAACCTATGTTCCTTGTTCATATTCCGCACCCCCATGCAAATTTTGAATTTAGCTTTCTTCACACCCTACGAAACATGGACTCGAAAAGGATGGGGTCGTCCGAGAAATGAATGCATTACTATGTTGTTTGAGATCGGTTTTATAGAGAGTAATGAAAACTCAGACTGACCAAGCAACATCTCAAAAATAGCTCAGCCCTTCAACTACAACCTGATACCTTGTTCGTGTTCATAACATTTACTTCTCGATTTACATTCACGAAGCTGTGTGCGAGCTAGCCCTTGAAGTGACTTGTGGATCTGGATCACCCGACACAGAATCATTAATCTTTCTCACACTTCACTCAATTACATTCAACTACGAATAAAATACAACATAATCTTTATACAAGTCTTGAGGAGTGACTTTGCAAGCCTTAAAATACTGCCTATCCTACATACCCCTTCAAATAGTTTTCCATCAAACTTCAACTTTGTGTTAAAAATATGATTTTGTGCAGAAAGGGATCAGATTTCATGAAAATATCAGCAAACTACTTCTGGATGTTTGTGTAAAATCATCGTGCGTGCTTTCTTCGTTCTCTTTCAATGTAGTTGTATAAGATGTTACCGATGTCTTCAAAGGAGGGTCGTCTTTCTGGCCTATAAACACAGAAAAACGGTCATTATCTCTTTGAGTAAATCATAAAGAGTCATTGTCACTGTAAGTCTTTTGCCGGCAAGCTGCAATCTCTAATGTCTTGTGCAAACTAGTTTTGGCTTTACCGGAGAAATAGATGGCTTCACACTGCTCCTGTGCACGTCTTTTAGAAGAAACTTGGAATAGGCCATAGTGCTAAAGTTTCTTAATGTAATATGACAATTTGTCCATTGTAGTACTGAAAGTTTCTTAACTTGTTTCTTATTTTTTAAATGCATGAATTATCAATGTGATCGCGAACATAGCTGCAGATATGTTTCTCAACATTTAAAATATCATATAGGAATAAAAAGTCTTCTGTTATGCCCAAAACATAAACGGTTAGTTAATCTTACTCAAATCTGTCCCAAAAAAGTATAAGCGTTTGAGCTGTTATTGCGAAAGAGATGTGTATTCAAAAATGTTTGTTTTTAGTTTCGTCGCACAGATGAGATCTCAACTTAGATTTTGCGATCTTGCATGTCTATTAATCGGGTTTGTATTCGCAGAGCAATTCACTTAAACAGGCAAAAGTTTTGAGGGAACCTACAACAGATGGTTATTGAATTATGCAGTTACCATCAATACATAATTTGGAAGAAGCTTTTGGGACAGCTCATCAATATGTTATTTTTGAAAAGTTTGTTGAGCTGTGGGGGTGAAATAAATTCTTCACTAATTCAAAAGCTCAATATGAGTGAACCATCACAAGAGTAACGAAACTTGGGTTCCTTCAGTCCTTCAGTCCTTCAGTCCTAGAAAGCTGCGCTCTGAACTGTTGAAATTTACATGCATCTGTTCTTAACATTTTCTCTGATCTATAAGAGTTTAATTGATCAGGAAATTTTTAAGAATAGAAATGTCAATGGTTGAGTTGACTCAAAATTTTCTTCAAATGCCGCATAGTTAGTAGCAGCATAATTCAATAACCATCTATCTTAGGCTGTCTCAGCAATTTTGCCTGTTTAGGTGAATTACTCATGCAAATCCGATATGAAAATGCAAGGTCGCAAAATCTAAGTTAAGTTATTTATACGATAAACTAGAAATAAAAACTTTGAATCTAAAGCTCCTCTGCAGTAACTGTTTAAGTGCTTAACACTTTTTTGCGTCATCCGGTATACAAACCAGTTTCCGATAAAAGCCATGTAGCTGAAGAGATAGAGCAGTGTGACTTTAGTTTGCTTCTCTATATGTTTAACTACTTCAAAGTCGATCAGTTCAATCATTTCCTGCTGCTAACGCTAAATTTGATTTTAAGCAGTCTGATATTGTAGCATGCACGCCCACAAAGTAGCCTGGGTGAAAATGGCTCTTTAAAACATAAAAAAAACTGATTAAAAAAGTTCGAAGGATAGAAGAAATTTTTTTTCAGATTTTTCCTAGGATTTTGGTCCGTGTGGTGTGTAGAATCTGGTTGGTCGCCAGTCATTGCATGAGAGAAAATAAAAATGAGAAAAATTAGATTAAAAACATTGCACAAATAAAAGACATCATTTCGTCAGTCTACATCATTAGCACATAGCACATGGAAACAAAGTGAATCTTTATTCAACTTACTGCCATTCCCAACATTTTTTCATTATTTCATAAACCTCTCTTGGACAATTATCAGGCTTTGGTAGCCTGTAGCCTCGTTCTAAATCCTCTACCAGTTGTTGTCCTTTTTTACCCTGTTGAATGAAGAAACTTGTGCGATTAAATCATGTCCCAAAGTGGATGTCACGTGAAAATTACCACGAATAGAGGCAATTCAAATGTTTCGTATCACTAATTTTGTGTTATCGTAAATCTCAGGTGACACCTTATAGACCTTCTAGCTATTCTAGAGAAGAATTTGGATCGAACGATATTTCATTAAATTTTGTAGAATTTTCGAATCTCTAACGTACAATACTGATAGAAGCTCTAACGCCACTCGATCGAACCTCGTGTATACAAATGCATAAAAATATTGCCCGATCCAGGCTATTTAGTAGAATAGCTGAAAGGTCTATTTGAGACAGATGTTATTACTAAAAGATCTGAAACATCTTTAAGGAGTTGGGGGCGGGGGAGACTTCTGAAGATTAACAAACGAAGTCGGGTTTCCTAGATTTCGATGCATTGAATCGCCATTATTACCCAGGGTTCTGTGTGGGTAAGCTAAGATTTAAGACTGTTTGAAAAAAGGGCCCAGTCAGGAGCCGTGGATCCAAAATGCAGTAGCTGAGCTGACAGAAAACTACTGCATTATGGTTCTATAGTTTCCGTTTAGGCCAAATTTGATCTTAAGCAGTCAGAAAATGTGGCATACCCGCAAAAGATGCTGGGTGATAATGACTCTGTAAATGTGACCTGAAGTGAAAATTCTCATTGATGCAAATAAAAAGCACTGTCGAAAGATAGGGTTCCTGTTTAAATTTCTTTGTTACCTCATTTCGTTTTCAAGTTATCCATCAATGTCAAGCATCAGCTGATTGCATAATTTTGATTGTAAATTATTAGGATTCTGTAAACTGTATATATATGATTTTTTTGAAAGGTGACAGTTGATGAAGACACTTCAACTGAGCAGAATAGATGTAAAACACATTGTTTCATGAACTGATATTACATTTACAAAGGCATAATCAGTAGCAGATTTCCCTCTGGAAACCTAATCAGCCTTGCATAATTTCTTAACTTTTTGCAAACAAAATGACGTCATCAGCCACCCATAAGAATTAGTGGATACATCAAAAATACAAAAAATTTTAAATGACATTCTTCATCATTAAAAGTGCCATTCCTTTGCATTAATAAAGATATTGGTTTCAGATCACCTTTAACTTACATTAGCAGAGATATGAGATAGTCATTTGCATTGCCTCAAGTTCGTATTTTGTATTCGTAATGCAAAGGTTACATCTACAAAATCAAACGGCAAATTATATTGATTCGATGATAAAGGATCGCAAAATACGGTGAAAGGAAAAAAAATGAAGAAGTGTTGAATACCGCATATGGTTTTGATCCAAACATTAAAGCTTCCCAGGTGGTAACACCATAACTCCATACATCACTCTTGCTTGTGAATTTGAAATAAAATATACACTCAGGGGCATACCATTTTAAGGGCCACTTTCCAGCACGCTCAGCCTGTAAGACAAAATGTAATGTCTTTGTATTAACTATTTTCGAAGGCAATACCAGAAAATATTAATCCAAAGCCGTGAGTACAAAACCAAGATTGCGAGGTTTTGTAAAAAAGGCTGAGTGTAATATTTTCGGTATTGCCCAAAGGAAACAATTATTATATTGTTTAAAGTAAACTGCCATGTAGTATGAAGAATCTAAATAACAAAATAATGAAACATTCTAAATACAATTAAAGCCAAACATGAAACTCATCTGTGAATACTGTGTGCCAATTTTTACCTAAAAACTTTCATTCTTTCATCTATCATCGTCATCATCGTCATCATCAGCATTATCATCAATTATCGTTATAAAGATTTCATGCACTCTAAGCAGCACCAAATGATTTTGAAGATATAGAAAACTAGCTTGACAGTTCTTCTTCACCTCATCAGAAATAAGCCCTTGATATAAAAACAGCCATGCAATGACAATAGGCCATCGCATTTACCATGTCCATCTCAACAGGAAATACTGATATATGATAGCTAGAATTTGACTGCAAGTGTCTTGAGCCACTTTTATATGCTTACATTCTCTTTAACAATAAGACAAATCTAAACGTTTTTTTCATAAGGAACTAGGACCAGGCCATACATCTAAAACTTTCTTAATTCAAGATGAAATTTTGTCAATTTTAGTACTAAAAGTTTCTTAATCGGTTGCTTATTCTTTGAATGCACGAATTGTCAATGTGGTCGCTAACACTGCCGCAGAAATGTTTCTTGACATTCAAAACATTATATAGGAATAAACAGTGTTCTGTTATGTTGAAAACACAAATGGTTGGTTAATATTGCTCAATAATTACGGTTCAATATCCATGCTGTTTACTTTTAGAAGTTTCTTGATACTTCTCCGACGTTATACTAGAGTTTCTTAAACTTTTGGCCACCTTAGTACTAGTTTCTTATAAACCAGTTTCTTATATAAAAACCGTGTACCCATAAACACAATTAATACGAAGGTTAGTTCTGATTTAGGACAAGCGAAGCATTATGCAAATCTTCTGTGTTTCAAAACTCTCTATCTTTAAAATGTATAAACATAGTCAATACCACACAAAATTCTAAATTTCAAATAAACATTGTGCTGGAAAGAAAATACTTGCAGATTTCTTACCCTGTAGTATTCATTCCCGGCACCCATTGCGCGACTCATTCCAAAATCACTTATCTTCACAAAGTTCTCAGAAACAACTAGAACATTTCTAGCAGCCAAATCACGATGAACGAAATGCTGAGACTCAAGGTACTGCATTCCCTAAGGAGATCAAAGATTCGAAATATGGCATAAAATCAAAGTTGGACACTATTAGTTTATTCTGAACTGTCTGCAGGTTTTTAATTTCTTAAAATCAGTTTGCAACATGTTGTTTCTGATTGCGAAAGCCCTGAAAGTTCAACGCCAATAACATCAACGGATTTGAACTTTAAAACCGTCTTGCAGCTTGTAAAACTAAGAGCCTACTGTTCAAAGTTTCAATTTAAAAGGTGAGACAAGGCCACCATCTTGTGACACTACCCATTAATCATTCAAGCAGTCGAAAATGTAAGAAACATACCGCATGAATAAAAACGATTCCAATTTGCAAGGCGACTGCTCCCTAGATATCAAGATGATACTGGCAAATATACTATTAATTCGTGGACATGTTCAAATCAATTTTGAAATTCACTTGACTGAAACGGACCACTCTGTTCTGAAATCATAGGGATTTCTCGAGAGATTTCCATCAAGGAACCTTCACGGCCACCCTAAACTTACGACCAAATTCACCTAATATTGCTGTCGTGCAGCAGTGACTTCAGCATGACATCAGCAAGTGCTACTATCCTCTTGGGAGGATGAATTCGCCTGGAAAAAAGTTGTGACGCTACATCGGATGAAAATTTCATCATACCATAGGGATAACATGTGCTAAAGCATGTAAAGGTCCTTGTTGTTGGGCAGAAAAGTTGGTTCCAATTTTAGACCGGTCTTCAAGGTTTGTTTGAGGAGCAGTCTTGAGAAGATCCATCGCGACTTCAGAATGGATTTGTCGATTTCAGTCACGTAAATTTTAAAATACATTTGAATTATGTCCACCATTCAATGATGCATATACTTGCCAATATCACTGATATTGAAATCATTGCGAGCAGTTGTATTTCAAACAAGCGTTCTTTTTTCTCACAAGGCAGTTTACTTTAAAAACAGTTGACTTACTTCGTCAACTTGCAGCATCAGAATAAGAATGTTTAAGACGGGCATAGTCCTGAAAAATAACAAATTTTATTGCATACCCTGGTCTTAAAAAGTGCTTCCTTTAAAAACATTATCGATGATGCAAATGTATTTAAAAATACCAAAAATGTTTGTTTTCTTTCAGTATGTAAAGGGTATAAAATGGAAACTTTAAAACCTTATTGGGGGCGATACTCCTTACGCAAATTCGGAAATCTTGCTTTTTAGAGCCATTACTTCTAGATTTTTCACAATCACTGAAGTCAACAATCATAGCTCATGTTTCTTACTGAAATTTGCAACAAAACGACAAGATCTAATCTGGTAATTATGAAAGCAATTTGTAGTACTGTAAGCTTCAAAACTAAATTCGCTCTATTAATTCCAGTCATTAGATCAAGCATAACAGAGAAAATTACTCAGCCTTTTAGTCTGTAAGAATAAGGCCTAAAAAACCGGCCATGTAATTGAATTTTCATACAGAAGTACTCCTTTGGAGCATTCTATAAAGTCCAAAAGAAAGGCATATCAGTGGCTTACAAGACAATACAAAAAACGGGGGAAACAACCATGAAAATATATCTTGTAGGACTTACTTGTGTTTTTTCAGATATTTATTGAGTGGTCCTTCAGGCGCAAGTTCCATCACTAACATCATTTCAACTCCTTGTGTAATACCTTAGGAAAATAAAACATTTTAAACGTTGATTTGCAAAAAGTTCATTAAGGTTAGAACAGGAAATTGCTCAACAAAGAAAAGAACTGAATCAGCAAATAAGGCACAAAATCATCAAAGTGCAGAAAAGCGATTCTTTTGGTAGTTTTTCGTTTAATAATGTTATTACACAACAAGAAATTTTCATAAAATCTTACCGATCATTCTTACGATATTTGGATGATCCAATTTGGCCATGATCTCTGCCTCATGCATGATTTCCGACTAAAAATACACAATATGGAACTGTTATTCACGACATACCAAGATCTCACAAAGATGCATGAAAAAGACAGCAAGAAGTAGGACATAGTTTAGATAATGTCACTTAGGATTACCTGTTGGTTAGGAATATTCTCTTCCTTCAACGTTTTAACAGCAACTGCAACTGATCTTCCAGGAGATATGGAATACACCCCCTTCATTACTGAACCAAAGTTGCCATGACCTATAAACACAAAATCAATATCTCGTAAACTTAAAAATAAATTCCGTAAAGAAGTTCTAAAATAGGCCTTTTAGGTATTTTAAAAAAGAATCTAAATCTAATGATGTTTTGACAAATTTGAGGAATCTTCGAACGTGCACAATAGTGACAGAAGCTCTAACGTCACTCAATCGAACTTCACGCATAAATTCCATGAAAATAACGCTCGATCCAGACTCTTTTGTAGAACAGCTGAAGGGTCTATAACGAGATAATAAAGATATTTCTGGACAGAGGCTGACAAACAAAGATCCAGAATATGTTCAATGTGGCCATCCCGAAAACAGAATATTTGCAAAGCACGTTTTCTTAGTTGGTCAACAAACTGAAAAAATAAGTCGCAAAGAGTCGAAACAATGGATAATATGATAAACTGCAAACGTAATGACTCAATAGAACACACATAGGTGAAGGTGAAGTTGCGGTTTTTAGCGCCAAGCGCTGGGATCGCAGAAATAGCTAAGCGCTTATCGAGTCCGCGACCCCTTGCCATGACGCTCAAGTGGTGAGGCCTATGGCGTCTCGAACCCACTCCGCCTGACTGTTCTGGCTTCAAAGTCAGGGGATTACACCACTGCGCCACAACACCTTCAAATTCTTATGCGCCACATAAAATTCTTTCCGCTTGGCCAATTCGACATAAGAACATAATCTGTGCTTCTTAATCAAGATTAAACAGGAGTCTTACGGTCGATTGCCTTGAGAAAAAATTTTTACCACGTGTCAACTTAGTGTCACTGAAAATAATTATCAAAAACATTCGCTTACTGTACAAATTTGAGCGATATCTAGAAGATTTAAGTATATATAGAAGAAAGTATTTTTAATTGTATAATATACATATTTTTATTGACTTGAGTCTGCCTTAAAATAGTTGCCAAAGATATTCTAGATCGCGTAAACCTGATCATGCAAAACTCGTCAATTGGTTTGATTCACCGGTTTTTGAAAACCGAGATCAATTCTGCCAGTTTCCAAAATCACTTTCAAAGGGATACATTAGCAGTCTTACCAAGTTCCTCCTGTATTTTCAACTTCTTTAAATCAACAGCTAATTTTCTGGGTTCTTTTGAACCTAAGAAAGGACTTTCATATCCTTCTGTTTTCTTCATTTTCAGCGTATCGTAAATTCCATCATATGTACTGTTTGCTTTCTTACCATCAACACTGTCTCTCTCGTGAACTGTAAATAGATTGAGAATCACATCACTTATTTCGTGCACAAAAAAATATTCACTTTTGACCATAGAGATAGGAAAATAAAAACAATATGCTTTTGACAGACTATGATAAATCGTTAACTACACCGATCTTGAGGGTAGATGATTATGTACGTAGCAAAAGACCAGAATTAAATCTGGAGGTTTTTAAAAACTTCATCTTTTGTTTCTGGAGCAATGGGCGCGTTTTTTAAATTTAAGATAAAAAAAATTAAAATTTATGAAGGGTCATTTCAAGGAAACAACAAAACGAAAGACATTTCTTTGAATCATCAAAAGTAATATTACATTTCTCCCAAACAGAGCTATAGCTCATGCAGCAGCTTACACCTAAATCCCCAAAACAAGTAGAAAAAACTTTCTCTCTCTTCATTCGTAACAAGATTTCAGAAATTCAATAGACGATTGCACTAAAGATGGCGGCGAGGAATCCTTCATCAAGATGCACTGCGTTTTTTAATCGAATTCCTCTAGAATCGTTAAGGATTTATGATTTGAAAGCATACATCTTGGTAAAACCTTCCTCGCCGCCATCTTTAGAGCGATCATCTATTGAAGGTTTTTGATTGCTTTCAGTGTTTTAGTATTAAGCCTTAAAATGTGTAAAAAGTCACAGAATCTATCAGATTGGTTGAAACAATGATATATAAAGCTGCAGCTGGCACCGAGATTGATGAACGAATGACAAGGAAATGAAAAGATTGGGTGCGAGTTATTCGCCATCTTCGCTATACGCGGTCGAGTTTAGTTTACATACTTCAAGAATTTCAAAGTTCTATGTGCAGGCAAATCTCAACTTTCAAGATTAACATCTTGGCTTTCAGAGCAGCAGTATCAACAACTGTATCTATGTAGACTGATGACCTGGAGTCTTCTGTTTCCCTGTGCTCTCTGAGCTGATATTGGCACTTCGGTCAACAGAGACTCGTAGCATTACTCAGAAAAACCTGGCACTATTTAGGCCCAAACTCTGTAATTCCTAGTTTACCAACCAGATTGCGAGATTTGGCAAATAACAACGCTGTCGAATTTTCAATTCGAATGATGCAGTTGACAAGATTTTGAACGAAGTTGCTGCGGCAGGTAGTTGATGACTTCTCTGGTTTGTTTTGGTCTTAAAAATATGGAAAATGTAGCGTTAAAAGACTCATTTTATACTCACTAGGTAATATGAATTTAAGTTTCTTTGTTAAAAAGTCTGCTTAACGCGGTTTTTATCACATTTTCTTGAACAGAGTCGAGGCAGTCGTTGGTCCTTCGATCATGATTCGATCGATAGAATGCAGAAAACAAGGTCAGCCTTTTCACTCATTATGAGTCCCTGTTGAGCAAGGTTTACCGCAGGGATACAAGAAACTCATCGTCATAAGTCTAGCATCTATGTTCATGCTAACTATTGAGTGACATATCGAAATTGATTGGTCATGGATTAAAGCTAAATTCACATCGCTGGACCTAACCAAATCTGTATACCTATTTCTTGACACCCAGCTTGAAAAATAAATACTTACTTGGAGGTCGAGCTGGACTAGAAGGTATGGGAGGAGGTGCTGGACGGCGATGGTTTGGAGAAACTGGAATGCCAGCTGAAAAGGGAATAGATAAAAAGAAATACCGGAAATTTCAGAAAAATATTTACAAGAATGTTTGAAAGAGCTTTGAAAGCCCGTAGCTCTTAGAGCATTTATTAGATTCCTATATATTGATAATACCCATGTGATGATACAGAAGAAAAACAAAAACATGACCCCTATTCTCGGTATAAACGCTGCTAGCTGTGGCAAGAAGTTGCTGTGGATCCAAGAACAGTTTTCATAGAGTTAATCAAAGACAGCTTAACTCAAAGCGATTTAGGAATGATTAAGCGAGTTAGTTTACACACGGAAAGTTTCATCTGTCTTCGAGTCTTGTTTCTCGTTGGCTCCGCTCAACTTCAGCTGATTTTGTGGCTTAACAGTTGCTATAAAAAGGAGGTCGCTATCCCTATCCCTGAATACATCAAGATACAAGAAAGAAGTACGCGCCGTAGTAGTTGCAGTATTGAAGGAGAGGCACTGAGATACATACAGCCTTTTGCCAAGAGAGACTCCTACAAATTCAGTTTCCTGCCAAGAACTATTGCGGAGTGGAACAGCCTTCCACCGGACGTCAAAGGACACCAGAAAATTGACTCATTCAGACAAGCTGTTAAACAGTACACTGAATAGACAAAATCATTATTGTCGTTGTTCTGCTGGAAGAGTGTTATCTTTGTTGTCACGGCCTGTGGTACGTCTGTGTTGAAAGTTTATTTTATTTCTATTTTATTTTGTCCGTTTTAATACAGTGATAGTTAAGCCGTTCAGGGTCTGGAAATTGAATATGCCAGCATATATTGTCTCGTCCTTAAGGGTCAAATTCCACCCTTCCATTTTGTTCTCTTTTCTAATCAAGTAACATAGCATATGCTCGCAGATTCAATAACCAGATCCTTATCAGTGTGATGCCCCGCAGGGGCTTTACTGATGATCCCGATAGATGTAGATGTAGATTCCAAAGTACGAGCATACAAGGGTTTCATTTTGCGAGTTTGCAAATCGAAGTCTGCTGTTTCCAACCGTTGTTACTGACCAGAACAGAAATAGAAAGAAAAGTCAGTTAACAGTGAAAGAAAATGACGAGAAACAAAACAAAGAGACCTGATAACAGATATGCAAACTGAACCATTGCTGTCACTTTGCACATGTTTGTTGATGATAAAGTTTAAGAAAAGGACAGTATCTGTGATCCGACAGCATCTTCTTGTCACAGCTAGCACCGTTATGCCGAGAACGGGGGTCATGCTGTTGCTTTCCTTCATAGATTTCGCAGATCTGGACGCTCCGTCCCAACCTCTTTTTCAAGAAGTAAAAGGTCTCTTCAGCCTTGTGATAGTCAGAAATAGACGAAAAAAGTTTGGATGACAGTCCCTGGTCAAAACGATCATACTGAAGCTTATAAACATTCCTTGTCGATGTTTTAGCGATTCGATAGACAGATAGAATTTGAATGTTTCATTTCAGGTTGGGAATAGCAACTCAGTCCAAAGTTTCTGGAGCAAGTTTATAGACTTTATAATCCCTAGGTACCTAAGCCAATGGAGCCGAAAATAAATGTTCTTTGAAACTTATGTAATTTCGAAGGGATTCAACTTTCCACGCAAATCAAATTCTTCAAGAGCTTCTTGTAGTAACAGGAGTATCCTTGTCCCTTGAGAAGAGACTATTCAAGGTACCTAGAGACTATAAAATTGCTCTGAAAACTTTTGACCCAGTCGCATTCCCAGTCTGAAGTAAAGCAACCTTCTCATTGCTTTGAAGATCTGGAATGGCTGCTAAACAATCCCCTGCTTTGATGACTTTTTGAGGATTTCAAGCATAACTGTTTCCTCAAATTCCTTAATTTGGAAATTTGCCGTGCAGAAAAAGTTTGCGAAAGATACTGATAAATGTAGTGTAGTCTTCAGCGACAGAACCAACCACATTTGAAGCATTATACGCTGCCATTAACTTTTTTCTAAAACAAATCATTCTGGGTCACCTGACAGTAGACTTGATTACGTAGATCCTCTCAAAGACTTCTAGATTAGCGGATTAAAGCGTGTCTTTCATCCAGCATGCCTTGCACGTGTTGTCTCTTTATTTGCCTCTGTTGCCACCATCCATTTTCATGGTCCACGAAAATGGTGACGAACAAAGGCAAGCCAAGAGATGACACGTGCAAGGAATGCTGGATAAAAGAGACCCTTTAACCATTTATATTGTATGTTTTGAATTAATTATATGTAGCTAAGAACTTTCCACTTTCTACCATTCTTGCGCAGCCAGCATAAATTTCTTTCTTATCTAAATCACAGTAGGTGAAATATAAATGAGAAAAAAGCTAACCTGGAATGGGCATCGATGATGATACAGGCCTCTTTGCTTTCTGCAGTTTTTTCAATTCCACTTGTGATTTTGTAACTCTCCTTCGTAATTCTGTTTGAATATCTGGATCCAGCAAGATATTGTGTTTGACTTTTGTACTAGGTTTTACTTGGAACACATCCACATTACAAGGCACTGTCAATTTACACAACAACCCATCACTCTTTGTTGTGTAATAATCAACAATTTGCATCAAATTGAGGAACTTACGTCCTGATTTTATTGAAAGCTTTCCACTGTTATCTGGTGAAAATAGGTAGTGATATGCTTTGCCCTCATGTTTGATCCCTAAAACATATTCTTTTTTACCACCACCTCGCTCTCGGAATAAGAATGCACCATTTGGATTTTCTGCCTTTTCTAGACGTAGATCTGCCTCCTCTCTTGGAATTATTCCATGGTACCAGGGTTGTTTTTTGTGGAGAATGTTTCCAAGCAAGTCTTCAACTTCTCCTTTGAATTTTACAACAGCCTCTTCACACTATAATGTATAATGACATACAGTAACAATACAAAAGATCTTTACACAGGATGGGTATTTTTACAATGTATTTATACAGTATCCACACTATTATCAATACAGTACTGTCAATGTCCTGTTGAAGGAAAGAAACAGAGATAAACTCATAAAAACCCTGATAAAACGGGCAATAAATACAGTACAATGATCAATCAAAAGTTTCATACTGTACATTTTAACAATTTTTAACTAAAACTTTTTTGAAGGTCAGTTGGAAATCTGTTGTATATACACAATGTTGCACCCATAAAATGGAGGGATTTCCTTAAATAGCCTTAATTGCAACTCAAAATACATTAGCCTTGAATGAAATTTGTTGCAAACATTACTGCCTAAACATTTATACACAAGCTCAAAGCCCTGGTGCTTGTAGCATTTATGACTGACTGAACTGCAGTGAGATTTCTTGACTTTACATTGAACTTGAAAAATAACACAAGGGAAATCTTGCTACTTAAAAGAAATGGATGCTCTGTCATCCCACAAACTTTACCAGAAATCAACAAGGACCTTCTATTGGCAATCAAGGATCAAACAGCACCAGATGGCATACAATCTTCAAAGGCTTGAAGAGAGATTTTTTGAAAGCAAATAATTTGTCTTTTAAGTGAAGAAATGGAACTAAGTGACCCTACAAAACGCCACCTAGACAAGCCATCAATTCTTTAGCTTCACAATGTTCATGTCCAAGGAAAGATGTAAAAACATCAATAGGCCAAAATTTCTCTAACAATTTAAGTCTGTATATTCTTTAATAAAGGGTAGCACACTTGACAATTTATTCACACTCTGAAAATATCACTAATTCACTCACGTCAATTCCTGCAGCTTCCAATAAAGCAGTTCTTGTTGCTTCCTCCAAATCATCATGTGTCACATTCTGGTAAACTTTAGCTTTTACTCCACGAGGTTTTTGGCATGGAATAGTCAGTCTTGTAAGAAGACCATCCAAATTCACTTCATGGTGATGCACTAACTCAACTGGGCCAGGAAACCTTAGTCCATCTGCAATTCCCACAGTTCCATCTCTGTTACGCAAAATCTGATAATGGACAACATTGCTGTCAAAACAAACAGAAAGGACATAGGAACCAGACTGTGATGTGCTACTTTCTCTCAACAGGAATTTTCCATTTTGCATTGAGTTTGCCTTCAAGAGTCTCTCTGCTTCTTCCCTTGGCAGTCTCCCATGGAACCAAGGCTGGGCATTTGGGTCTGACATTATATGTTTCCTGTTATAAAAAAAGATTGTGTATCAAGGGAACATGTGAGATATAATTGTGCAATAGTATCCCAATCTCAAAGGCCATCAGTTTCTTGGATGTCAATACAATAACACTGGCAAATATCTTACTTGAAAGTGAACTTGTTCAATCAACAACAGGCAGATTTTGTAATACAATAGCATCAGTTTGCCACACTGCCTTTGGGGCAACTTTGCAGCTGTGTTTATTCTGAACTTCTGGTTGAAAGAATTTTTTTTGTCTGCATTTGCTAATACCTTTGAATTGAGGTGTCAACCAAAGCAAGTTACCATATTGTATTAGAAAATCTGCCCTTGTTTGTTCAATTACATTTTGGATTTACCTGACTAAAGTCAGTCACTCCAATTACTGCAGAAATTAGGATAGGATTTTCTCAATTTAGTCCCTCAAGAATGGTGTAGAGGATTTTACAACTTAATTCTAAAGAATGGTTGAAGATACTGTATCAAACAATAGAAGGGCCTTTACATGAGAATTTTCAACCCTTGTTGAACTGGGTTGACTTTTGACAGCTTTGCTTAATTTGACATCTGTTTATATGACATCTCAACATGGAATGAAATTTGCATGATGTGAATGCAGTTGGGAACAATAGAAGTAGGAATGTAAGCCCTATCAACAAATTTGATTGATTGTGGAGTATTGATTGATTGTGATTCAATCTTCTTTGCTCACATTCAATTTCAACCCATGTTGAGATGCCATGTTGAAATGAGCCTATGTTTGTGTTTTACCCCAGCCTCCTTCATGTAAACATAATGAAGGCTTACAACACATAAGTTGAAATTTCTCATGCAGGACCTCTCCATCAAGGGAGCAGGAGCTTTGCAAACAGGAGTTTGTTTCTTTTATACATGCATCAGTCAAAAACATTCTCAATTTCATTTAAAAGGATGTACTTGTCCAATAAGGAGAATCATATTTTAATTATGTGCAGCTGAAGTTCAACTGGTCTCATTACCTAACAGGTGAAATTTGTAAATAAACTTAATTGGATGAATTCAACTTGAGTAAATTCATGGAACTAGCCATGGAGCCTGTGGCTTGAATTGTGTTTTAGAATCTTTCGCTATTTTTTTAATATTCTAACAAGGAGCCTTGATGGTGTATTTGTATTTCATAGAGGCTACTGGCCACTTCATTACCACAGCCCTCCTCATCTCTTTTAAATTTCAATCCCTTTTTGAATTGGTCTTTATGAGAAATTTCTCATTTGACATGTACAACCACAGGGGCTCCAGGAAGTTGTATAACGCCATCCCCCCAATGATAATGATAAAGGCGTCTTCCTCTGAGCCTCATTTGTGATTGCGAAGCTATGACGTAATGTTGTAAGAGAGAGATATCTCTCTCTTAAAGCATTACATCATAGCTTCGCAATCAAAAAGGAGGCTCAGAGGAAGGTGTCTTTATCATTGATTTGCGCTGCAAGCAGCAAATCTTTGAAATAGGCTCGAAATCAGTGAACCAGAGTCTAATTCGAGGTTGTTGATTGGAAGATAGCTTTGTACAGGCTAGATGTAACGTACAGGTTTTATGTAGTTCGTCAGACAATAAGTATTGCTATTTTAGCCACTTAAATTGAGCCCTGTGAACAATGGAACAAACATTGTTTGCGTCAACCTGAGAGTAACTGCGTCATAGTAATGGTCATAGTCAATAACACCGGCAGTCTGTAAACCACGGAATCACAAAACGGCGGAACAAATGAGGAAACGACGGAATAATATGACAGAGACACATAAGAATGTAACATTTCTAGTGGTAGGCTGCTCCTAAACGTATCAACACGATACGAATGCCTCGATTTTCTTTTCTTCTAAATGGAAACCAAAACTTTCGTAACGTGGCTTTACAAAAACAAGAAAAGTAGTTGGGGATTCCCGGTGCGTTCGGCACGGCATGAAGAAACCCCTGTCCCCATGTTAGTACACGAAGCGTTACTTGGCTTATTTATACACGCAATGACATGACTTTGATACTATTTACTCGTGAATTCGTGATCAAAAATTATTTAGTGCAGTTTGATATGTTGAAAATAAGGGCATCTAGATTGGAATTGGGGAGGGTTAAAGCCCCCCTTTTTCGAAGATAAGCCGAAGAATTTAACGACTTACAAATCAGTTTTTCGTGAGGATTAAGTTTCATTGATTTTTGGGAGCAGACCAAGAGAATTTGATCACTTAGGTGTTACCCACGGTGTTACCAAAGTTTTGGTTTTCCATTTAGAAAAAAGGCAACTTGTAGCATTCGTATGTCGTTAACGTATAGTCAGTAGGAGCCTGCGAAATAGATATCTTACACTCTTGTATGACTCGTCATTTTATTCCGGCATTTCGTCATGTCGTTCCGTCATTTCATCCTTCCGTGGTTTACAGACTGCCATAGCTCCTGTTGTTATACTCCTAAAAGCCAATATACTGATTTGTCACGCACTTCGATTCAGCGAACGTAAACATCGGAAACACGGAACGAAAGTCCACAAAGATTTTGCAACCCTTTGCGAGTAAAGCCAGACTATCACGCATCCCATTGACTCTTGTAGCTTCATACAGTGTCTCTTTACAAATGATTAGAGGTTGTCCTATTTTTCCTTCTTTGTAGAAGGAAATAGCGTGTAAGACACAGAACCTATTTCCTCAAAATCAGCTCGCTAGCCTATAAGCATTAAACCGTAGTTTTCACTTCTAAGTGGCGATTTTTGTGCATTGATTCAAATTCAGATCTAAAATTGAATTTGACAAGAGCGCAAATCATCGGATAGTTACATCCCTTGTTATCATTGGGGGGATGGGATTATACAACTTCCTGGGGCCCCTGTGGTACAACTGAACCATTGATCAATGGCATCAGCAGCAGTTTTTATTCATCATTCATCATCATCATCATCATCATCATCATCATCACCTTCATCATCATTATTTTTATTATCATTTTTATCATTATCATTATTTTTTGCACTCTGAGCATCATACCAACACTCAGTCCTGCTCAGTATCAATTTAGATATACTGTAGATGAATGAAACTGGTGATGAGAAAAGCTAATGAGCTGAATCACTTTTATTCCAAGGCATACAAAACATTTTTCTCTTGCCCTCTCTCATCACTGACAATATTAAAGGGTCTGTTTCATCCAGCATGCCTTGCACATGCCATCTCTTGGTTTGCCTTCGTTGAAACCATCTCATCTTCATGGCCCATTGTTGCCGAGGCTGGAAAGACTGTACTGCATGAGCAATATCTTGCATGTGCAGGGACGCATGTGGTTTTCAACCTGAGCAGTGCAGTTGGCAATAAACAAAGGACCTACTGATTTCTGTGCAGTCTTACTGTAGGCCATCTCAACTTGCCTGGGCAGGATACTTTCCAGTCTGCATTGTTGCCATTCATTTTCTAGCAAGGAATGCTGGATGAAACAGACTCTCTAACTAAACCTGTGCAATTACCAATAACTTATTTGAGTATAGATATATAGACAGTGCTGTCTGTGACCTGTGGCACTGGCCTAACCACGACGAGTCAAGTTGAGGTTTGCTTGGCCTGTAAGACTGTCAGCCAAAATTTTCTCCTCTCATCATACATTTGCATTTTCCATTGCTACTCACCATACATATACAGAAAGTAAATGAAATCAAGAATAGAGGTACTCAATAGAAAGTAATTTTTAATTTGATAATGACATCATCCATGTACGTAAACTAATTCGACACTTACTTCCTTTTTCACGGATGAGTCAACAGTCCAGTGCAGTATAACAGCAGAGATCAAGAACTGGGCCTAAGTTAAAACAAGGCACTTCCTTCTTTCAGGTCATACGAAACAATGGCTTTGTAGATAAATGACAATGTCAGTCATCTTCCTAATACATTTTCTGTTCTTCTGCTTGCATGAAATTCTTGAGCTGTGTACAAGGCAGGTTAGAAATTGATATTTTTGTCGTGCTGCAGTAAGCGGTGAACCACCAGTCACCTTCATTCACTCTGATTGTGCACAAAGATATGCCATACTGGGCATGCGTTGAAAAAGCACAATAAGGTTTACATGGGTAATAGGACATTACGCACCGTACTACGTATATCGGAATTCTTTATAAGAAACTAAGAATTTAGACCAGATTGAAAGTTTCTTTAAAGCATCAGAAGACTTATTCGGAGTTCCTTACGAGCTTCTTAATGGTTCAATAGCAATCTTATGTTTATTACCTATGTCCTCGTGAAAATTTCAAAACAGGTTTTTTGTAACCTTTCCGATGTTTGAACATGGCTCAAGTACCTTCCGATTAATATGACACAGGAATGGATACAAATGAACATTAAGTAGAAGATGTTGAGGATTTCCTTTATCAATAAAGTAGTTTCTTAAGTAAGATTTTCCAAGTGCTGCAGAATTTGTCTTGTGTTTTTACTGGATATTATCGCAATAGAACTGTCATAATTCCTTTTTCGTTTGGTAATCTTGTCATACCTTGCAGTTTGGTAAGATAGTACCTTTGATAATTCTCAAACGCTGCAGTCTGGGTCCTGTTATTCGTTAGTTGTTGAGGCAAAACTGCACATCCTTTTTGTAAGATACTTGGATCAGCGTCGCGTACTAAAAGTACCTTATCTCACAAGAAACTTCTTGCATTTTGGTACTGAAAGTTTCTTGAGTTGTTTCTTATTTTTGGGCTATCAATTATAGCGTACTTTCTACAATTGCCATGTACTTGTTTCTACAATTGCCATGTACTTGTTTCTTGACATATAGCAAAATTTTTTGCAGGAGAAAGAATTGTTTAGGGCGATATTACGAAAGATCAAGAATAAGTTTCTTGGATTTGGCCTTTAACAGTTTCTTAGCTCTTTTTAGAAGTTAGTGCTGAAATGTACTTCTGAAATTTAGCTGAAGTGTAAACACTTCCTGAATGATTAATACAGCAGGAAGGAAAGCTCCACTGAAGAGAAATGCTTTTTTGAAACAAATGTTTACTAGCTACTTTAATGCATTGAACACTCTGCCGAACAGATTCATTTAAGTTGAACAATTGCAGTATTGCACTTTATAAATTTTGAGCCATCTAGACAATTCTTCCAGCCGATTGTGTCACTCTTAACTCTTCATTTGTAATTCCCAAGGGGGGGGGTACTCCATAACATTCAATACCATGTCCATGCCAATATTTGGGGCTCGAAATTTTACGTCAAATCAATATTTAGAGTCTTTGAATTACAGCATGGACAAAAATTTAATATTTTGTGTTTGCAAATCTAAAAAGAGAAAGAATCGTGGAATTTAGTGCGGGTCTCCGAGATAAAGCACTCCATATTTGGAGTCCCCAAAACATTATGCTTAATATTTAGGGGTCAGCAAAGAAATAGTGGCATGGACCCTTCCCACGACATGCTTTTGTCACTTTCTCCTTACTTCTATCCATTCGTCATAGTTTCCTTTCAAATGACACATGGAGGCAGAAAGGTGGAAAGCATAGAAAAGTACCCAACCTCGTCCCCAGGGCCTTTTGTCATTATTGGGCCCAAGGCCCTAGGGACGAGGTTAGCCCCAAAGTAGGTGATGAAATCATCAACTGATTAACGATGTCACGTTTCGGGTTTTAAGACAAACTTTCTGCTTTCCATAAGCGAACAAATATCAAGATTCTTATGTGATGAAGCATTCAAGCCCATCAGAACGAATTCCACATTGGGGGGGGCAGAAACGAAGTGCTAGTGAAGCGAGTAAAACAGGGGTCCGGGGGCTTGCCCCCGGGAAAATTTCTCACGACCGCGCTCTTTAGATCGCTGGAAAACGCCCCATTTTTGGAAAATGTGCCATGACGGAAGCAAATGATCACGACTAATGAGAGTCTTTCCCTGAAAATTTTGACATTCTTGACTTGTATGACGCCAAAAATCTTTCATTTTGAATTTTTGATAGATTCTGGTAGCTTCCTCGAATATATGTCTTTGAATCTTCATTCCTACAACCTTGGCTTTTACAGCCTTTTTCACTTACAAAATCAACAAACTTCAGCAAATTTTCGGGGGGGGGGGGGCTGAAGCCCCCTAGCCCCCCCGCTTCCGACGGACCCGAGCATAACTCGGTAAGAAAACACCCAATTCGAATTCTGCCAATCATCAAATTTCCAGCACAAACAAATTCAACTTTACCTTATCATATAGGAAATTAACGATGCATCAAATATAGGATAACGCTAAACTTGGCGACACCAGTAACTTTTCCCAAGCTGCATTGCGTTAGAATCTGTAACGATTCTGGAGGAATTCGATCAAAGAAAGCAATGTATCTTGGATGTAAAGCTCCCTGTTTTGCATCTTTCGGATATTGCCTGTTAAAATGAATTTCATAAGAAACTAAGAATTTGGGCCAGTATACTGAAAGTTCCTTAAAATCATCGGATTTTGAGTTATCAGAGTCTCTTACGAGTTTCTTTAAGGTTCCATAAGAACAATCTTCATGTTCACTGCCTGTACAAAAGAAGGTTCTTGGAGCCTTTCCAATGTTTACACTACACTCAAGTACATTACAAGTAATATGATAAAGAAGTGGAAATAAAGTAAGAATACGTTGAGGATTCCTTTATAAGGATGAGTAGTTTCTTAAGTTGTATTTGCCCGTACTGGAGTTTCTTAATTTTTTGGAAATCTGAGACTTTAAATTTTATCATCAGCAGTTTCTTACGCAAAACTATGTGTATATCTAATTCACCTGAAAGAATCATTGCCACAACACCCAGGATCCTTTGAAGGCAGAAAATATGGATCAATACTGCAGCGTTTGAATGATAGGAAACTATGACTTTAGTAAACTTTTCCATCTGTTCAAGCAATTCACCTGTGTGGATTCACATTTTCATCTTAGGACGAAATTTGATTTTTAGACTGTCTCAAACTGAAGAGTGTCGACAGAGCAGAAACTACGTAAAATGACGTCATCGACCAATCTGAGATAAGGGTTAAGCGTTTTGAAATGATAAATCAAGAGTTCAAGGCCCTAGGTAGGAAATATCAAGTGTTGCTTAATTTTAGTTACGAGGTTTTGCGCATGCGTGCGCAGTTTCTTCACTGTCCAGCATGACAGCCAAGAATCGTGGGTAACAATGGCTCTTTAAAAGACGATTACGCTAAAGATGGTGGCCAGGAGCTTTTAACCAACATGCACTGCGTTCTTTAATCGAATTCCCATAGAATCGCTCAAGATTCGTGATTCGGACCCAATGCATCTTGGTAAAAGTTCCTCGCCGCCATCTTTACGTAATCGTCTATTCCAAGCACCGTTAATTTCCTATTATATCAAAATCGTCTCATTCAGCTTTTTTAAAATTGGGAATGTACTCTTCTTTAAGTTCCCGAATTCTCTTCTCAATTTCTTCATTCTTCTGCTTATAACTCTCAACTTGTAACTCGCAATGTTTGAGATTATTTTTCAACATTTCTTTATTATTCTCTAATTCTTCAACAGCCACTTCCATCTTCAATAAAATCCCATTTTTCTCATTTAATTCTTGGCTCACAAAATCCATCATAGCACTTGCTTCGATTATTCTAAGTCTTTCTTGTTCATTATCAGCATTCAACTCAGATATATTTGCGTTGAGTTCTTGAACCCTCTTCTGATTTTTGAGTAAATTGACATACAAATCATTAGATTTCATCATGGCTACATCATGCGCTTCTTTTGTATCTTCCATTATTTCCACTGATTTGTCAATTCTTGCAATCAGACTGTCTCTATGTTCCATCAAATCTCGGAACTCAATAGAATTGAAGATCTGCTTCCTGGAGAAAATGAATAGTTTCTCATTCTCTGTCAAAATTTGGCTCAAATTACGAATCGAAATACTACGTAAGTTCAAGATTACCTCGCAACGAACAGCACATCTTCAGCGGATAGAATTTGGCTAGCCTGCAGCACATACATTCTTATTCAATCTGTTCTATTGTGATAAATAGTAGCCTCAGGCACAGACAGTAGAGGCTGCACGCATGCTAGATAAATAGTGCCAGTGACTCCTTCCTATAACAAACATCCTCAATACATCGATCAAAGGGCAGAGTTTCGGCATATGAAATTAACAGGTGTTCCACAAGGATCCATCCTGGGCTCCATTTTATTCAACGTTTTATATCATTTTTGACCTGATAAAATTGTAATCGTTTTGCAGACAAACTATTTTCATAGCATCTGAATTAAACCCTAAACTTTTCATTATCATGTCAGATTCAGAAAATGAATAGCGTAATATCTGATCGATAAACCGATGCGGAAGAATTTTAACTAGTGCGGCAGCATTTCTTACCTCTTGATCATATTCATAGCTGGGTTTAGAAAGAACATTAACTGGTTTTGATCATGTCGTATTTACCTGTTAACCTCCGTTTGACGTTCTAACTTGACTTTTCTTGCAGCTATCTCTTTGTCTAGTTGTATCTCTTTTGCCTTCAATTCCTCAAGTTTTGCTTCTTTATCCAGAAACGCACTCTCTAATTCACCTTTCTCCTCTGTCAACATTTTTATTTCGGCACCAAATTTGTTATCCGCTTTATCTACATCATCATTCGTGTTACTTCTGTTGATATCTTTTATTTTCTTCAGTTCATCAGAAACTTCTTCAACCCTTTCTGTAAGATCCTTGATCTTAGTTCTTAGAAAAATCCCACCCTTAGGTCTTCGCGAGTCTCCCCGAAATGCAACCTTAACCTGTTCTTCTAAGATCTTCACTTTATGCATCTCATTAATATATGCTGCATTATAATCACGATAAGACTTGTTTACGGTGGTCAGTTCTTTGGCCAGTCGTCCTGAAAGGTTTCCTAATTTCTTGATTGATTCTAATTTGTACGGCATTTTCAAATCAGTCTGGCTTTTCCTTTCTGAAGATTGTTTCTTTCTCGTGGCTTCATCTTTTCCAATTTCAGCCTCCAAAGCAAGACACTCTGTTAAAAGAGCCTCCTTTTCACCTAATTCCAGCTCAAGGCTCTGCAATTCCACATCTTGCCTTGCCAGCAATTCTTTGTGCTCTTGCCTTAGCTGTCTCACATCGTCCATAAGGCCTTTGTGTTCCAACTCTAGTTCCTTCAACGTCTTTGTTGATGCTGTTTCCATTTGTTTTGGCCCAGGAAGTTTAGCAAAATCACGGGTCGGTGATTTTGCAGGTGAAAGTGATTTTTCTGCACCAACTTTTAGCAGATTCTTTGTGCGTAGTTTTGTCTTCGAGGTCGGCATTTTCAGTCTAAGGCTGCATGAGTAAAGTTAATACAAGAACTAGGCTTTGGTCTAAAGTCTAAACAAAGATCTAAATTTCGAATGTTGATCATGGGAATGCAGCATTCTCTGACCTAATGAATAGAACACGTCGATACGAATCACCAGGTGATGCGTTTGAAAGGCCACGAATCCCGAGATTTCAAAACAATGACATTGGCATATAAACCATTTAATGGTGGAAATTCTCAAATACATTTTAAAACGTATACCTTCAAATCGGCTATTCCGTTTTGAAATTGAGAGTGATTTTATCGAGAAAGCCCCTTCAAGATACACTCAAAAATAAGCCAAAAATCGCGACGAAGTTTCCTGACGTAGTGTCTGACTTCTGATATGTCCACTATTGAATGAATATACTTGCCAACACAATCGCCTTGAAAAGCAGACAGCAGCTGTCTTTGAAGCAGGACGGCTTTTTTACCCATCCGGAATGATTTAGAGTTTGAAGTCTCGTTCATCGAAAATTCAAGAAAGAGAAGGGAAAAATGACAGAAGAAATCTAATCAATAACGGAAGGAGTCATAAAAATATGGCTGGTATGTGGTTGGATAAAATCTCACTAGATAAACTCTGACTCTATAATAAACCTGCTTTTTTGCAAATGAACCGTTACCTTGATCTACATTAAGATTTGACCAAATCTTCTCAATGAATATGCAAGAGCAGAATATCTTTATCAAACAAGGAGGCGTCTTGCATTTCATGACAATTTATTTAAAAAAGTTAATTACATAATTCCCTCACACGCATACGAAAGCTGTGAAAAATGGCTTTAATACTAAATTCTCTAGGTGAACGGATTTCCAATAATAACTTAATACAATATTCAACAAACTTAACCAATCCAACAAACTTATTCCTTAACCAAATTCGAACTCTTCCAAGTTAATAAAGAATGCAGGAATACTGCTTAAAAGAAAACTAAAAAGTGCTCGTGCATACAAGTGTTTCAAAGTGCAAAAGGTGGAAGATGGGCTGATCTTAAAGGGTTTGTTCGAACTGGCATTTGCAAGATTTTGAACTTGAAATTCCACTAAATCAAACCTCTCACATAAGAAAGTTTATTGGGGAGATGAAGTGCTGACCCCATTGTGTTGACCGAGTGTGTTTCAGCTTTGTTGAAAGTGAATCAACGTTGGGGCTCGCACTGTCATGCGCATCGTAGTTCTCAACGGTCAAGCTAATTTGCAGATAACGTCAGTGGCTCTAAGAAATTATTACCAACCATACAGACTTGCCCTAAGTCCATTTCATCAATCAACAGATGACGAAATAGACTAGGGACAAGGCTACTACGCATACGATCTGGAGCCCTTGTTTGGGGATTTCTTGAGGCTTACAACTTAGCCTGTTCGTATCCCCGACAAATGTATAAAAATATAAATCGGTCCAGACCCTTTGTAGAATAGCTAAAAGGTCTATTTAGCAATTTTTAAAAAGTACCTGCATCGAACATTATATAGAAATTTCGAATGTACACATAAGAACACACGTATGTCGACACGTTTCCGGATCTTTTCGAAAACGAATTTTTTGTATCCGCTTTGGGTTTGGGTTCGCGTCCACACGGAGACGGCGGTTTCGGTCACCGAAAACGAAGCTTTTCGAAAACGCTCTCCAGAGTGGATCTTTTTGAAAACGCAGTTTTCCTGTTCTCGTGTGGACAGATGAAAGAGGAGCTTTTAGAAAACGCTGAGGTCACAGCATCGATCTTCTATATATCAGAGCATGTGCTCTGTTCTTTGGGGATCACGCGTGAGGGCAATTTGCTTAACTGTTTTTTATTATCGAAGCTCGAATGTCGAATATCGTTATCGAATATCAAATTTCATTAACGAATATCGACTTTCTGATATCATAGCGTTTTCGTGTGGACGGGGAAATCTTTGAAAACGCTCCTCGTGTGGACGCGGATCTTTTTTTACGGATGAAATGGATGCGTTTTCCAAAAATATCCGGATACGTGTGGACGTGTTTAACCATGTATCAAAATGTCGTTCGGCCCACACTCTTGTGGAGCAGCTAAAGGTCTAGCAATAGACATTTTAGCCGTTCTTGGAAAGAATCTGAATCGAACGGTGTTATGATTCATTCCGAAGAATTTTCTAATGCGCACAATAGTGATAGAAGCTCTAACGCCACTCGATCGAGCCTTGTGTATAAAATTGTATGTAATAACCCTCGATCCAGGCTCTTTTGTAGAATAGCTAAAATGTCTATTAAAAAAGTTCAACGGGACTCTTCTGCAAATTCAGTGAATTTGTCTCGATGACTTTTCAACAGAATACGTACTTTACTTAGATGTAAAGGCGTTATCGAGATTGGAGTTGTCACGAAGGTGGTTTGATACCCACTGCAACCCCAGCCCCACTCTTTCCAATGGGCATAGTGGTACCAACGAATTCCCAAATGTCATTGACTGAGTCATAAGTTTCAATACTTGATAAGAAATGTTCACCGTCATATCCCCCAAGTGCATATAATTTGTCTTCGATAACAGCAACGCTTAATGCACTGCGATGACAGTTCATTGGTGCTATCATTTTCCAAACATCATCATCAGGGCTATAACATTCAGCACTGTTTAACTGTGTTATTCCGTTGTAACCTCCAATTGCGTATAGCTTACTGCAAGTAAAAAAGATCTGGATGTTTTAAGGGAGCAGCGAAAATATGTTTCTTTCTGGGAACGAAGATTTGTTACTCAAAAGTTTCCGCAAAATTTTGCAAACCGTAAATTTATAAAATCTCTGGTGTTTCCATTTCTTGCACAATACACTGAATGCCAGAAATTTATGTGAAAGTCAATCTCACTTTGTCTTATTTTTTAACCAGCAGAATTTTATCTGACAAAGATAATTTTCTATGAATTTTTCAGTGAAATTTACAAACT
This sequence comes from Aurelia sp. 4 Dawson et al 2005, assembly GCA_964019985.1. Taxonomy (NCBI): domain Eukaryota; kingdom Metazoa; phylum Cnidaria; class Scyphozoa; order Semaeostomeae; family Ulmaridae; genus Aurelia; species Aurelia sp. 4 Dawson et al 2005. The sequence continues at coordinate 1,447,051 of OZ026496.1, read as the reverse complement.
GTTCATTAACTACATCAATTTAGGAAGAACAGGGGACACCAGAGCCTTTTTATCGGTAAATAACTTCTTTCATCTTGTCAAGTTCAGTAACATAATTGGTCTTGCTAATATGCTAATCAACGCCAACCTAAATAATCTGTAAAGGATCAAGAGCTTCTGTGAAACATTCTGTGAACAATCACAACCCAAGAAATTTCTGAGCACTACGTTCCTAGATTCTGAAACTATTCCACTTCCGGTTTAAAACAGAACCAATGAAATATGTACATCACTCATAAAGCCTCTAGCGCTAAAGATGCTAAAGAGCAGCAGCGTACCAAAACCAACTACGTTATCTCATCGAATCCCTTTGGAATTGTTAAAGATCGCAATGGGAAAAATGAGTCTTGGTAAACACAATATGAAGCTTTATTCTATCGCTGCGAGATGACCTGCAACTTCTAATCACAGTAAATTCCCGCAAACAAGAACATAGCAAAATAAGAACCTGCAGACTGATTTTGGTGGAAAAGACACCCAAAGGTAAGAACCAAAGACAGGCTGATTTATTCAAATGTTCATATGACATGGCACGTTTAATTAAGAAATTTAATCATATGAGTGCAAAAATATCTTCAACTATTGATAACTGAGCACCCTTTTCATGCAGATTGTTTTCAGGGATGTGCAGATTGTTTTATCAAACTGTATGATATAAACTGCTTTGTCAACAAATACCCTAATATATTGTATAGCTTTGTGTTCATTATAGTCATAAGTGTCCTTGTGATAAGATTCACACCCTGAAAATGTCATAGGTACCTCATTTATAAGAACCTAGTGACTCTGTTTTCTAGAAAAGCATACTCTTGTTTGCAGGGTTTTACTGTATATCTGAAACTGCTATCGCTAAAAACTAACTTCTCGTAATCAGATTTTCCATTCATCATTTCTGGCCTTTATTTCAACATTGCTCTCTTTAGAAATCCGACTCTGAATGTGTTAAATGTAAGAGGGAATTTCGAGTGTTGCGATAAATAAATCATTGTCAAGGACTTCGAAACAGCGGGTTATTATCTATAATTAGGAAGAAGCACTGTTATTTAACACATGCATATTCATCTAAGCGGCCTATAGGACTGTAATCAAATGCTGCAACTTACCCATGCAAACAAGCTGCTCCTGCTCCACTACGTGGTGTATTCATTGATGCAACAAGGGACCATTTCCTGCTGTCTGGACAATAATATTCTGTGCTGCGAAGGCGATTTTCACCATCAAATCCTCCAATGGCGTACAAAAGCCGATTCATTACAGCAACAGCAACACCTGGAAAGCACAAGATATCTTTCCTTATTTAGTAAAAACAACCTATCTGAAAACAAAGAGATAAATAAACTACGCGCCATCCATAATGGATATGGAATGTCAGTGTGTTCCCACTACGTCATACACTTTAAATTCAACTGTAAACAATGCAAAACATAGTCATGAGAAAGAGACAGCCTGGAAGTAGAGTTACTTTTTACAATAACTTTGCTGAAAGTAAACAACTCGCCATTGAAACGAAATCTTGAATAAGAGCTTCGAAGTAATAAGACAGAACGATTTGATAAACCCGGTTTCCTGCAGCAATCAAAGCGATTCGAGAGGCTTTATGATAGATGATAGGTTTAAAAGCATAGAATCTGACGTATCGCCCTCCTTATCACTTCCACGGACGTGCAAAATTTCTTTGAATCCGAAATCCCGCTTATATCTGGCCTATACTAAACCCAAAAGGAAAAGGTATAATCTATGCATTTGCCATTCGCTTTTGTGTAGTGCGTGCTTCAGCATTTATTTGATAACAAAGAAAGTGTATTTGTTGTAACAGCCAATAAACATCGCTTTCCCGTGAAACAAGGAAGCAATCAGATCTGAGAAGGCTATCATGTGATCGAATCTTAGGTTTTGCTTTGTTCTCTTAGTAAACTTCCTTAACAACACAATACTCAGGAAATTTAAGTACCCTACGGCAGACAATACACGGATGCTAAGGAGAAAGGGCCATTCAAACTCCTATTGAAATGAAATGCTGACGCACACAATACACGATATTGCGCGACGTTGCGCAGAATATACTCTGCACACAGGCTACCTTACACCATGCCGGTAAGACTTTAAAATTGTAGAAAGCGAGATGTAAAACACGCTGAAATTTCAAAAACAATCAAGATTTAAAGAAATTATATATTACGATTATAGCGAATCAGCTAACATTCAATTCATTCATTTCATTTCATTCATTCATTTTAAAATATTTATACAGGTATAAGTTTCATATATTTATACATGTTTTTCAAACTGACCTATTAAAAAATAACATAAAATAAAGGAAAATAGGCTAAACTAAGAACAAAACAAAATTTATATGCCTAATTTACAATATACAATGCTATAATACCTAATTTACAATAAAACATAATAAAAATGAAATAGAAAATAAAGTTACACCGCCCTCATAGTCGTTCCTTGAAAGTTTTCAGGGAGGGTGCCAATTTTGCTTCTTTTTCCAAACTGTTCCAAAGTTTTGCACCGCGATATGAAAAAGCCTTTTGGCCATTGACAGTCTTTAGTAACGGTAACCTTAGATCAGTTTCTGTTGAGCGCAAAGACCGTTCTCTATCATCTGAATATTTTGTAAATAGTTTTCTCATGTAGACTGGGGCAAGTGAATTCAAAGATTTATATGTTAGCGTGGCGGTCTCTTTTCTTATAAGATTGTTGATAGTCGGCCAGCCAAGGTTCTGAATTAGTGGAGCAGCAGAGGCATCGTGTGGGCTATTTGTGCAATCCCGGCATTCAATAAAAATGCAGTACCAACGTCATAGCAATTTGCAGCAGCTTTTCTAAAGATTTGCATTAAAACTTATGCTCTATCCCTAAAGTCAACAAAAAAACTTCTTACCAATCCGTTTAGTTGTCATCGGCGGCACTGTCACCCATTTGTCTTCTTCGACATCATAAGTTTCAGCTGTGTCTAAATGCATCATTCCATCACTCCCTCCTACTGCATAAACCACACCATCTACAACTCCTACACCGACACGATTTCGAGGCACTGTCAACGAGGCTACATTAGACCATTCATCGTAAAATGGATCATATCTTTCGACTGAATCTGAATCCATATTTCCATTTGCTGAATTGTTACGACCTCCAATTAGGTACAGCTGTCCACCTACATGAAAATAACAACGAGAGGAATACGTATCCTGGTACCAGGAATAAATGGATGCAGTTGAATCCAGAAATAACGAAACATCCCATGATAACCAATAAAATGCTTGGAGGGCACTAGACCAAAATTTGTACAGGGCTATGCCCACAAAAACTTTTTGCTTGGGTTTTGGAATTTTTCCTTTCAAATGATAGCCGATCTTAGGAAAATCCGTTAAAAATATCACCAAAAAAACAAACTTGAACTAAAAGCAACCCGATGTAACAAACTTCCCTTTGACTTGTTCTGACAACCAGCGCAAGATAAATTGCCTTTAGACATCCCGCTAAAGAAAGAATTGGCGAAAACGATACTTTGAAAAACAGCAACCCCTGTCGGACAAATGCACTAAGTACCTCCTCGGGTATTAATGTCTTGTCTTGTGAATACCAAGCGATTTGGAAACTCTCTCAATTTGACGAACTCTTGTTATGCTACCTATAACAAACTTTTGCTGGTTCCATTCCACTCTCGTTAAACCAACTTTAAAAGTAGCTACATAAAGATGCGTGCAAAACATCACTTTTAACAAAGAAAGTGTGCCATTAATACTATCATATCACTAGAAAATAAAATTGCTACAATCAATAGACCATTTAGCTAGACTGAAAAAGAATCTGAATCGAACGATAAATTTTAAAGAATTTCGAACTTTGGACAATACTGCTAGAAGGTCTAACGCCATTCAATCGAACCACTAGTGCAAAAATGCGTAAAGATGCCACTCAATCTAGGCTCTTTTGTAGAATAGTTAAAAGGTCTATGGAAGGGAACTACTGTACAACAGCTTTTAGCTCTTGCTCTATGGCAACGCTGACACTGCACAACATGGTTAAGACCATAAATGTCACAGGTTCATGCTCTGCTTCGGTTGATGACACCATCTCCGTCTACCCAGATGGCTTACCTTTCCTAATTCATCCATTCTTATATCACAGAAAATAGTTCTTTCGTGAACACTAAATACTGGACAATTCGGTGGAAAGCGCATTTTGAAAGGAAAGCGAAGAATTAGGCAAGCAACGACAATAATTCTAAACAGCCTGTGCTAACCTTGAGTCTTTGAGGTCGTTACCATTCCCACAATGCCTTTTCTGGGATCCTTAAAGTCACTCTGATCTTTGCAAAAACTTCCAATTCCCACAAAAGAAAAAAAAAGTCTGCTCACCTTGTGACCCAGGGGGTACTCCCTAACTTTCAATACGAGGGTTCCATGCCAGTATTTCCTTGCTGACCCCCAAATATTGGGCCTAACGTTTTGGGGACCCCAAATATTGAGTCCAATATTTTGGAGACCCACACCAACTTCCATGATCCAAACGATGCTGCTTCCGACATAAATCATGACCTAGACATCATAAAAGCTTGGGCGACTAAATGGAGAATGTGATTCAATCCTGATCCAAACAAACAGGCTGTAGAATTGACTTTTTCCACAAAAAGAGTCAAAACAGATCAACCTGATATTCTATTTGGAGGTGTTCCAGTAGTGAAAGTTGAGGAGCACAAGCACCTCGGTGTTATACTAGATTCTAAGTTATCTTTTGCTAGTCATCTAAAAACAGCCATTACTAAATCTAGACAGGGAATAGGTATGATCAAATACCTCCCCAAGTATTTACCACGCCACACGTTAAATGAGCTGTACGAACTCTATGTGAGACCGCATCTAGATTAAAGTGATGTTATCTACCATACCCCAGCAAAAATCCGTGAATTCAGTCATGATACTATGTTGAACACCCACATCGGGAAACTAGAATCTGTTCAGTGCTCTGCTGCGTTGGCAGCAATTGGTGCTTGGAAAGGGACATCCCGCGAGAAACTGTACAATGAGCTCGTCTGGGAATCTTTGAATCTGCGACGATGGAGTAGACGCCTTGTTATGTTTTATAAGGTTGTGAATAATATCACGCCAGAGTATACAAGGCATCCTATACCGCAACTTCAACAGTCTACGTACTCTCTTCGTGAGCAACATGTCATCGGGCAAATAAGGGCGAGAACAGAGAGATTTAAAAATAGCTTTTACCCAAATTGTTTGAACGAGTGGGACAAGCTCCTTCCTGAAGTTAGACAGGCACCTTCGCTAAGTATTTTTAAATAAAAAATATCAGCTCTAATTCGGCCTCTTTCAAAACCAGTATATAGGATTCATAACCCCAAAGGTTTGGCTATTCTTACACAATTAAGAGTCGGTCTCAGTAAACTGAATTTTCACAAATTTAGGAATAATTTTAGTGATACAATAGACCCAATGTGTCCTGCAAACGATGGTGTCGAGGACACGGAGCATACCTGCTGTTTTGCCAATCTTATGAAGAACCTAGACGCGAGCTTCTCAATGGCTTCAACGAAATTTCGCCTCCAAGTGTCATCTCTGACCTCTCAAATGAATTGTTAGTTGAATTCATTCTGTATGGCAATGAAAGGTTACCACCTGACGTTAATAAACGACTCATAGAGGCTACTCTGAAATTCATTCATGCAACCAAGCGCTTTTAAATTCCTGTTGCAACCCCCCCCCCCAATACAAGGACATATCTCTTCTTGTAAATGTAGCTTTAGATTTATATTAATTTTGTTTAGATTTATATTTATATGTTAAATGGCCACAGGGTTGCTACGTATTTCCGTTCTCCTTGTGGCATCGTTTTTTGTAATCTTTGTAGTAGTTCTGTGATTATGTAGTTTCATAGTTGTAGTTGTTTAGCTGTTGTATTCTTATAAGATTACATAAAAAAACTTCCATGATTCTTCCTTTTTTCCAGATTTGTGGACCCTAAATATTGAATTTTTGTCCATGTTGTAATTCACAGATCCCAAATATTGATTTAGGTGAAATTTCAGACCCCAATTATTGGCATGGACCTCCCCGTATTGGAAGTTATGAAGTACCCCCCCCCCCGGGGGCCTTGTTAGCTAATTTAAGAGTACCAATGCTATATATTGAACGCTTTCAATGCTAGGTTTTACTGTTAGCTGCATGCAAGACAACACGCTTTTCTTTCTGATAGCAAAACAAATCACTGCATCAAGCTTCCACTGGATAGCACTTTTGAGGAACAAATCCTTCCAGTCCAAAACTTTGATATTTCACTTTCTCCCATTTCAAAGAAGCAATTTCAACCTGCATACCTTGCAGGTGTCATCTTGCATAATGTTGTTAACTTCTCTTGCCAAGAATGCCTGCAAAAGCTGCAGGTTAGCACAGGCTCTTTAATCTTCACTTTTTTAATAACATGCCCATGAATATACAAGTTGAAAAATGCAGATGATGTAAACAGTGAAGACACTTCAGGAGACCCTAAACAAAATCAATTAATTTTTTTGACATAAACATATCTTTGAATGTTTCAAATTGAACTTGGTTCATCTTCAGCAAATCTAAATAATGATCTAAAAGTAAAACTATGGCAAAGAACAAATATAAAAAAATCTGCAAGCAAGGATGAGTTTCATTTTCTACATGTACGAGGTCCAAGATCTAAGTCTCCAAAGGATAAGAAGACGAAGCTAGATACAGTACAGCAGGTGGAATAACATTGTATGCATAGCAGTAACCATGCATGGGACAGTTAGGTTCCCTGTACATACAGTACTAACTTTTTCATTTCTTACAGTACTACATACCTACAAAGGCAGCTCCAGCACCACTCTTTGGATTTGGAAGTTCTTTCAGTTTACTCCATTCTCCAGTCTCAGGATTAAAACATTCTAAACTATCCAAGGAATGTTTTAAATAACCCCCTGTTGAATATATGACAGTTGCTCCAAGTGGAACCCGTCTTTTCTGTGTGATTTCCATACCAAATTCAAGGCCCTTGGAAAGAAAAAGGAATCACCTTGGGAAGCTATTCATGTGAAGCAAAAAAAACCAGTGCTGTATTTGAAAGAAAGATTGCATCAACAGCTTTACAAGGCAGATGTTCTTAGCTAAGAATATAGAAATATGATATATTCAAATACCTGGATGACATCTTCAATAATGGTTTTGCATCCATTTTCTGATGTTACAAACAGATTGCTTTCCAACTGATTCCGAAGAAATGATTTTGGGAGCAAATACAGTCTGATAATTTCTAGGATTCTATTCAAAAACTTTCCCCTTTGTTTTGGGTTATACTGAATCCATTCCATTCCTGCCAAGAAGACCTGCAATTAAACAGCATGCCATGTATATGCAGATACTTCAATATTAACATGGTGAAGGTGAAAGTAAGTTTTACAGCACCAAGCATTGAGATCACAGGAGCAGAGAAGACCTAATGAAGTTTATCAACCATTGACACAATACCCCATTGATGGGGCTCTACCTTAGACTAAATACATAAGCCCCTCTAACTTTCACTTGTTGTTGCTGGTGTTATCACTTTAGTTGTAGGGACAAGTCTGCAGGGGAAGTCAAGCGATAGACTTTTGGAACTAGTCTAGCTCTGCCTGGGATCAAATCCTGTCAATCTGATCATTCTGACTGCAGAGTGAGAATATTACAGTACACCACCACTCCATGCAACCTGGGATTTCAAACTATGATCAAATTCTTTTGAGCAGAAAGCTGAACATTTTTCTTGGAAAGGCTAAAGTACAGTATAATCAAGTATTGCAGACTTCTGTAGAGTTTCCAATCACTGATTGGCCATTCAAAGATTGAAGATCAGAATGAGCCGGGAGGTAAATGCAACCTGTTTTTCAGATATGTCAAAGAATGCTTTATCAGGTAATGCCACTGTAAATTGTTTACATACGAAAAACACTTTTTGTGCAACTGAAATGCAAAAGCCTGTGCTGGATAAATTGATCTAACATCGGTCATACAAAATTGATCCAAAAAAGGAGATTAAAATATGGACAACAGTGCACTGTTGCTTGTTCTCAATTAATCAGTGAGGCATATGAAATATTTGTTATTTTTAATGGCTTTCCAGGCAAGTTTCCAGTCACAGAATGTTTTGCACATACTTTGATAGCTAATTTCAGATAAGTGCATTCATCTCTTCATTTTTTGATCTTATCTCAACAAAAGCTGTGCAGTGTCAGATAAAAATTTCAGGGAATAATTTCATATTTTTATAATAATCCTTAAGTTGAAAGTGTTTTCAAGTGTTTAGACTGATGGGGACTCAAGCATCCTCAACCCAGAAACAACCATCCCTTACCTCACTCTCAGATCTCACACAGAGTTCATTGTGTGATAAATACCAACAGACCCTTTCAAGTGGCAATGATAAAAATTCCTCATGCCTTATGACTTTAGCAAAATAATTATCACAGTAGTTTCTAGCTTTGGCTTTCAATTCTATACAACCATGTAATTCTGCAAAAGCATAGATCCCAAGACAATTTGTTGCATCAAGCTGTGCTTCTAAAAATTCACAACAAGCCCTTTGAACTCTGTTCATTTGTAAAATTGTGGCAACTGGCAACAGAGTTTGAACATTTTGTGATGAAACACTGAGATTAGCAGTGTAAGCAAAGTCAATAAGAGTTTCGACGGCTGAAGCATCCATGTCTTTCAACGTGATATTTGTTTGTTTGCTTTCAACCAAGTCACTTGTAAACATCGCATAGAAATAAGGAATACTTGAAACAAGCACAAGTTTGTGCGCATATATCTCTCGATCATCCACTGATAAAACAATATCACACATCATACGATCTTTACGAAGGTTATTCATCGTTCTAAATGCTTTCATGTGTTCTTCTGTTAAATCAAACTCCATTTCGGTTACTGGGACGAAAACTGGTGACGGAGCCATTTTGGAATCAAGAATGTTTGACACAACATTCACAACAACACTGACATTTGTCCACAACAACAACAGCAACATGGAAAGTTGTCTATTCCTCCGCAGTTGCACAGCGTAGCTCTAACTCCAGTGCATCGAACGATAAATATGTATATCTACCATGATATCAAAGAGCCCTAGTGGTGACTCACAAAACCTTTCAGCCGCAAGTTCAGCCCATCTTCAGCCAATGCTACGCAAAAACATGGTCCCATATTGGCGCTTGTAATACTAAAGTTTGCAACAGAAAGTAACAAAATTGAATGCATGCTAATAAGACTTGACCATATTGGCAATTTGTTTCAAAAATGATATTTCAACCAAAATTCAAGCTAAAGCTACACGTTCTTTAACAAGAAACTTGGATCAGGCCATTGTACTAAAGTTTCTTAATTCAACATGACAATTTCTGCATTTTGGTAATGAAGGTTTCTTAATTTCTTTCTTATTTTTCTATTTTCAAATGCATGAATTATCATGTAAACAATTGTACAAATATGTTTATTGACATTTAAGAACATCACATAGCAGTAACAGCGATAGTGCTCTACTCTGTTCCGATTACGTTAAAACATGACAAGCATAGCTTATTGTTATTACTCAAAATCTCAATAATAAGGATTCCACGACATATTTGCCATGACATCCTTGAATCTCTCATTTGAAGGTTTGTCGCTTTATCTTGGATACATTACTAGAGTTTCTTTAAACTTTAAACGTCGGGCATGGCTTTTTAGGACTAGTTTCTTATCAACCACTTTCTTAAAAACATGAATACTCTAATATCTCCTTGCTAAAATGCCAAGAAAACAATATTACATTTCAAAATGCCAAGCACTGATTATTGCTGCCGATTGACATTTGATCCTATTTCAAAAAAGGTAGCTCGGAGCACTAAACTTCAGACACCCAAAGAATCCTTCAAAAAACCAGGGGCAGCTAAGTACTGTAAAATATTTGACCCCATGTTTGTCCGAAGGAATTGGAAAAAATAACCGGTTCTTTTATGACACATCATGACTTTCTTGCCCAAAACAACCAGTTTTTGGGACAAAGGTCATATTTTAAAATCAGTCATCTTTGTCCATCAATTTCTCACAAAAATCAAGTTTCCTTACCTCCTATTTGGTCAAAATCCTTAAGCTTGCCTGTAAGCTGGTTCCACCTTTGTCCGCCAAGTTTAAGCTCAAAAGACCAGTATTTCAAATTTCCACATAAGCGGTTCTTCCTTTGTTCGGCAAAATTTACAAAGAAGACCTGAAATTCCAGTTTTGCACTAAATAGGTTCTACCTTTGTCCGCCAAATGAAGATAAAAAGACCGGTTTTGGGACAAACCAGGAGAAAGATCAACAAAATTTTTAGAACCAAGGAACCATCTCGGAATTGCCGCTTGAAGACTACCACTTTTGGGACACTGCTGCTCTCTAAATGCAATTACGACGGTAATGATGCCTGCAGGATAAACACTGGATTCATTGCGAATGATATGGGATTTTGGTGAGCAAGAAAAATCGGTTTTGGGACACTTGTGCCTTCATGGCTGCGGGTACCACTTTCTTTCGAAAAACGGTATTTGGCCGAAACTACCGGTTTTCGGGACAAACATCGACAGTGATTAAATTGTCCTTCAAATCGAAAAAAATAGCAATGTGTCATCAAAAAAGACCAGTTTTTGGTACAAAGATGGTAAAAAAGTTTTTCGTCAACTACCAGTTTTCGGACAAAGGTAGGACCATCGTCCTCAGTGTGACATGCCCGCCCTTGAAAAACTCAACTCAAAGGAATGTGAAGTGAAGGATTCCTCCCAGCATTGCAAGGATATTTGTGAAAAAGCAAAGCAAACGCATTATGTTTGGTATTTCTTTTGGTAGCATGTAGACAGTGCAAGGAAATGCAAGAAAACATTGGAAAATGGAAATTTCCAGCAGTTCTGGTGCAAATGCTCTGCAGGGGTTTTGGTGAGAAAAATTAAATTTTTGAATATGCGTTTATCAAGACAAAGCAAATCTCGGGGTGGGAGCAGCGGAGGATCAAAGAATTCAGCTTGAGAAACATGACAGATAAGCTGCGAAGGAGCGCTATTTGTGAAAGCTGTATTCTTTTGAGGAATGACATTTTACGTTTCCATTCGTTAAAATAGCAAGTCAACATGGTCGCTGGAGTGGAGGAAAGCGGCCGAACAGCAAACGGATTGTGCAATTTTAATTGACTGAGGCGGCAAGAATGGCTGCTTTCATTATATTTTTTGAAGTATGAAGAGCTCATTGACACTGAACAAGTGCAATAATGGTGGAGAGTGTTGCGCTAGGGGCAGAGCAAGCCAAGTTTTTGATGGGATCCGATGATGGCGGGGATTATTGGTCAGACCTCGATGAGGATTTCAGCTTCGCTATCCATCGTGTCCCGTCTGATCAAATCGTTTATGAAAATCAAAGAAAGAAAGCCAAGATGGTTGGCAAATATTTGATGGGAGATGCAGTTGGAGAAGGATCTTATGGTAAAGTTAAAGAAGCCTTGGATACAGAGAACTTATGTCGCAGGGCTGTCAAAATTATGAAGAAGAAAAAGCTAAGAAAAATTCCTAGGGGAGAAGAAAATGTCAGAAGGTGAATGGACACTAGTCGAACCATGATTGATGTGAATCAAAGCGGAATAATGCCCACTTTGTTGCTTTGCTTCCGCAATATTAATGCCAACATGGCTAACAAGCTGTACAAAACAGTAACAGGTGTTTTTGATAAAGCTCCATCCTGGTCGTCTGTTCCGTGTCACTCGCGTTTAAAAATAGTCATTTTCTGGATAGAGCTACTTCTTGAAATATGACTCTTGATACTTTGGGTGTCCAGCCAAACACAAAAACTAGAACGTATTCCATTATACACCTTTGGACAGCCTTGTTTTACAAATTAAAACATCCACTCACAAACTGACTAAATTGAATTTTGAAAAAAAAACTGAATTTTGACCCCTCCCCTTTTTTATTGCAAAAGATTCCAGACTGGAAAGTTTGCACTGCATGGGCAATGTCTTGCGCACAGGAACATAAACGGTTTTCAATCGGAGCCGTCCAGTTGCCAATAAACAAAGGATCTATTGTTTTAATCTATTGTTCTCAACCTTCTCAACCATGAATTTTCTGCGCCATCTTGTTTAGGTCATCTCAGCTTGCCCACGCAAGATACTAACTTTCCTTTGTAGAAAAGAATTAGGCATGAGTCTTTAGTTCTCCTGAAGAGTCAGGTGAAATGATCTTTTGGCAAAACATACTAACTATTGACTACCTGGGTACCAGACAACCTGAAAAGGATATCTATTTTTGTTGGAGAGTTCAAGCCATGTACCAAGGAAACAACTGACCGGTCAGTGCTGCAAGAATGGAATGGGTACACTGTCATGGGTTAATGTTCACTGCTGGAAGTAATGCAGAGCTTAACATGAGTTCCAAAAGTTTGCTAACTGCACACAGAAGTTTGCATGTTACTAAGCAATGGGATATTAGTAAAACAAATGTTCCAACAGATTAGAATTTGCTCATTTGTTGTAGAATGTCTTAAAACTAGAAATAGTACAGACTTTAAGCACCCCACTACCTGTAACCATTTCCGGGCCGTAAGGAGCAGCAGCTATTGGGGAGGGAGGCAATTGTTCTCAAAAGAAATACATAGAGAACGGAGAACAATACATATGTATATTTAATCAAATCTTGTGACATAGCACTATTGTTTCAAAATTATTAGGGGCTTGAGCCTTCTGCCCTAATGCTTCCTATGGGCCTGAATCATTTTGGTTTCCTTGACTTGAACCACATAGTTGTTTGCCTGTAGTCCTAATGTGAAGATGCACTTACCATTTTCAATGCGTAAAAAGACAGTAAACCAACGAATTCAAGTAAACATATGGCAAAGAAAGTCAGGCCTTAGTTCCCATATATAAATGGGTTTGTTTTGATTGATTCCATTTCTGCAGACAAAAGTTCTTCCAGATTACATCTGCCCTACCTGTTATGCAAAGAATTCCAATTTGTTTAAACTCATATGCCCAAATATATTTGCCAGTTACCATCGACAATAAGACACAACAAGGGTCATCATTCAAGTTTTTGATGAAAATTTGTTGGTATGACCCCACTGGATGCAGCAGTAATAACTACAAGATGGTCACACAAGGCTAGAAATCCCACTTTATGGAGTAATTAAGATGTTTCAAATATTTGAGTTATTCAGTGATTTGTTTCAAAAAAATTTGAATTTTATTTTACATCTGGATTGACCTCTTTTATTAATTTTAGGGAAATTCAATTGTTGAAGAGATTAGAAAACAAGAATGTCATCAGCCTAGTGGATGTTCTATATAATGACCAGAAAGAGAAGATATATCCTTTTCATTTAAAGAGTTATTGTAGTTGATCACTTGCATCCTGGTATGGAAGGTTTTAAACCTGCATTAAGCTTTTCTGCATAAGTGATGGTAATGCCCATCATCAAATATAGTGTTCAAATGAAAATATCTGATGCTTTCTCTGAGCATCTTTTGTATTATTCTAGATGTGGGTCAAACAATCATACATGTTTTTTCCTGTGAAAAAGTTTGATCATTTCATGTTGATAGAGCTTGCACACATTAAGTAAAATGGCAAGAATTCTCAAGAGTTTACAAGAATTTCAAGAATTCTTCCCACTTTGATAAGGAACATTTAAGTCATATGAAAGAGTGCAATTTTCATAAGCAACAATTCTTATGAACTACAGTAAAAGGTTTCTCAAGGATTCTCAAAAAAACCAAAAATATTTTCAAGAATTCACAAAAATTCCTAAACATCAAAACCATGTTATATGCACCTTAGAAAAAGCTTGAAAGGAACATGATTTGGCTTGAAGAAATGAGTGTGTTGACATGATTTTGGCAAGTTTGAATGTATGATTAGAGCTTGATCGAGTTTGACAATAATAACAATGCTAAAAGTCATTCTCAGAGACTACAGTCAAGCTTGATTGAGTTTGCTTTCTAGTTCAAAGATACTGTACATGCTGCAAGCTAGAGTAAGCGGTGAAAAATTCTTTCTCAAATCAAGCTCTCAAAGATACCCAGATCATACTCAAAGCAAGTTATGGTATATCAATCTTGAAGCATGCTCCAGACATTCTACTGTAAATGTTTTGCTGAGGGATCTTTCTTGACTATCAGTACGTATATGGTGATGGAATATTGTGTTTGTGGCATGCTAGAAATGCTGGAGCAAGTACCAGACAATAAATTTCCTGTGTGGCAGGCACATGGGTAAGCACATCTTGAGAAAACATTTATATCAAAATACTTCCTAGCTTACAAGTTGACCCTCCACCGTATCTAAAAAAAGAAGGGTCTATAAAACAAGAGCAAAAACTTGCTACTGCTGCCTTTGTCGAGACTCACTTTACAAATGATCTGGAAAGAGGGTTGACATATTGACTTATTGGATGGCCACAGCATAAATTTATCTCTTTATTTCATGAAGACCCTTTGTTCTTTAGAATGCTGTGTCTGCTTGTATAGGTTAAATACTTCCAGGTTTCCTGTGACTTAGGGTCCATCTACATGAGAAAGTCAAACCAGTCTGAAATTTCAGATCAATGTGAATCTTGGCCAGAGAGTTTATTTCCCACTGCGTTCACATGAAGTTTTGCCCCAGTTGGAGATTGATCATATACTGTATGTTCTTTTGGCACCAAATGAAACAACGAGCAAATGTGACCTTAGAGACCGAGACAACTCCATCTCACTCCAATTTGAGAATAATTTGTGTTTATTTGGTATTTTCAAACCCGGTGGATATTTCAAACCAATGTGAAAAGGTGAGTTGAGTTCAGTCACCCCGGTTTGAGATAGAAATTGCATCTTTCATGTAAGCACTTTAAGGCTTTGACCAGCCAATGTTGTATCACAAGATATTGTGGTGACACTCTTGATTTAATCTTACAAAAAGTGATAAAATTGTTCTTTTTTACTTTCAGATATTTTGAACAACTGATTGATGGACTAGAGTATCTTCATAGCAAAGGTGTTGTACACAAAGACATAAAACCATCAAATTTACTTCTTGATACAAATGATGTTTTAAAGATATCTGATTTTGGAGTTGCTGAGGTATGTTTGTGGCATTGTCAGAAGTGCTCTCTAATTTGCCAGTTGAGACACTAATTCCTTCTCTTTCTTTTGTACTGCTCAACCTTGGTGCTAATTGGCCACCCATAAGAAAATTTTCAACTTACAACAAGCTTGCACAAGCTTGAATTTGGTTTGAAGCATGAATTTGGCTTGAAGGAGCTTGAAATTAGTATGTTGACACAATTTTGGCCAGTTTGCATGTATGATTAGAGCTTGATCAAGCTTGGCAATAATCACATACTAAACATACTACAACCGAGCTTGATTGAGTTTGCCTTCCAGTTCAAATGATACATGCTGTAGCCGAGTGGTTAAGGCGTCTGACTCGTAAGCCAAAGGTCAGAATGGCCGTAGGTTCAAATCCCACGCTGGACAGTTTGGTCGCTGTCCGTAACACTAGCCCGGGTGGACCAGAGCCATGTGAAGGAAATCTGGTAGCCGTGGCAGGTAGCTGCGGCGGACTGATAGTAAAACATCCATGGCCCCTGCTGGAAATAAGTCTCTCAGACTTTCGCGGGCTAGCCACGTTAAATATAAATACCTACCTACCTACCTGCTGCAAATTAGCGCAAGCCGTGCAAAATTGTCACTCAAATGAAGCTCTCAAATATACCCAAATCATACTCAAAACCAATTAGTATCAAGCTAGAAGTGTGCTGCAAACACATTGTATTTGCTATGGGCACTTTTTGACACATGCATGGTTGAAATATTGGTTCTTTACTTTAGAATTTAAGTTCATTTGGTAAAAGGATACCTGCAAGTTTTTTTACAGATTGGGTTTGTAAATGCTTGTTAAACTTTGATATAAGAACCAAAATATTTATTGATTGTACTCAAACAAACATCTCATTTTTCAAGAAGAATTTGAATCTCTTGCAATCACATTCAATTGAGAAAATCAGCTACTGCAAATTTTATCTCATGCTATTTCAATTTATGTGACTATACCCATGAGAAGTTTTAGTGTTATGCCACTTTGTCCATCCATTGCACAAGTTTTCATGGGGCAAAGTATTGTAGGTTGAAGAATTCAAAAGATGTTTGTCAAGAGATTGATCACCTGACTTGAAGAATGTAGATGTACTGTCAACGAACCTTGGCCAATGGTGCCTTATTGTTTCATTGTGATAGCATGTTTTAAGGCAACTTAAAGTAATCTCTGTAATCACCAAGATCACTTCTGTTTATATACTGTAACCTTGTATTCCTTCCTTAGCAACTGGACATTTTTGCTGCTGATGATACATGTCATACAAGTCAAGGCTCCCCAGCATTTCAACCTCCTGAGATCGCAAATGGTGTTGATAAATTTGCTGGCTTTAAAGTTGATATCTGGGCATCTGGAGTTTCACTGTAAGTAGCAAACATTCGGCCTTGTTAATGTGCAACAGGAGGGCACAAAGTACTGCTTGTAGGCACAAAATATTGTTTCAAATAACAGTGAAGCCTGTAGGGAGGTATTAATAGCAAAGAATTGATAATATTTATTATCTAAAACTATAAAACACCATAAAACAAAAACTTACACTAAACCTATCAGGCAACGCCCTTGAAAAATATTGTTACACGTTAGTTGATGGGATTGTTGCTAAATTGACATTGATTGCATGCATAGTTCTCCATAATTTGCTAGCAGGAAACCTGATGATATATACAGTAGTTCTAACCAAATCTTCTTGACATTTGATGAAATAGTAGATGTTGGAAATGCCTTGGATATTTTGTTACAGGTTGTTTGATATCTACTGTATTTCAGGTTCAATATAGTGACTGGAAAATACCCATTTGAAGGAGAAAACATTTACAGATTATTTGAGAATATTGGAAAGGGAGAAATGGTGATACCAGATGAAGTAGATGACAATCTTGGCAGTTTATTGAAAGGTAGCCACCAGATTTGCGTTTGAAAGTGTACTTTTATCTTTGATGCAAAAAATTTGATCAATAAGCAATGGCAATTAATGATCAGTAAATAATGGTAATATAAAGAGGACCAAAATATATTGTTTGCAAGGAATTATTTAAAAGAGGAGCTCTCTCAATAGGTAAAATAGTCAAGGAAAGAGCCCCCCCCCCTCCCTTTTCCTCCCTTTTTGATATGCTGTTGATTAATAGAAATTCTGCTGTTATCAAAATAGCTTGGATTCATCGGTTGACCTTGTTCAACAGATAAATTCTCAGTTTTGTTTCTGATGTATAGTAGCATGTCAGAATTCCACTGGTAAGGTATTGAATCGACTTTAGACCACTTAGAAGACTGATTCCTACAAAATCAAGTAATCTATGCGACTATCGCTTCTAGGAATGCTAAACAAAGACTACGATAAACGATTTACAATTCAAGATGTGCGAGGACATCTGTAAGTATAGCAAAAGTGGAGCTTCTCGTTTGTTTTATGATTGTTTCCTTAATTTTTCCGTTGTGATCTTTTGGATGATTTCTACACAAACAACATATATAATGATAAAATAGACTCTATCCAATCATGATACCATGCTCCATAGCAGAATAATTCAGAAATATACTAAGACTTAGTGAGTTAAATTGTAGGTAGTGACACCGCAACACGATGAAGAACAACAGCAAAGAATGAGTCGATTTAACGCGTATTTATTTGATTATATGTTTTGCCAATATTTCGTCCTGCCATGCAGGACTTCTTCAGGGCTGTTATGGGATAGTTACATTGAAGATTAGAATATGTACAGCGATTTGAATAGGAGAGGCTACATGTGATTGGTTAGATATGATGGCTAGGCAGAGGCTATGTAGGTAGGTTATGAGGATTACGTTATGTGGTAATAATAATGATAATGTAGTTGGTGATGATAATGATGAGAATGATGATGGTGATAATGATGATGATATGGTAGTATAATGTGAAGTGATGACAACAATAATGATGATGGTGGTGCTGTAGAGTAAGATGGGAAGGTTAGGAAAGTGTGTCAGTAGATTCGGTTAGTGTGGAATTATTTATGTTAGCGGTCTGTGGTTCTGTTAAGTCCGTTAGGTGACAGAGTGTTGGCCAAGCCAATGAAGTATGCTTCCTTGGCTCGTCTTACACTCTCTCTGGTGTCATGTATCTGGAGTAGCAGTAGTAGTTGCAAGTGAGTTAAACTGTTCGATTTTCGTTTTCTTCAGTAACTGCTCGTACGACGACTTGGAAACCTTCCCAAATACCTAGATTACAATTGGGAGACTAAAGAAACAAACTGACAAAGTGGCCTCTACCTTATACACTTGTATTTGCAACTTAAATAGAAAAGGGGGGCCAGAAGTACAAAGAGTTGACATCTGGCGTTTTCCTTGAGGCATACTGTTATGAACGAAAAGAACACGAAGCCTGTCAGGTTGTACAATGAGTCCCATCTCCACTTTCACCTGTCTGCACGCTCGATTGGATGCATTGCTAATCCGTTCATGCGTCTAAGCCACATTGAGAGCGCTCTTGTGACAGGGGAGCACATTTAAGGAAAAGGTACCTATTTTGTATTATAATGGCCCCTTGCAAGCGTCCACCAATCCATTCCAACATATGTGGATATTTTTGAAAATGTTGTGAAGGTTTATTGTTTGTTACCGGGGAGAGGGTGGCAGATATTTTCCACTGTTTGATGAAATTTTCATTCGCCTGTTCTAATTAACCTGCAAACGTTGGTCTCCCTGTGTAACATTGCAAAATAGTTTCAGCCCTCTCCCAGCTGCACCGTTCCTGTCACTGCATGAGGAGCACATTTTCTCTCGACTTCGAAAAAGTTTGCAAATTTCCGTTATTGGCTCGCAATTTTAGTTGTAGTGTAACGGGAACGGACGATACTAGGTGTGTTACACACCGTTCCTGTTACTGCATGAGAAAGACATTTTCCGTTGACCTCGCCCTCGACCTCAAATAAAGTTTCGAATTTTCCCTTAATGGCTCTAAATCTTACTCATCCTAAAACGGAAAGGGTGTACTAAATGTGTATTTACCGTTCCTGTTACTGCATGTGTACTACATCTTCCCTTAACAGCCAAAAGATTCCTAATCCATTCACTTCTGGCCCGGTGGGGGGGAGGTACTTGGTATATTTGTCCGACGGGGATGTATCGTTTTTTCAGGGTAGCGTTTTCTCTTACTTTTTGTAGAACAGGGTATCGAAAGAAGACAGTTTTTCTGTAGCCGGTTGTCAAAATATGTCCAAAGGAGAAATTTTGTTAGATTGGGTTATTATGTAGTCTAGTTTTTGTGTTTTGGAATATGATTTTCACCAATGATTTCTGGATCGAGTATCATTTGAAGACAGAAATTCTGGGGCCAGGTAAAAAGAATTCTTTCGTTGGCACATCCCCGTACAAATTTAGATCAAGTACCCCCCCCCCCGGACTTCTAGCTGGAAATGCTACTCATCATGGCTTGAACGTATCTTGCAAAATGCCTAAAAGAATAAAGAGGTTCGCAGTTGGAAACCTGACCTGGCTGCCTCGAAAATATATCATGCTATAAGTGATTTTGAAATTATCTTCTGTCATTCCAGGAACTATGCTTATAAAGAAGTAGATACGGTACTGATGTCATATCTCACTTCTCTTTAGTTGGTTTCGCAAAAAGCCTTCAAAGTTGAAGAATAGAGTGCCATTTCCTCCATTAGCTGGCTATGAACATGACCTTCATCGAAACACAACGGTTGTACCATATTTAGAAATTTTACTTGAAGAGCCTGAAGACGATTCATTTCCAGAGGAGGAGTCAACGCATAGAGGTAACAAATGAGATATAGACTTTCACTTATCTGTGACTCGTTCTATATTTTGAAAACCACCAATCCTCAATGAACGATCTAAAAAGAACCCGAATCAAACGATATTTGTACATTTTGAAGCATTTTGCATTTTGGAATTACAAACGACAGTGATAGAAGCTGTGGTACCAATCGAGCATTGCGTATAAACATATCGCTTGATCCAGACCCTTTTGTACAATTGCTGAAAGGTCCATTGAGCTCCCACCTTCGAGTAACGCCGTCCTCCCACAAATTTGCCACCACCTCTGAGCTAATTTCTACCAGCAGGGCCCTCTGCGCCCCCATGGTGGTATTTGAATTCCTCAAAAGGCCTGAATTTTACACATATTGATACATCCTTCGTCTTGGCATATGTTTATTATCGTTACAGTTTAGTGTTACATTTTCATTTATCATTTCCCGTCAATTCTAAATCAAAATTGATACGTTTTTCACTTGTTTCCATACCTTTAGCAGGTAGAAATGGCAGTTTATCATCAAACATATGCCATGATACTTTGCCCTGTTTTTTAGGTTTCCTCACAGCTAACGCCTGCGTATATTTTTCTCAAACTTTCATTGAAACAGTGGCTTTTTGACGGAAATTGTTGACACTTAATTCGATTCCGTTATCAAGAAATTGATGAGTTGTTGCTGTTGTTGAACTAGGATTGCACTCCTTCATCTGAAATTGATTTCTTGCAATTCGGCAAAGGATTATGCTTTTACGATGTTTTTTCAGATGAAATGTGTTGTTACTTTGTCTGACACTATCAAAAGTAATTTAATCACTACTTTAACAAACGCAAAGTGGCAACCAAGAATTGATATCTTATGATACAGTATGGTCAGTCCAATGATTCGAGTTGAGCTCCCTAAAACTTAGGGTTTTATGTCCATCATCGACGTGTGATAATTTTAACCTCATTCTTTGCGTATACCTTGTAGTCCCTTCACAATTATTCTTTCCAGTACCGCTGTTTACTTATCTCGGCGGAACCTAATAGCTTGTACCGTTCGTGGAGTAACTGAATTCGTTAATTTTTGACTATATTATATCGCATAAACAGAGACTTGTTATGATTCTGAATTTATTTCACAGGCGAAAATGGCAGCACAGTGCCCCCACTTGCAAGTCAAAGTTCCAGCAACGCAAATTCGAAAAAGAAAACGGTCAAAGTTCGGAAGTTCACTCCAAATAATTGTAAATCAATGTAAGTTAGTAATTTCAGTTTTTTTTTATATTGTGCGACTTTAAAATTAGTTGTGATGTATAAAGTTTACGCTTTTAATTCAAGTTATAATTCTCTATTCTAAGTTATTAGTAGTGTTAAAAAGGTTAAAGCTTGCGTGTGTTGGACGGATCAGATTTTAAGTGCAATGCTTTTCGAAGAGAATTTTTTATAATTCTGTAAAAAGAGCTTAATGATGCTCTTCGCTCGCAAACTTATTGACCTGTCATCGAGTCCACGAAAGACCTTGGATCGAGTGATATTTTTTATACCTTTTTATACACGAGGTAAGCTTATGTGGCGTTGTAGCTTTCTTTCACATTCGGAAGCTCTGCGAAGTGTTGAAAACTATCGTTCGTTCCAGATCTCTCTTAGAACAGCCAAGATTTCTATTAGTTTAGGACGAATGGGGAGAATTTCTTGCAGGCAGCATGAACAGTGCACGAGGACCGCAGGCTGCTTGGATCGGACTTCCTTGTCGAAAATCATTGTCTCACAATCATCTTGAACAGTGTCTGTTACCTTGCAGAGCATTTCCAAAATCTTTAACCTGAACCAATTTATATACAGAAGACTTTCATGGAATCTTATGATCTTATTTCTCACAAAAATCATCAAACCCCGAAATGTTGTTTAGGCCATAGAGATTTGGCGTTGTAAAATTTATCCCTCCATGAAGTTTAAAACAAACCCGGTCCATCAAAGAATACATGCATCAAAGATGAATTTTAAATTCTGCATGAAAACATTTTTTCTATGTTGTTAAAAGCTAACTTATATCCAGATGTGGTCATATTTCTTGATGCGATGCATGCACTAATCACTGAAAATTCATAAAATCTGCAAAAACAAACGTGACTACCGCGATGCTTGCCAGTTGTGCAAGAGCCTTTGATGAGTTATTACTGATAATCGTCAAGTCTGGGAACGGCCTAAATCAGTTGACAAACATGATTGAAAGTTTCGAAAGACTGAAATAGTCATAACGTGATACATACTTATAATCCATATTAACGTGAACGAAGCGAAATGGTTTTGGCAGCTTTGCTCACAATTTCTGCAAGCGTTGCAAAGGCGTAAATTTTTAGAAGCTTGTAATTATATAATTTAGATAAAGTTAAGTGCTTAAAAGAAAACACGCTGTCTAAGAATAACAAATGAGTTTTTCTGTGCTGCTCCAAGACTGTGTCCTTGCCATACTCTACAAATGGGGACGTTGCTTTTCAGATAAATTCGTGCTAATGATACCAGAGACCATCGTGTTTAGGTGTTCCAAGCTTGGGTGAGTTATTTTGGGTATTGGGTATGGGCCGCCCAGAAGTGTATAGTTCTTCAAGATATTGCTATGATCTCGCTGAGCTCTAGTAATCCATGTCACGATTACTAGGACTCAACAACTATCGATTTGTGGAAAGTGCTACGGGGAGAATGACGGGCATTGATCTTTTGATTTTGGTCAAATCAAATTGTAAGCACAAGCCGCTGCATGACAGGCATTAATCCTTGTATTTTGTAAAGCCAACAGGTTTAGAAATGCCGTTTATCAACTCTTTTCCATGTGTTGGTTCAGTTTGCTTTTAATCCCCAAAACGCCGCACACCTGATATGAAGTAGCAGTGTTAGACTAAAGGAACAAACCGATTAAAATAAAACGACGGATTGATCGTCTCATTCCACTTCTTTTTCAATAAATTCTCAGCTTGGAAGATGAATAACCTAACAAAACATAAAAATATTTCATCTACGAAACGATCAAAATTTTAGGTATGAAAAGACCTGAGTATTTTTAGCGGTAGTATAAGGCCATATTTCTACACAGCGGCATTTTGTGAGCGAGCGGAAATTTACACAATAAAAGGTTGCTCAGCCGTAGATTTCTTTTCAATTCAAACCTGATTCAAACAATATGATATCCTGGGTACCAGACTCTCTCTAAGAGACTCTCTCTATTTTCTTTTAGAGAGAGTGTGGTACCCAGGGTAACAATATGAGCGGAAAATGGGACTCCATGAAAATAAGGCTCAAGATACAAACATTTGCAAGAGACCATTTGCAAGCCCTTTGCTCGTCAGAGTCAATTTGCTTACTATTATACACAAGACTGAAAAATAATTTCGGAAACTATGTCTAAAGCGCATCCCGTAAATTCTAACAAAACAATATACTAAATGCTATGAATTGACTTGGAAATAACAGGATTACAACGTCTGCAAGGACAATATTAAAGGCAATCGACAAAAGGTCTTGTGCCACGTCTATTTGATCGGTCCCGTGAGATAACGCTCTGAAAACTCTGAGATGCAACTCTTCTGACAATGTAAGTGTAAAAGATTTCAGTGTGCTGAAAATGTCGCTGCTTTTGCGTCCGTTTTCTTCTAGTACCTTATTATTTAGTATAAACTACAGTACGACGTTTTTTGCTAGCATACCTATCGGGTGAGTCAAAAAACGTTTACACGTTTGGCAGGTTGAGGAATAAAAAGCACTTGGCCGATATTCAAAACAATCTATCAGTCAAAGGCTAACTTTAATGAGAAAATTTTGTTTGGTAAAATTACTCATCATTTAGACCCAACAATTAAGAAAATGCTGAAAAATGAGAAATTTGGGAACGGCGATTCCACATTCCACTCTGTTCGATGATTTACTTGCTATCAGAATTAAAATTCCATTTCTGAAACTGACAAAGTAGCCTTCGATACCGCATAAATCATAGACCAGAATGGAACCTTGTTCCTGAATCCCCTATTGTTGACGACTTTTTGAGGATTTCAGGCTTGCCCTTTTCCACAAAATCCTTAATTAGCAAAATTTACCATGCAGAAAATAATTCCAAAAATTCTCATAGTGTAGGGTGGTCTTTTAGCCATAGAACAATGTTTGGACGCGTTTCCGTCGACATCTTGCTTATTTTTCTATAGCCGATCTGGTCGGGTCACTTTTTCTTCGGTCACCCGGTACAGTTGTTTAATCTAAAAAATTATAAAAAAAAGTTATCGAAAAGTTACGCCCGCCATCGAAGTCGTACCCAAGGGATGCGCTATAGCTAATTTCAAATGCTTTCGCCTTTTCCAACTCTAACGAACCAAATTATTAAAGGTAACACAAAGCTGAAATCCTATCCAACATATCAGTTTACTTGGATCCACACGAGTAGCGCTTATATTCACCACTGCCCAAATTGAAGAGGAGTCACATTCCCTAAGGCTGCTATGCTATAAAGAAATCCGTACATAAATAACTAGTACTCAACTTGACCATTTTTAACACGGGGTCCTTTATCTTCCACTAATCTAGTTAAGAATTTTCTCCCTTAAGAATTTTTGCTTCATACAATCTGTTATTTCACAACTTTGTTTTGAATAGTGTTATTGATATATACGACAGTATGTGGTGGTAATTTTAGAATTACGTAAAGCGTAATGTCAGTAGCGAGCCTTGAGGCCTATTTCCACACAGCGGCATTTTGCCAAAGAGCAGAATTTTACGCAATAAACGGCCGGTCAGCTGTAACTTTCTTTTCAACATTAACATTTCTGCTTGCTCGCGAAATTCCGCTGTGCAGAAATCAGGCTTTATTTGGGCAGCGTCACGAAACACACTTCAAATCTGAATTGAGCTTCGTCGTCATCAAAGACACAGAGTCGATTTATCTACCTTCTATCCCTACCCCTACTGCTATCACTACTCATACCACGAACAATTCTTCTTCGTCCAGGTGGAGGATGGGTACTTGCTGGTCTTTCTAGCAACTGTGTCCCCTTGTTTCGAAGTGCATTTCTCTCTCTGATTCTCTGCGTAATTTCCTCAACCTTTGCCAAAGGATTGTGCATGCGTCCACCGCTAGGGTGGATTTTCGATGCAACGTGGCTCTTGTTTCTATTTCGGTTGATAAAGGAAGGTTCAGACGCCCGGTCGCCGTGCAAACGGTCATCGCTCCGAGAGTGACTGAGTTTTTGCAAGCTTCGAGCCAAAGTGTTATTCCCGTATTCCTCTCGATCGAGGCTATTCCCCTCATTATTTCTCCATGATAGATTTCGAGCACTTTCACGTTCGAATTCTCTTTCATTTGTGCCAATATCAACTTCCTCCTGCTGGACAATACGCCGAGGTGGAAGGAGTTTCTTTGCTGGCTTCCAGTTACGCGGAAATCCGGTTGAATTGTCAAATTCTATTTCCGGACCACTTTCTGAATGCTGCCGCTTTCGGGGATGTTTAGTCTCTACGTGAAGCGACTGGCGGTTAAGGTCCCCAGAAACTGAAGTACGCCTGTCTTTAACACCCCTTGCTTCAGTGAATCCCTTCCGCTTCATCTTACCCGGACTACCGAAAAATCCATCCGGAATAGGACTAACCTTGCTAATGTCCCGATCTTCATCAGGGATTTCCATTGATGCAAGTCTCTCTGGGTGAACTTTATCAGTCACTGAGGAGCGATGGCTTTGATTGACAGTCACAGTTATTGACTGACGACGCTCTGGATGTAAATGTTTATCGACCGGCGGACGCTGGGCTTTATTTTCAGGGATACTGATGGACTGGCGTCGCTCTGGATGCACGTGCTTATCGTCCGGTGGACGCTGGGCTTGATTTTCAGGGGTACTGATGGACTGGCGTCGCTGTGGATGCACGTGTCTATCGACCGGTGGACGCTGGGCTTGATTTTCAGGGGTACTGATGGATTGGCGTCGCTCTGGATGTACATACTTATCGACTGGCGGACGGTGGGCTTGGTTTGCAGGAGCACTGATGCACTGGCGTCGCTCTTGATGAACAGATTTATCGACTGGCGGATATTGCACTTCCTTTACAGGACTACAGACAGGCTGGCGTCGCTCTGGATGGACAAAGCGTTCCATACCCTTGTCGTTAGCGGTCACAGACTTTCTAATGGGCATTGAAACGCAAATGTTCTCACTGCCAGTATTGTTTCCACTACTGCCTTGTGATGCCATTCGAATTTTGCGTATTTCATTGTCAATTTCAACTCTTACACCTGACCCAGTTGGTGATTGGGCAGATGGGAATGGGGGACTCCTTTGCATGTTTTGCATTTGATAACTACTTCCCAGTCCTTTTGTGTCTGCACTATTTTGCTGGAAAGTTTGGGCATATTGTTGGGAAGCAACTTGTGAAGAATCACCCGGCAACTGTGGTGACGCAACTTCAACAGGATTCAACTGTCCATAACCCATGCTACTTCCTTGAGAGTAATTCAATCCACTTTCAACGGATTCCTGTTTGATAAAAACTGGCTGTGCGATTGCACCATAACTTGAAATTGCATCAGAGCCCAAATGGTGATTACTCTGTTGTAAATTCGAAGCACTTCCAAAACTATCAAGTTCGGGAGTTCCAGGATCCAAAACTGGAGGTCGTGAGTCGAGTTCGGGAGTCCCAGGATCAAGTATTGGAGTTCCTGAGTCGAGTTCCGGTGTCCTAGAATCCATTTCTGGTGTTTTACAATTAGGGTCATCACAGACACCAGTACCATTCGTCCCATATCCATGTTTACAACATGGGACAGACTCAAACCCTTCATGTTTAATGTTGATATTGCCATAAGGTATTGGATTGGTAAATATCGGAGTAGGGAGGTTGGTGGCATTGAGTGGCCCATATTGTTGATCTGTTTGTGGCTCTACTTTTACATTCACAACAATGTCTTCAGCTATGACCATTCCCCCACTCTGTGCATACTGTCCATATGGCACTTGATGCTGTACCGGCATATTGGGTAACGACGCAGTATTGATATGGCGAGCCTCCTGTTCACATGCTGGATATCCATACTGCGGACTTGTCATGGCTGTCATTGATTGCACATCCTGACCCATTTGAATATTCTGCAAATTTGGATCAACTTGCATAATTTGCATATTTTGTACATTCTGAACAACTGGAATGTTTTGCATGGTTGGCATCATCTGCATAATTTGCACTGGCTGCATGCCCATTCCTTGCATATTCTGCCCATTTGCAACTTGAAGCATTTGTGGTGCCTCTGTCGGTGACTGAACAGTTGGCCATTGCTGTGCAGGAGCAAGTCCTGTCCCATACGGAAACTGCGCAGCTGCCTCCTTCGCAGCATTAGCTCTTTCATACAATGCAGCCCTCAGTTTTGCAACATTATCTGCATGCGTTTCTGGGTCCCAAAATGAACGGTCTTCTGAGGATTGCGCTTGAGCGAAAGCTAAGGTAGGGACAGGGGGAGGTGCTGGCAGTGGGTAAGTTTCTGGATCAGAAGGGGGTGGTGGGGGCTGTTCTTCTTTTACCGTTGTCTCCATAGGTGGAAGGGGTGTATAAGTCTGTTCTCTTGGGGCTGATTCTGTAACTTGGTAGCAGTCCTCTTTCTCGCGCTTTAAATGCAATGAAGAAGTCTCGGCATGAGTTCCTTCAATTGATTTTGTATCTAGGGATTTCGAATCATTTTCCCTCTTCAGCCAGGATTTATTCTCATCACGATTTTTGCCTTGCTCAGGCTGTTCTTTTGCAATCATATTATTTAATGGTGGTACTCTCATTAACGGTTTCAGAGATTGGGTAGGCTTGGTCACGCTTGAATTCGAGTCAGAATCCTTTCGTTCAAAAGGCAGCTTTACAGATTGGATATCAAAGCCGGTATCACTCGAAGAACTAGCAACAGCGCTTATGTTCTCAATTTCTCCATCTGTATTCTCTTGTTTGTTTTTTTCATTAATACTCGGATGGTTTTCTTTCGTTGTTTCGTCAGGCTTCAAACCACCAAAATCGGTCTCAATTCCAGCGCCATTGTTTACGCTACCTTCACCAGAAGGGCCTCCTATCTCTTGGTTCGTTTCTTTCAATTTATCTCGCGCTAATTTCTCCATATTCTTCCTAGCTCTTTCTCGCTGTTCCAATCGCACGCACTTTTTAATACATTCAGTTCCATCACTATGAGTGTGAGGAAATTTGAAATAAGAATCAGAAGGTTTTGCACGTTTCAAACACTTATCCATGCATTTTGTACCATCGCTATGCGTGTGTGGAAATTTCATATGAACAGTTGGCACACTCTCTTTTGTCTTCTCTGTTACTGCAGAATTTGAGTTGCTATTTATTGGAAGACTAGGCGAGAATGGGTCGTATGGCTCATTTGGAGATGTAAAGTCTCTAATATTTTGATCCGAGCCTCTCGTGTCAATCTTCAAAGGATTTGCCTTTGTGGCTGTTTCCGTTCTAGTTATTCTTTCGGCAGCATCATTTTTCCCAAGAGAGCTAGCACGAGCGGCAGCATGCAACGGTACTTTCAGGCATCGATCTTTACATTTTGTTCCATCGCTATGAACGTGTGGCCTAAATTTCTGTCCATCACTGCTCCTCTCCGCAGGATTCGTAGATTTACTGGGTCCTTCCAGGGGCGACTTTTGAGCAATTTTTCTGGGCGATGCATAATTTTTGAGGCATTTATCGACACATCTGGTTCCATCTCTATGATTATGTGGAAAGTGTAGAGTAGGCTTTGCTGCATCTGATTTAGAATTCTCCTTCATGCTTTGTTGTCTTTCAAGTTCAGTGTGTAGCAGAGATACCTTTAAACATTTCTCAACGCATTTTGTCCCATCAGTGTGTCTGTGAGGCAATTTGTAAACTGGTCTTTGTGCATCCGATGCTGGTGTAACCAATTCAGCAACGGGCCTACGATCAGCAATGTCAGTTTTATCCTGTGTTGCACCCGTTGTTTTCTGTTTAGTTGCTGTTTCAGTTTCATTTACTTTGCCTTGCAGTGTCAAACTGGTTGTTTCCGGTTGCTCTGAGACTACTCTTTGATTAATGACATCTTTTGGAGCATCGCTAACTCCTTGCTCAATGATTCTCCAAATGTCTTCAGTCGTCGTTTCCCTTTCCTCGTCAATGACCTCCTGTTCTTTCCCTGCTTCGTCAATTGCATCTTTGTTTTGATCTGCGGTTTCCTTTTTGCTTGAACTGCTTTGCTGTACATTTTGTTCCACGGGTTCTCTTTCTTCTATGACTTTTTGCTGCGTCATAACTGGTCCCTTCCCCAAAGCTTCTCTTACATCACCTGGATCATTTCGGCTTCCTGTCGTGATGCTTTCACGTTGTTGATAATCGGCTGTCTCCTGACGTATCATTTGCAACCTCTCTTTTTCTTGTTCTGGTCTTTCATCTGACGTTTGTTGGGGAGCTGTCCTACTCTTTAATGCATCCTCAACGCGGGGGCTTCCTGTTCCTCGTGCAACAGCGGGCAGCTTGCTTCGTTCTTTCTCAATTATTCTCTCTTTATTAGGCTTTGCTGAGCTTGCACTTGTTTCGTCATCGCTGAGGTCTTCATATTGCAATGGTGTTGATGCTATCTCTGGATCTGCAGCTTTTTTAGCCTCCACCTCATCAACTGCACGTTCTGCTTGTAATGCTGCCAGCTGCACTCTTTCCGCAGGGCTCACAAAAACTGCTGACTCAACGCCTCGTATTGATTTTACATTGAAAAGGAGGTCACGTGAATTTGCAAAGTCTATCAAAGCCTTCCAGTCTTCGTCAACCTGAAAGAAAAGCACCATGATCATCATTCGCACGAAATATTTGATCAATAAAAGTGGTATACGTTTTATTACACTTCAGAGACATTAATCCCGTCAACTTTACCATGCTAAAATCGCCTTACGTTTGATTTAAACTTCAGTTTACCGCTTTAATAACAAGTCCCAGGCCTTAAGTCGCTCTAAAATACACCTTTGAATTGAAAGAACTCAACAGCTCTTCTTGAGCTTGGTCCGAGTAGAAATGCGTTTAGAAATAGGATACATACTTTCTAAACTTATTCTAAACTCATTTCTAGGGCTTTATCGTTTCAAAATTAAACAGAACTTTTGATTGTATCCAAATGATGTCGCAGTTGCTGATTAAAAAATTCGAAACAGTGGCAGAAATAATTTCGAAGCACTTTTCTGTCATATTTTGAATACATTTCTCGAGCAATTTTACTCTCAAGTGTGAAACAAGCTTTGAGGAGCAATAACCTTTTAGCTATTCTGAAAAAGAGCCTGGATCGAGCGTTATTTTTATACATTTTTATACGCGACGTTCGATAGAGTGGCGTCAGAGCTTCTATCACCATTGTGCAAATTCGAAAATGCCACAAAATGTAGCAAAATATCGTTCGATTCTGACTCTTTTCAGAATAGCTAAAAAGTCCATGGCAGCGAAGGACATGTACCTGTAAGGAATCTGAATGAACAAGAACAATAATGGATTGCTTTGCCCTTGTAAGTGCAACATTCATTCGCTGTGGATCTTCAAGAAACCTAAATAAACAAGATGAAAAATAACTGATAAAATACTTGCAAATCATTTACATTATTGGATAAAAATACAAAATCACATTGGCGATACTTTCGCAAGGCAAGGATCATTGGAAGACTTTTGGTGGAAGTAATGACGGATAAAAGCAAAAATTAACATATCAAATTGCGACATGAAATTAATTTTTTTGCTGGCTGATTCACTGCCTTGATGATTGATTGATTGATTGATTGATTGATTGATTGATCGATCGATCGATCGATCGATCGATCGATTGATTGACTGATGGATGGATTGATTGATGGATTGATTGACTGATTTATCTATTGACTGATAGGTCTGACAATGACAGTATTAAAGGCTTACCCAATGCCAGTTCGTTGTTTCTGAGCTCTGACGCACGACAAGATAATAATGTCCTTCTCTCTGCCCTGTTGAATAATAAAGAGAAAGAATCATATAAGGGACGAAATAGTAACTTAAAGGATTGGCAGCGGCATAGCAAAATCAGCATCAGCAAAGAAGAAGTCAAGGCTTGGTTCAAGTAGCCTTATAAAACAAGCTTCTATTCATATCAAGCCAGATATAAAGATTCTTTTGCCCCTCCACGCTTTCGACATCCTTTGATAAATTTAGAACAAGTGTTGCCGAACTGGCCATATTCCATTACCACTTTTCCACAAAAATATATATTCGTAGCGTGTGGCACAATAACAATAACGCGTATACGCTCGAAACGTCGTGTTTTCGAGAATCTACGCTACTTCTGGTACTTAAATCATTTATTCATGACATTATCGCTAAAACCACTTTTCTACAGTTACATTATTACGGGACATGTCCGCGGTTGGTATAATTGTTGATTATTCACGAGATTACACTGTTGTGAATGGTGCATAGTGCTTTTTTCAATTTTTTTCTCTTTTAATCTGCGAAACTACATATTTCAATCTGCTAAGAAGTGCGAAGTGACGTCATTTTCTATGATGTCACTTCACGTTGACCTGAACGAGGCTGCCAAATGAGTTGACATTATCCCATCCACATTGCTAGCCTCCTCCTCGCGCCTTCGCATACTCGTACAAAGTACAAAATGGTAAAGATATTTGGCCTAACTTACGAAGCTTAATCGTCGAATTTATGAAAGTTCGAAGCATGAAAACTTGGAAAGAACTCACGACTGGTGTTCAGCAGTTGGTAAGGTTGCCTTTTAACAATATCTTTATCAACCCCGGACTTGTCCTTTAAGAGAGACACAAAAATGCGCCGAGATTAGGACGTCAGGACGCACGTCAAATAATGGATCAGCCTCGTTTGGGTTGACTGTTGACGTCCTAACTCCTAAGGTCATGCTACCATGCATGCTCACATTATTTAGATTCAGAATCTCGCAGAGAAAAGATAAGAAATATTTGAAAGAAGACCACGTACCATTTATAATAGCATAATCTAACATTTTATCGTCAGTCATACTACATAGTCCAGATTTTTCCTTTGACATCCTCAAATTGCACAAATTCCAAAATCAAGCAGACATGTTACATATTTTCGTTTACTAAAAGGTGGTAGAAAAAGCAAAATGATCTTACCTGAAAACCATCTATTGTATTGACTTCGATGTTGCTTAGTGGCCTGAAGGTAACATTTGAAATAAAAATAATTTGGAAACTAAAGAATGAAATAAAACTGTCGAGAATGTCGTTATTTCATTAAGTAGACAATCCTGGGAAACCGATCAAAGCTTTCAGCTATCTTTACACCCTTCTGTCTAACTCGCAAATCTGTTCTATTTCTAGACAAGGTCTCAGTTAACGTGGCACGTTCAGAAAAGAAGCAGAGATGATTTCATTGAAACAAGACTAACTTCATTGAAAAAGGCGGAGATATGAGTTTTTATTTGAGATCAAAGATGCGCCTAAAATGGCGGTTCTTTATATATTAATACTCCCTAAATGTCAGTCAAAACTGAGAACCTGCTGATCATATCTTATTTCCTGCAGTAAAGCGTATATCGTATACCTAAGAATTTAGATTTGATTTCTGTCCGATTGAATAGAAAACTTTCCCCCTTACCCACTTCTCATTTCATTTCGTAATTCCTGCAGTTGTTTTCTGTATGGTGTAATCACTCCGATTTTGTCTGCTGCAATAATTCCTCTCTTGATTATTTCATTACCTATGTGGGTGACGTATTTCCTTTCTTCTGGATTATGGATCGCTCTAAAAGCAACGTTGTGAAATATATAGAAAATGCATTGAAGGCCAAAGTTGAGGATTACACAAACTAACCTATGACATTTCTGGCAAGATTTCACAAAGGAGTGATATTTTTCTGTTAACAATCAATAACATTGTTAAAATGCTCCTTGAGTGTCCTCACTTTCAAATAAAGCGGGAAAAACTAGAATGCACACACAATAAAGTAAACGATATTCATAGGAAAACCTAAAAGATAACAGCCGATCTCCAAATTATCTGTGTACAGGAGATCAAGGATCGAGTTATTTTTCCATACATGGCTGATTTTGCCACACATTGCATTAAGTTAGAGCAAATTTAGCTCTTTGTTGTCTTGTTTTGAGTCATACTACAAAAAGCACTGATGAATGCCAGATCAATGCATTTCTGCGTGTCAAGCTTTTGATTCGGTCATATATGAAAGAAAGAAACAAGCAATATCATTGGAGACTTCGTGGATACTGATAAAATCTGAAAATTGTGACTCTTAGGCAAGATTGATTATCTTACTTAAAAAGAATAGCACAAAATAAGGTCTTGGATGTGTAACTTCGTACCGTGTAGTATCTACCGGGTGAGTCAGAAAAAACGTGGGGCGTTTGACGGACTGTGGCGTCGCATTGAGCCACTCTATTATCGTAAACTAACTTTTTCCGTGCAGCCAAGAATCAAACTTAGATCATCAACCATTCCCAATCGAAATCGGTCATTTGATGCCTTTGTTGAAAAATATTTTCTTCGTAAGACCCTGTATGTGAGTCTTGCAAGCTTGTGAAATCTTCGACCAAGCCCCTTCAGCCGTTTAGCCTTGCCAGAATTGCAGGTACACGTTGCAATGTCAGGGGAACTGAAAAATTTGAGCCTGGTTCACACTAGGTTGCTTACGCCGCTAAGATCGTGCACAAAGAACCAAAGACACAGACTCAGAGTTTGAATCCCTTGCCTTTTGGTCTTTGTGCACGACTCTGTGAATCAGGCTTTAAGAAACAGTGTTGTTTGCATGACGTCCCATTGCGGCAGAGCGTTTATCTGCGTGAAAGAAACCTCTTCGCAAGACGAAGAAGTACGCATTATCAATGTCTTTCAAACGTACTCTCCAAGCACGGCAAGTTATGATAAGGCATCCCAAGGGAGAAAATACTACATCCTTACCATTTTATTCTTCCCTGATAATACCACGTGTACCTGTAACTTTTTCCAAGATAAAATGCGGAAGGGGCTCAGCGAAAGATTTCGTCCGTTTGCAAGATTCCCGTACAAGGTCTTACGAAGAAAATGTTTTCTGAAAAATGCACTAAATGACTGATTTCGATGGGGAAAGGTTTATGATCTAAGTTAGACTCTTGGCTGCACGGAACAACTTAGTTTATGACAATTGGGTGACTAAATGCGATGTCACGGTCCGTCAAATGCCCCACGTTTTTTCTGACTCACCCGGTATAACAAACATTCTATCATTCTATAATCTCTAAGTATTTTTGGAGCATTGACAATACAAGTCAAAAAGAAAATGCTATCCAAGGTTTGACAATCGATTTTTGGTAATTATAAAAAAGAGTAGTCTTTGGGACACCCGGAACAAGCCCGTAAATTTTGAATCGAAACTCAACAGCGAGTGGATTGCAAGGGAAGAGGAGTAATTTGTATTACAGAGAATAAAATGGTATGATTCTCAGTACAGAATATGCATTCTCTTTAGATGACATGTGCAAAGTTTCTATAAACAAGATAAAACGTAAGAGCAACAGAAAATAAGATATTTCTAAAAGGCCTACCCCTCAGCTTCCTTCGTTTCTTTACCGCCACTGATATTCAATACAACAAATGGTTTGATTCCTGACAATAATCTTCGCTGGACAACTTCCC
This sequence comes from Aurelia sp. 4 Dawson et al 2005, assembly GCA_964019985.1. NCBI lineage: Eukaryota > Metazoa > Cnidaria > Scyphozoa > Semaeostomeae > Ulmaridae > Aurelia > Aurelia sp. 4 Dawson et al 2005. Next base: position 1,412,491 of record OZ026496.1, on the reverse strand, counting down.
TGAAGCATATAAAATCACCAATGTATCTTCGTTTTCTCGATTGCCCTGTCTCAATCATTCATATCTATATTTATACAAATATCTATATTTCGATTTCCTCTCAGAACAGACTGCAAATGTCAACTGTATGACATAATTCTTTATCGCCTAGGTTTTCTTCTGTAACATTAGAAAATTCTAAAATCACTTGGGGATAACTTCTTATCTGCACATTCACATATATCAGTTCTCCCAGTTCAGGACCTCAGCAGCGACCGCAATATCCTAGTTACGACAAAGGACACTATATTACTAGCACATCAGGAGGGAAGCACAGTCTCAGAGTTAAATTAGAAGGGCAAGAGTGACGACAGACTACATCATGTCATGACGTATAACTGATATTGACTATTCCATAGCATGCCCCTTGCAAATCAGTTGTTCTCTCTGAGGGATTACCATGGGCAAAAATGATAAAATAAAATCCAGTGCAAAAAAAACAACAGACCGATTAACGACAGTCCAGTTTGACAAAGTCCAAAACAAATTATTCTGATTTACACAATTATTGAAAAATAAGTCAACTAACGTTTCTAATCCATTCCAAGATCCATCATCAGCGTGTGTAAGTGGGCGTAACTCACCCCAATAAGGCGCAATAACAAAGGTTACCAAAATATATATAAAGTAAGGAATCGATAAAGCACCAACAAGCCAGGGGCAATAGGAAAACGGTACGAGTCAGTGAACAACTGCTATTAAGACAGCGTTAAAGGAACTAGAGGGAACTATGCATTACACATGGGGTGAACGGTTGCGACTAAAGAGACTCTGATTAATTACAAACTTTATAACGGCATGTTAGGAGGAATAAGAATGATACTTGAATTAGCACAATAGCAAAATTCTGTATCAATTAAGGTGTTGTGATGCAGTGTTGCAATCATGTGACTTTGCAGCCAGAATAGTCAGGCAGAGTGGGTTCGATACCTGGTAGGACCCCACCACTTGACCGTCATGACAAGGGATTGCGGGTTCGATTAGCGCTTAGCTACTTTTGTGATCCCAGCGCTTGGTGCTAAAAACTGCAACTTCGCCTTCTACTAATTCAAGTATTGTCTTTATCACATCGTGTTTCATATGGGTCAACTCACCTGTAAGAATAACCCACTCACATTCTCCTCTGCCTGTCGCAGACTTAATTCCCGAAGACTTGATTGGAGGGGGGAGGGCATATCATCCGAAGGGGGAGGACTTATCATCGGAAGGGGCGTGCCGTTTTGCTTGAAAAGCTGGTACCCACAATTCCACACATTTTTAAGAAGTTTAAGGTCCTATCCCCGTGCGTCTATGTAACGAAAATCTGAACCAAAGTTCCGCACATTATTAAATTTGTTCTGTAATTCCTATATATTTGCAAATTTTTCTCCAGAGCAGACCCATAATTCAGCAAAACATCTTAAAATGATACCCATAAATTCCATAAACCTAGCCCAAAAAATGGTATTTTCACATACGATGGACATAGTGAGATAGCCATAAACCTGAGATGTAGTTGCACACAATGATTTGCGCATTAGCAACTTTTCCATCATTTGAAAGGGGGATTAAGAGCAATTTAAGAAAAGCGGAAATACTCAAAAAAGTACCTCGCGGTTCTAAGATTGCCATCGTAGAATTTCTGAGAAGGAAATGCGCAAATACCAGGATGCATTCGATATTGCTCTTCCAAGAACAGCACAGGCGATTCTGGAAAAAGAACATTTGGTTGCGTGCGATTACCAAGAACGTAACATGAAATGAAAAATGACAACTCACAAAAGCGAAAGTGCACTGACACCTGAGCACAACCAAATAAACTTATCTGAAGCTATCTAAAATTGGTGACATGAGAAAGTTTATATCATATTTCAATTTCTTTAAATGTTATGTTGCCTTACCAAAATGCTCTTGTAATGCCCCTTGGATTCTTTCGAATAATGATTGCCCATATCCATATCTGAATGCACGCTGCAAAAGAAATGAACAAAGTCTAAATATACACCATTTCTATTTGCTAACATCAAACTAGAGTCGGTACGCTGGCTTTTGCAGAGATTCGATACTTACAATGCATTATAAAAGTTCCTGTTGAATATGTTAGCCATTACTAAAGCCAAACCGGCACCCTCCCTGCACAAATTCAAAAAACATTTGGGTAGATGAAGTTTCTCGAATGATCTGGGCCCTGCATGGCATTTGGTTTTGGGCTTGACTTCTGCTGAGTAGGGCCATTGGGATTCTGGGTGGGCCTGGTGGCATATGGTGGGAGATGGGGATGCTACCGGCTCTGCTCTGGGTCTCTCCGGTTGATCTGGCAGGAATCAGGCTTGGGATTGTGGGTTGGTGGATCCCTGGGTCGTCTGAGAAGACTTCCTGCCCCAAGAAAAGTAACATACGTTTTTTTCTATCATGAATATATTGTAAACATTGTATTTTATAAACATTAGCTTTAATTTTCTTATCAAGTATCTATTTCTGCAGTATTGTATTTTTAAATGGAGGGCCCCTTGAAAAACAATCTTTGCTGAAGGGTCAACCTTCCTAAATGATTAGAAATTAAAATGAAATGAAATGAAAAGTGAAAATTGTTTAAAATGAATTGAAAACTTGCGATATTTGTCAGAAGAACAAATAAGTGAATCTCTATTCCTTATTTCAAAACTTGTCAACCTTCAACGATACAAGGCTTCTGCTGGGGTGAACGAAATTCGCCATAAACAAGCTGTTATAATAACACAATCATGAAACGTCCACACGGCAGTAGCAACTAAGTCATCTTAATCTCTCTCTTGCTTTGTGGAATGTGTATTGGTCTGATTTCAGTTATGGTCACAAAACGTCTTTCGCTGGTGATCGAAATTTCAATTCGAAATGAACAATGGCAAAGTAGTAGCTGAATGATTTTGAGATGGGGGAAGGGCATTAATCTTTTAATGTCGAGAGAACCAACTGCAAGAACGAGCAGCAAGGTAGGCAGCGATCTTGTAATTACAACAGAGCCAGAAAGGCCTACTATCAATATTTGTTTCATATTTTGGTTCGGTTTGCTTTCGATGGCCATCATCCCGCAATCACAAACTATTGTTATTGATAACAACTGGCAAGTGTCTTCTCTGGAATCTTACAACATCAACAATACAGAAATCTTCCTACCCTTGATAAAACTGTAGCTGGAAGTTGAGCAGGATCACCAACAAGCACAAGTTTAGATGAACCATATTGAAGTGGAATCAATGCTTCGGGTTCACAACATTGGCCGGCCTATTTGAAAATAAACATGGATTAGCTATATAAAAGCTTCTGACTCTAAATTATAAGCTTTACTTTACTTATGTGAGGAATTACATCTTCCTGATAACAAAAAATAAGATTTAAATTCGCAAATTGAACTTGATCAGCTTGATTCCTTCTACAGCTAGCAAATGTTAATAAACGCAAGAGTAACTTTTGAAACCTTAAGCCGGTTTTCAATATGCGAATATTTTCATACAAAGTGAAGTTTTTCCGTGGTGAACAACTAGGATCTGCCTGAACTCACTTTTTCACAAAGAGAAATGTGTCAGCGAAAATGTCGTGCCTGTAGGAATCAAACTGTGAATGCCTGAATTCGAATACTAGTTCGCCTGTGGACACTGGCTTTAGATCATGGGCGATTCTAACAAGAGAAGAGTGTTTCCGACTTGCCTATCTTAAGTTCAAAGAAATCAATGCTTACCTTCAAGGCAAGGCTAATACTTTCTTCACATGTCAGAATGGCCTAAGCTTAGATTTTCTGGGGATACACTGAATTACTTTTAAAACAACTACAAAAAGTTTAGATTTGCAAGATTCTAAAATGACTCATACCTCGTCAATTATAACGCAAGCAAATGGAGTGCCATTTCTGAAAATTAAAGAACATACAAATTTAAAAACAGTTGCAAAAACATAATCCAGAGATGCAAAGTATCATATCGCAACGTTTTAATTCTGCGATATATTAGAATAGTATAAGATCTGAAAGTATGCTAAACTTTTCATGATTTTAGAGGTAATATCTCTTGAAATTGGCGTCTTAAAATCAATGAAAAGCATTACAATTCTCCAGTTGGCGATGAGCATCTTCATTGAGTAGAAATGAAATACAAATTTTCTACTGTTCGCGATATATTTGGTAAAAACTTTTGGCAATTTGAATGGAATAAATATAATTAAATATTAAGGGATTTAAGTTGCTAACATATAGACCTTTAGTTATTCTACAAAAGAATCTGGATCGAGAGGTATATTGAACATTTATATATGAAAGAATTGATTGAGTTTCTATCAATTTTGCGCACAATCGATAATTCTACAAAACTGATGAAACTATTGTTCGATCAAAATTCGTTTTTAGAATGGCTAAGGGGTGAAGCACACACCCAGTCCCTTATCGTAAATTTTCTTTTTGCTGCAAATGTTGTCTAACATTAGGTGTCAGTGAGTTATCCAAAATAAAAAAGTTTCGCTCTTGACATTTTTTGTTATTGCAGCATCAACCTGAAATCTTATTGTCGACAGGTTCTAGTACAGTATTTATCGATTTTCTTTTAATTGTGTGTAGTATTTGTGTAAAGTTGTGTGTCGTTTAACTATTTCTATATGACGCCATTGGGTAGTCTAATGGGTAGTCATTCTTTTGCTCCTCATGGTATCGTCCTTGTAGTGTTGTTAAGTAGTATGAAGGTAGAATAATCCGCAATATGAATTGTAAAATTCATAATGCAATAAAAAACACATTGTACTATTCAACAAAACCGCTAGGATCGCGCAATATTTTTCGTGCATTTTGATACGAAAGATTCCATTGAGTGACATTAGAGCTTCTATCAGTTTTGCGCACATTCGAAGTAACAAAGAATGTATAAAAAATATTGTTCGATCCAGATATATCATTAATTAATACAACTGTACCTGATATTCCATTCATTTCTAAAAGTATTCACCATGTGTTTACTGCCGGAGCCACTAAGAGTACAGCATATGATATCGGCCCTCGTCAGAAAGTACGTCCTCAAACGATTTTCTTCCTCTCTAATATCTCGCCTTGGGTTTGCAACTTTTGATCTTTTCTGTAAATCTTCATAATGTCTTTGTTCACGCTCTCTTTCCGCCATTTTCTTTTTCAGCTGAAACGTAAACGAAATCAATTCACTGCAGTGGTGAAAAAATGCTTCAGTTCACGAATCAATGAAACAAGGCGATGCAGCATACAGGATCGGCGAATAGGGCACTTAGCAGATACTGGCGAGCAAAGCAATTCCTCTCTGAACACATCTTATGAATATAAAGGATTTATTGAAAACAAGCAAACATAACATTCAAAGAAATATTGCATATCTTTGAGAAACTGTGGCCTCCAACGGAAACACTGAACAAGAAACTGCACACGGCTCCTTCGATAAAACTGCATACAGAGAACATATGAGAACTTTCACAGTAAGTTTACGGACAGTAATAGCATTTACTAATTTTGCACTGCCCAAATTGGCCTTCTAAGGGCGAGATTTCTCTCAATGACAGTGGCACTTGCCTAAGTAAAGTACATCTTCAATGTTTCCACTGTTAGCTTGTCGAATAAGGTATATTTACAATATGTTGCAGTGACATTCAAATTTCACTCCCTTACCTCGATATGTTTTGTTTTATCTCTTGACATTTTCAATTTTGTACAAATCTTGTCAAGTTGTTTCAAGTTCTGAACAATTTTATGAAGTTCTTCTTTCATCGCGTTTGGATTGCTAAACAACTTTAATTTATTTAATTCATTTTGAACCAAATAATCCAAGGAACATCTTGAAACTTTTGGATTTATCTGCGATGCTGAGCCAATTCGAAGCAAATTGAAATCTCCACAATTGGTGTAGGCTGTTGAAACAGAATAAATACACCCTTGTTTGAATTAATTCCACAATTGCATTGATCACTGGTGATCGGGCAAAGTTTCTTGGCGTAACCATAGTGCGTGCAACTGCTCTGCCTAGTTGGTCTCTCGTAGTCACCGTAGGTCCATTTTCATGTAGATTCCAAACTTAACCGAAATCCTGCGTCATGGCGCTGTGCCGTCACCATGAAATTTAAGGAACAATATTGATTTCATCAGTTATGAATCCTCCTTTAAAACTTCGTTGCTCTGGCAGATTCCAAGCAGATTTTGGATATGTTGTAGGAAATAGAATTCTGCATCGATTGATGAAATTGCAGTTTTGAATCGTTTTGTTTGGGCTAATTCACTTGTTTATGAGGCTGTTATTATTTAGAAGGACCGTTGTTAAATTTTAGTGACGTCACAACACGATGACACAGAATCTATAAAAATGATATTAAATTTGGAATCTAAATGAAAAATGAATGTAGAGTAACTACAAAAGAAAACAAAGGCAAAGCAGTTGCACATAGTATGGCCAATTACCAGTGACTTAATGAATTCGAGCAATTTCATTCAAGCTACAGAGTGTTACAAAAAGTACCACAATTTCAAAAATCATCAAAACACAATTAGCACACCTAACTTAAAATTTTCTTTTTGATCTTTTTTGTCAATGATCCAAATTTATTTCAAGATGATAACACTGTTTTCATTACTTAAAGCCTAGAGAATGACACCTTGAAGAATCTTTTTCCGAGCTGTGCTCATAAAGCAACTTTGTAAATCCTGTCTAAAAATCAAAATTTTGAGATTTTTCATTTTGTCCTTAAAATCTCCAATGATACTTTAGCGTTTCTTCCTGGCATTTATGACAAAAATTAAAAGCTTGATACACAAAGATGACTTAATCTGGTAATCACCAGTGATCTTTTGCAGTATGATTCAAACCCAGGTAGCCATAAAAGGAGCTAAAATTGCTAATTTAAGCCATCAGTAACAAAATAAGTTATACCTGGAAAATAAAATTTGATCCTTGATCCAGTTGCAGAAAAAAAATTAAGATCGACCATCTAATCAAATTTTGATGATTTTGGGAACCGAAATATTTTCTGGAATACTTTTTGGAATACCCGCCAGCAATGTCACCTTTACAAAATCCAAGATTCGGTTGCATAAAACTCTAATCTTAATGTTGCATGCAAAGATGTAGAAGGCGAAGCAATTCCTTTCAATGCATCAACTCTACAGCCACGACAGATTGAAGCAACTGATTGTGAACAGAGATTCTCATGAAAACTAAGGTAGTTATATACATTACAATTGCATCAGTCTTTCATTTTGTGATCTGCACAATTTGTTATACCATGGCCTGTTTTAATGTGATTTTTACTGCAGAGAGGATGTTCTATACAGAGGAATCTCTCAATAATTCTGTGCATCTAAACAACAACTAGCATTCAGTCAACCAAATGACCGTCTGTTTACGATCAATCATTGAAGGTAATGCGTTCATGTAAGTACCGTAGCTGCAGCCGTATGCCAATTTCATGTGATATATCATGTGATCACTATGGCAAAAGAGCAGCGCGAATAAGGTGGCACGTTTTAATGTAAACAGACTGATGATTTACTTGCGGTTGCACTTTCAAAGCTGAAACTTTTAATTTGCATGTGATTAGTTAAAGTCTACCAATCACAGTGCGCTCTTTGAGGCTTGCAAAAGCATTGTGTCAGCATATTTTGACAGAACGTCTTCGCGGCTGTATTGACATGAACACATTGCCTCTAACCCTTTCACGCCCGGCTAAAATTGAGCTTAACAGGAAAACCTAATGTAGATTGTCGTTTTCCAGGGGGTATCATAATCAGTGATTCAGTAAGCAATAGATATATGCAATGTGCATAACCTTTCAAATCAATCAAACTTCCAAATGTTTTACCCCCTGCAAAATTCGCAGTTCTCAATGAATACTGTTGGGCCATATGGCCCTTCCGGGGGTGAAAGGGTTAAACAGGCTTCGAGAAAGTTTGACAACTCAACATTTTCATACCAGGTTTCTTTTGCTGCTTGGTTGCAGCTTGTGCGTTATTCTCTTTACTATCTTTGCTGAGGCGGGGAGGATCTAGTAGCAACCTCGATGCTATTTCATCTACAGCTGCATTCGATGGGGCACAAATCAGGATTCTTGAGTTCTCTCGCTTTGATAAAGTTTGTAGAATATTCTTCACAAGCCCTTTCAAAGTGTGCGTTTTTCCTGTCCCTGGAGGTCCTTGTAACAATCTCAGCTTCGGCAGAGGAAATGCTTGTACAACTGCATCTGTTATTGTTGATATGGCATTCGCTTGACCAGGATTATGCTACAAAGAAACAAGAAAATTTCAAAAGTTGATCAAATAATACCCCATTCACAATTGTAAACCTGACCAGCTCAGAGCTTTATCATCGCTTCATAAAGTGCGCCTTATCATATCTTCTGCATATCGGCAGTGTTATGAAATCAAGAAATAGGCCTTGCTGAACCGAACATAACATGCACAAAAATCCAACTGTATCATGACACCGATTACATAAGAATACTAGAATAACAGCGTCTATAGGGAGTCCATAACACGCCTGAAGTTATGACAGCCAATAATTCCGTTGGTAGCCTCGCACGCATCGTTCGGTCACGGGAATAAGTGCGGTTTCCCACTGAAGCTCTTTGAAGATCAGCAAGGTGTAACTTTCCATAGCTAAGATACAAAGGGATCTGACGACCGTCTCTCATGGCGTCAGATGACAACTGACAAAGCGAGGCTAGGAATGTATCCACGTTCTTGTCCACACGTGGCCATTGTGTTCTACACAGATTTCGGTGGATGTGGTGCGAATTCACAATAAAGTACCTCTAAAATTCACTTATATCTCTGCAATCGTACAACATATGAGTTTTTCGTTTGTTGCTCCATGAAATTGAAGAGCCCGTCTTTAAAATTACACCTTCATTTTGAGGAAAACAGTGGCAAATCTCTGCGATATGGCCTATTAAAAATACAGCAAAATCGTCGTTTCGAAAGAAGTTTGTTTAGATTATGTGACCCAGCCCCTTTAGAGTGAAAGAACGGAGATAAGTGGAGGCATGCCATAAATAGGACAAAGGAAAATCCCACACATGTCATTGTTCCTCAAGCTAAACAATAAGACCAAATAACCACACACGTGTGGAAATCATCAAATACAATGGCCTGATAGTAGAATACTCAGACTCCTTAAGGGCGATCTGAAAAGAAACTTTTTTACTAATGCACATGAATGATAAAGAATGGCGTTCATAATTTTGTGATACCCTTCTTCATTTTCGAGTTATCTACTGTTTTGTATGATTGACTGATGATGTCACCTTGTTAGCAAAAAGTAAAGAAAATGTTAGAGGCTATGTTTCCAAAATGAAATTGACTCAAAGAATTTTTCTTCAATCGACATGCCTTGTTAGGCATCATATCAGTCCATGAGACAATTTCTATCGAATTTATTCAGCTCAACTTAAATGTCTTCTACAACTGTAACCTTTCAAAGATCAGATACAGCTATATTTCAATAAATTGTATCGAGAAAAAACTACGATGGCAGGCTGTGCGTCGGATCTTCCTTGAGCGAAGATGCTTGCAGCGAAGGACGAGTGAAAATATCAGAAGGCAGGAACACCACAATACAACGCAAAAGAAATGACGACTATTATTAGGATTAAATATTGATTATATATTGTATATGATAGCTGATATATTGTATTGTATTGCGTTGTATTGTGGTATTCCTGCCTTCTAATATATTTCTATATATTATCCTAGTAATTTGCAATTGAAATGGCATCATGCACTGGAACTTAATATCAGTGGATAACATGAAAATGAAATGAGATGTCAATGAAATAAATAGGATCCTGTATCTTTCGACAGTGTGCTGTTCATTTGCATCAACAAAAATTTTCGCTTCAGATTACCTTTAAGCGCGGAGCTATTATCTCTGTTGTTTTCCGTCCAAGGGGCCCCGTCGCCACACTGTAAGCAAATTGTAAGTACCATAGTCTTAAGCACATGTCCATTGCTGTTTGCAGTCTACTTGGTGGTTTCGCATACGCCACATAAGCTAACCAGCAAAATCCATTGACATCCGAGGAATCGTACGAGATATGAATGTCTGGTTTGCTCCTCTAAGAATCACAGTGATTTATCCTCGAAATAACGGTTTCATTTTGGCAGAAAGATAAACATTTGTGTGATATTGCCACTCAAAAACTAAAAAATCACAGGAGCAAGTCCAACAAAAATGTGAAGATCGAGTAACAATTTACCAGTAGAATATGACAAAAACAAACAAACGAAAGACACAATTATTTACCTTTAGCTCCAGTTTATCAGTCAACGCCTTAACTTGATTTTGGTTTGTAGCCACCTGGTAAACTTGTGGTCTAAACGGATTCAAAATGTCCCCTGCAAGTAATGATTTGGGCATACGAATTAGAGCTTCCCATCGTCGAAACAATGAAATCATTGAAGTAATGATTTTGACTTGAACATCTGTAATTTGAATTCCGGGAGTCAAGTTGCCAACTTTGATCTTCAATGAAATTAGCAAATGAGAGAATTTGCCTTGAGGATCTGGAAAATACAGTATGAAGAACATTTCAAATCAGAAAGTAATAAAATCAAAAGGTTTTATGATCAGCATTTGGTCTTCAATAAGATCAGTATCAACAACAAGGTCGTCAAAAAGGATATATCGCCATATCAATCGACTTTTCTGCTATTCCTTAAAAGGGCCAGGATCGAGCAACAGCTTTATTTATTTTATACCATAGAATAAATTGAGTTGCATTAGAGCTTTCATCATCATTGTACACAATCAAAAATTCTACAGAATACATCAAAATTTCGTTCGATAAGTTCCTCTTCAACATAGCTAAGAATTGGGAGCAAATGAATTCAAGAATGGCGTACGAGAATTTTGGGATTTTTAAAATATCTCCGACGTTTCAAAGATTTTTGAGATTTCGAAATTTCAAAAATTTGTCCAGATTCTCAAAAATTTTTCCAAATTTTGCAAGATCTTTACAATTTAAATTTTCAAACAAATTTTGATGGATGTTATCAAGAACTTGTTTCACACTTCGGATTAGATTTTAGGGGCTTTTATGACATTCGTAGATTTTAGGATTCTCTCAAGGGTTTTAGACTTGCTCCAAGTCTTGCTCGTTATCTTATTCGGACCTTCTCGGTCGGTGGTGAGCTGCGAAAGTGGAGCGAGCAAAGCGAGCTGCCTGTTCCACTAGATTTGCTCGCTCCATTTTCATGCGACCGAGCAGGCTCGAATAAGATATAACGGACGAGACTCGGGCAAGACTGCAAGCAACTCTAAGGTTTTGTGAAGATTTTTTGACTGCGTTCACACGATGCCACCGGCACATTTTGAAAACGGTGAAAAATGTGACAGATAAGCCTCCTACTCACACGACAGCGGCACATTTTTTGCCGGCAGATTTGCCAGCATCGTGTGAACAAAGTCTTCGACTTTCAAGATTATTCGAGACCTTTGATTTTTTAATGTTTGAATGAAGACAATGAAGCTTTTGAAATCTTTGGAAAAAAACTCGAATACAAATTCTCTGAAGAGCAAAATGATCTTTCTTACCAAATCTCATCCATAGACTGTAACGATGAAGTTGTTGTAATGATCTTACATTCAGGGCCGTTGAGAGCCAGCTCGGGCCCTGGAGTGATCTATGGGAACGGGCCCCAAAGAGGGCTTGGGTGTGCATCCCCTAAGGGCAGTGTTGGTGACCGTACCCTCTAGACCCCCGGAAGATGATGGAAAAGCCTTCGAGGCCAGGGCCCTGGACCTTTCACCCCCTCTACCCCCTTCTTGACGGCCCTGCTTACCATCATCGTCCCTAAGTGGCGTCTTCTCGACTTCTTCAATAACACCAAATACTTCTGTTGTATGTTCATCGGGGCATATCAAAACAACAAGATCATTTTCAGCAGGGTCTTTTCCAAGGCGTGAATCAACCTCTTGTAAACAAACACAATGCATAATTCGAAAATACTGCGATTCGATCACCTCGTCGAATGATTTGAATTTGCAGTGAAGCTCAGGTGATTCGCTTTCGTTTTTATCTCGTAGCATCTGCGAAAAAATCGATAAATTAGTAAAGATGGGGATTATATTGCTAAAGGAAGCTTGCTCAAACTCTCTACTAGCCTTAGAGACCCAAGTAGCAAATTTAGAGCTAGCTATCATTATGTTTCGTCTGGATTGTTTCGTCTTGAGTTTTCAAGAAAGGCTATTTCCTGCCTCGAGATTGTTAGTTCGAAGTTCACAGATGAAAATGTAAGTGTTTCAACAAGGTAGAAAAGAGTTTCGTTGAAAACGAGTGAATTATTTTCTCGATTCTAGCAAGGAACCCATGCTGTCTGCTATCTAATTGTTGTGGCGCAATGGACTATCGGCTGATGTTCTTACCAAATGAGACGTTTTCCCAAAAGAGTTAACAGCATTAGCGCATGTTTTGTGACTGACTTGGGAAGAGAGAGTACTTCTCATCAAAGCTTCAGATACAGTTACAAAATAAGATGGGGGTTGGGAGTAGCAATCATCTCCTTAGATTATCATCCCAAGACCAGAGAATCAAGTTGTTCCACGGGCTGTAAGAAACTCTATGTTTGATACATTGATACTTTCCTTCTGTGTCTACTTCTCATGCGAAGGCATCATTCTAATCCCCGCGCGTAGTTGTATAAGGTAAGGAGGCAGCTGCGCTTCAAGCGGATCAGCTTTACGTCTTATCTGTTAGGAGAGTACTGAATCAAACACCCTACTAGCCCTAACATATACTTACTTTACCCAACCAACCATAACTTATCCAAACTACCCTAAATTACCTCAACTTACCCTCACTTATCTTAACTCATCCTAACCCTAATTGTAAATAGGTTTTGAATATTGTAAATATGGTTTTATAGTTCAATTTAACTAATAGCTTTTACTTTGTATTCTGCAATTAAAGTTTTATCGGAGGGCCCCTTGAAAATCAACTTGTTGAAGGGCAATCCTCCTTAAATGAATTAAAATGAAAATAAAAATCCCATTTTCAAACCCTTGCCTTGACCCTCACCCTTATCCCATGACGCAAAAACATGTGGATATTGAAAGCTGGTCCACTCAAGTGCAGCTTGTCTGACTAAACCTTATCAACTTGTCCGCCAGAAGCTGGGTCGTTAAAGTTCAGCCGTCCCCACCTGGTACGCTAGAGAAGAACTTACCTGAGCGAAGAACTCGATAAGAACAAGAGGCCACATTGCGAACATGTAATCATCATAGGAACGATATTTATGTTGAATCATGCGTGGTTCACAAGGCAAATGAATCTCCAGTTCATCTTGTTGTTCGTTATTCAACCAAAATGGATTCCATGTCAAAATATATCGAAGTAGTGAATCAATCGTGTATGATTTGTGTTTGCGAACCTCTGGTAACGATTCTTGTTCCGGTATTGGCCTTTGTTGATTTTGGCTTTCATCAGCTGTAGCATAAGATTAAATCTAGCATAAGATCATAAGATTAAAAATGATGAGTAAGACTTTGGATAACACTTGACAAAAAAGAATAGAGTTTTTTACGTTATTTCAAAAAAAGAATCTGAATCGAGAGATATTTCATCCATTTTGAAGAACTTTTGACTAAACTGTGATCAAAGCTCTAACGCCAAACAGCTATTTAGAAACTGTTTTCTTTCGTTTTGATTTAACGGTTGAAACTTAAACATTATTGTAAACAGGTTTTGAATATAATAAATAAGATTTTATAGTGTAATTCAATGAATAGATTTTTACTTTACATCTTAATTCTAATCAATGTTTTAATCGGAGAGCGCCATGAAATTAAATTTGTGAAAATTGAGTTTGCTAGGCCCAACCCTTAACTGAGATAAATATGCAATTCTTTTGAATTATGAATACCATACACGAAATTAGCAGGGGCGTGAATTGAGAAAATAATTTTGGGTCTCCTAGAAGCTTTGTGTTTCTTGGGTCTCTTAGAATACACATATTCTAACAAGTTTTTCATTTCTGTTGTATCCTGTATTGTAAAAGTAAAATAGAATTGAGCTGGTTTGATGCAGCCAATGCATCTTTTTAATCAACGGCAAACATACTGGCGAACTGCAAAAAGATGAAAAATGATATCATACATTGAAGAGTGGCCCATTGCACATACCTGTTATTGCTGCTTCACTTGTCGATGCCAACACACTGTCATCTTCCGTTGAATTATCAAATGATGAAGTTGCTTCACTTTCTACAATCATTGATCTCAATTCTCTCTTTTTCACAAACTGATCATACAAAATGCTCTTTCGCTTCTGAAATCTTTCTTTTGACAGATTCATTGCAGGATCTGTGGAAGTATTGACTTCAGTCTCTGCTTCAGTAATGATTGATTCACCATATCCTGGAATATCATCTTCATTTTGGGTGAAGTCAATAGCTCCTTCCGTACTGCTAGCTGTTTTCTCTTTACAGCTGTTTTCTTTAGCTGATGAAGCAGCCTCACCTCCTTTTATTTCACCGATGAAATCAAATAAGCCTTTCTTGCGCACTGGTAAAAGAATGGCGGCCCCGTTCCTACTACTTCTGTTTTTCTCTGACGTATCAATATCAGAAGCAGAGCCTCTTTCTGAGGTTTGAAGGGCTTCCGCACTCCCTAAACCTTCCACTAATTGAAGGTGGCCATCAGCTTCAAAATTCCTTGTTGAATTTATCTTTAAATCAGCCTTTGACCTTTCTCCTTTTAACCTTTCAAAATGTGAGATTCTCTTCTTTTTACGTGGCATTGAATTTTCTCTTGAATACAATTCAGTTTCCTCCGACACAGCCCTTGAATACTTTACAAATGAGCTTCCTTCCTTGCTAAGTGGTTTCATGTCCCTTTCCAGCATCTTAGCTTCATTAGTCTTAACTGGAACTGTATCGTGAGAACTTTCCATCACTTCCACAGTTCCAATTAACTGAACTTCGGAATCATCCAAAATTGACCTTCCATCCTTTGATACTGTTAGCTTTGCTCTGTCATCTTTGACACTGTCATCTTTACTCTCTAACCTTATATTTTTCATCTTCCAGCAGTCACCATCATTTTTAAACTTGTTTGTTGAAGAAGATTTTCCAGGAACATCTGAGTCTTCATCAGATGATAATGATAGATAACCTTTAGGCCGTTTACTCTTCAGAACAACATCATATACTGCTTTGAAACTTGACAATCTTTCTTGGATACTTTTGTCTTCATTTCCCCCTTCAACTTGACTATGTTTTCTCTTCTTCTGTGAGCTGTTTTTAACAAGATGGGACTCCCTGATTTCTTTAGATTTAAGTGCAGCTTTATTTCCATATTGATACTTAACTGGGGGTCTTTCTCTTCTCATCGAGCTATCATTATCACTGCTATCAATCAGATCTACCACATCTCTATCTTTAGCCTCAGTCTCGTTGTTTTCTCTCTTGAATGGATTCCTCGTTATTTCTTCATCCGAAATTGTATCTTCGACTTGTCTTTCCTCTTCAAAAACGTCGAATAGGCACGTGTTATATCTCTCTTTTTCAGCATTGCTCTCATGATGTCCTCTGTTGTCCTCATTGTTTACGCTCACTGAGAGTTTCTCTGATTTAACTTGCTGTTTACCAAATTGTGGATTAGTTTCCAAACCACTAGCATCCATATCTGCCTCTTCGGAGTAATCAAGATCCTCGTCATAGGAAAGAGGTTCAATCACGCTTCTCTTTGGGTTTTTAACCTCGGCCTCCTTTTTTACTTCATTGTCATTATAATCATCATCACTATCAACAATGAAAATTGGCGATTTAGAAGAGCTATGTTTTCCTTCTTCAATCTCATCACCCATAACATGGTCATCCCCAATGGGCATTCCCTCATTGCCAAGTACACGGGCATCATCTTGACTTGAAAAAGAGAACAATCTCAGTGGCTCATCTTCGAGATTGAAAGCTGACAGACCTGAAAGACTTATCTCTGATAACTGAGTCAGTATTTCCGGCATGCAATTCTTTAGTCGTGTTATCAACATTTCGTTGCCTAAATTGGTTGGTTTTAATAATCGTAACCTTGCTTTTAATCCCAGGTAGCTGTTGACTGTCTGTATCTCATTATCTTCAGCTTGGGTCAGCACTGATATAAAGATTGATTGTACTTTCTTTAGCAGGCGAATCCATTTCTGCAAGATAACATTATGCAGTTTTAGTAATTGCCGAGCAAAGGGATGGAGCAAAAAGAGTGTTGTCGAGCATTTTGTAAGAGCATTTTGAAGTGCAAGTATAGTCAACCATAATATCCTGCAAGAGTGTATCATCTTTATTCCATCTGTACCAAAATGAGAACTTAAAAAAAGAGCTTAAAACTTGCAAACTACCCATAAAACATCAGTGGGCAAAAGACAAAGCTCCTAGCTGATATGACCTGGTCTGCGTGCGGACTGAAATGATTTGTTGGCTAGTTTGCACCTTGGCGGACACAATTCCAACAATTCTACGTGTTTGAGCTTTGTGCCGATTTTTGAAGGAAAATGCGTCAGTATTGACTTTATTAAAGTATACCTACTGAATTAGCTGGGGTCTGGGGGCAGCAGCCCCCCAAAATTTGTAACCAGAAGCTTACATTGATTGCCAGTTTTTGGTGCAGATTTAGGCCGCATTTGGGTCATGCTGACGCTCTCCAGCAATAGTCGAATCACCTTCAAATTTTGCATTAACCAATCAGATGATAGGATTTCTATCACTAATGTTTAGAAAGCCAATCAGCAATTAGGTCTAACAATACAATTAAATTCAACCTCTGTTGTCCATGAAAGCTGTGTCTGCCAAAGTGCAAATGTCCCGATTTGCTTTTAAAGAAGAGAAACATTTATGAAAGGAAACCAGCCAAATCTGCACTCAGGCTAATGTGACCAATCAGGGCTAGATAGTTTACTAATGATTAGAGAATGATGACGGATAATACTTTAAAAACTAAACAGATATCAGAATAGCGTTCAAATTAGCAAATTAATAACGCAAAGGTCCAGGAGCTCACAAAAATCGTTCATGGACACAGTAGCAGACAATTTGTAAAGTGTGGGGATGAAGTTATTGTTTGAATCAAAAAACGCAGTCCATCACCATTTTCTTCAAACAAAAGATCTTTGTTCTAGCCATCATTGGGGACTACAATATCACTCTCCCACACACATCAAATGGGGAGACTATCTCTTAAGTTCTGAAAAGAGAAGTCAGCTTTGTAAGTTGAATACCTTTGATGTGACACGTTCACTCCAACTTTGTTTTCCAAAACGAAGATGGTACAGAATGTCTAGCCATGAATCTGAAACATCTTTAATCAAAAAAATCAATTTCTTTTCGATCAAATATTTGAGTAAGTTGCAAAGACAACTCAGCACTGTGTAATCCAATTCTGTTGGTGTGCTCTGTGCCCAGAATCCCAAACCTGAAAGAAAATGTCCGTAAATTACAGAAAATTGATATGAACTTTGTCATGTCACTGTGGTAGCGAGGTAGGCCCCGTTCACACAAATCCGTTTTCACTTTGATCAGTTTTCCCTCCTAAAACATAGCTATTTTTCCTCCTCGTTCACACTGCTCCGTTTTCAGATAAAAACGAATATCTTTCAATAGGTGTTCACACTTGCTCTCAAAAATGCATCCGATTGTCTCCTTTTTAAAAAAGGCTAGCAAGGTTTGTCGTTGTTAGGGAAACACTTGGTAGAGGAACAATGTTTTACCGTCACTTCTTAGTTCTAATGAAATGACAGTATGGACTCATCAGTCGCAGGAGGCGAACACCCATAATTATTTCTTCCTCAACATCATCATCTCTTGTCTTGCAAAATCTAATCGTATTTCAAGAAAATAACTTCTTAACCACCTCACGTCTCTTCAATGCTTGACCATAAGACTAACATAGGAGAAATAAGCAAAAATTGATTAACTTACTTGGCTGTACAAGTGACATCAAATAAACTAAGACATCCCCGATAACCTGGCTTGACAAATCTTCTAAATCAAGCACTGTAACAATATACGGCAACACCCAAAAGAAAGGCTGACATTTATGGTGTCCTTCATCCCATGCATCCCCGACATTGTCATCACATTTCTCAGAAAGTTGACTAAGTGAAATTTCTTCATCATAGTCATCATCATCTTGTCGCTGCGACTCCGGAATGAGTATTACACATCGCGCTGCGAGGGATTTCAACTCATCAGTGAGAGTTCTGTGTTGCAGAATTACACGAAATGTTGTTGCTGGTGCATCTTCAAAATTCGTTAGCAGCCAAAACGTTGACTCGAGCTTTTGCATCAGTACTCTGAGTGTGAAGAGTAAGGGCCAAAACGCAGCTTCAGAATCTGTAGAGAAATCAAAACAAATGAGTAGTCAGCCAATCAAATTTCTAATCAATCTAATCAATTAAATCAATGAATCAATCTATCAAAAACGCAACTGACAAATCAAGTCGTCAGTTAACTAATTGATCAATCAATCAATCGGTGAGTCATCCAGTCTGTCAATCATTACATCAGAAATAGCTTGATCAACTAATGATTAAATCGATTGATCGAGGATTAGTCAATTATCCAACAAATAAACATATTAATGAATATAGAAAGATTGGACAAGACAAGACCAAAGATCAAGGCCTGGCTGGTATTTAAGCTATGCCGTAATCTCTAAACCAGCTTATGTTTTTCGTCCTGTGATCCATAAATTCAACAAAAATAGCTAGAAGAGGTCGTGATGGCAGGAAAGGCATACCAACCATGTGTAGCACTGCAGAATCGTTATGAACATGGACTTAGGCCTCAAATGTTGCTAACATTGAAACGACAACAATAAAACAATAAACGACTAGCCGACTGTCGGAAACGAGGCTAGTGACGGCGAAGGGTTTTGTTTGTTTAGGTTACATCAGTTGTGAATTGCCAAGAAACATTCTATGTATGAATATACCAGTTATTTTGTTTTGTTCATGATTACATGCCTGAGTAGCTTTGAATGAGATTGAAAAATAACATGAATGAACTATTTACACCTTCTTGAAACTTCAGTCAAGCTTCACGCTAAAAGTGCCCTGCACGAGTTTCCAGATATCGTTTAAAGAGCAGTGTTGGGCAAACTACGCAAGAACTGGGTTTGATCGCTTTGGTTGTATGCCTCTTTCAGGGTGCATGCCTGCTTTGAAATCTAAAAGCAACGTTATCTATCGTCTCCAGAGGCAAATTTAAAAAGAGTAATCGACCATTAAGCTTTCAGAAACAGGCTTTCGATTACGATTTGAATGAATCGACAGCCTACATGAAGGTGCTTCAATCTTCATTGTTTGCATTCAAAATTTCATATCTACCAGAAAATGTTACTCTTTCCACCACCTTGGGCTAAAAAGCCCAAATTATTATTTTTGAAAACTTAATACTGACGTAATTTTAGTGTAGCTGACAAACGAAGCAGGTTGGTAAATAGGAAGCGGTGGAATGGTAAGTAAGCAGTAAACAACTTTAGAGTCGAACTGCCATTAAAGTTTAAATAAAATGCAGACTTTGTAATGCCCGGTTTCCGTTAGGCGGAATATTTCGCTCGCAGCGACCTTTTCCAGCTATTTGATTGGCTTGCGGAAAAGCGACGTCGCTCAAAAATAGAAACCCATTCAACTTTCGAGCGGAATCGTGCTTGCAAACAAAGGAAGATTTTTGCGAGAGAAATTTTCCGCCTAGTGGAAAGTAGGCTTAAGAGTCACCCTAAATTTCGAGAAAGCAAAATATGGAAAATATACCAGCATCTTTTTTCTCCAAAGTATCCTTCAATATTTCTAGCACTTGACAATTGCCTCTGGTACTCATCAGCATACGTATAACATTCTCCTCCAACGCATGGAAAATGGTTCCAAGACCCAACCAAAGATCTCTTTTCAACAAAGGATAGTACAAATGGGGTAATGGGTTTGTCTCATCATCAATAAAACTCATCGGGATAGGCCATGTTTCAGATCCCTCGTGGTTCTCTAATAATCCATAAAGTACGACTTTTATCAAGCAGTTGATGACTGGGGATAAATTCTGAAAATCTTCCATATTGATTGAGCCAAGATCTTTTGCTGTGTTCAAAGCCCATTTTCGAACCTGCACAAAGAGACAACGAAAAACCAAATGAGATCAATTGAAATGCCATATGTTTAATAACTCGATAAAAAGACACTGTGTGAAAGCTTCACTAGAAAAAAGGTTAACTGGGTCACTTTGAATCACGATGAATCATGATAGGAAATTCTTAAGGTAAGAGATGGAAATACGACACATCCGCGAAAGTTAATTCTTTGTTTGAGCTTAATCAAGAATTCTTAACAAAGTAACTCTTAAATAGACCCCTGACTTCAGCTACTTTAAGTCCGTCGTCGATAATTCCATTTAAAGACTAGGAATGCTTTAAATCAAAATTAACACATCCCGCAAATCTATATCAAAAATCAGTTCCAACCAAGAATAGATTGAAAAGGCCGTAGCTTGGCTAGTATAGTTTCCAAACCTTCACAAAGATTGGTGTAAAATTCTACCCGGTGAGTCGAAAAAGTCCCGGCGTTTCAAAGGGTACTGCTTCAATAGTATATAAGCAATGATATTTAGCAATAGCTGATTGAATACCTAACATGTCCAACTGCTTTTACAAGTTTTCCTGGCTGAAATTAGTCACTCCATTCCAATTTTGCAAGGAATTTTCTGAATAAAGATCTTTCGAGAAACCTTAATAAATGTGCAAAAATTATAAGCAAGTTTCTATAATATGTTTACCTCACAGCGATGACTCGAGCACGCTATAGCATGCGCTGTCCTCTTGGGGGAATAAAAGTCTTCCCCCTGGTATGAATAACTTGGTCGTCAGGAGAATTCCATTTTCCCAAGAAGACAAAATGCATGAATGAATCCAAGTGTCATTATTGCTAGGAAGGCGAACGTGGGGTTATATTCCTTGCTGTTTTCACTCGTTTTTGAAGATTTTCGAAGGGCGTTTTCTGCAGAAACTCTCCCATTTCGACAGGAGGAATGACCGATTAAAGCCGGGTAAATTATTGAACCTAACTGAGCATATTGGGAATAAAACAAGGCAGTTTTCAATATCACTGCTTTTGTATTCAGGGGGCAACATTTTCAAACGTCGGGCCTTTCAATTTACTCACCCGATATAACCTATTTCTTTGGATTGAATGGATTTATTTCTGTGCTGTGATTCTACCTTTGCACTTTCCAGAAATCTTCAAAATTTTCTGCATTAAAGGATTATTCTTCTTTTTTAAGATTTCAAGGAAATCTTGGGACAAATCAAACACATAAGCGTACGGGACGAAAAAATCTAGGGGGCGGCCCGACACAAAAGCCATTGTTTGCTAGCATTTTTGCCCGACTAAGGCTGATTTTTGAAAATTTCTCCAAAGTTGGGGGGGGCTACCGCCCCCCGGCCCCCCCCCCCCCCCCCCCGCCTCGTACGCTTATGATCAAACACCATCTTAATTCCTAAACTTGTGAAGAAAATGCAGAACAATTCGAAGAAAACCATTTTTATGAATGTCTCTAATATGGTATCAAGCAAAGTTTTTCACTCTTCTGGTTTAAGATTTAGAAATTTGATGACGTCACCTACTCAGATGATTTGAATCATGTAATAAGCTGTAATTTCAAGAAAAAAATTTTGAAGATTTCTGCCTATCGTCTTCTTAACAGTTATCTTCAGGAGGGAGAGGGTGATGGCGCTGAAGAGCCACAGAAATTTTCACTTGTTCGCCCTCATCCATAAGGATTCTTTTAAGGCTTCATACGAAACTTTGTTTCATAAAAGATGCTAATTGTCTCCTGCAGGAAGTCTGCATCCTATCTGGTGTTCGTACGATCTTTTTCCAGGTCTTCTCCAGATCAACCTTCAGAAAATGAAAGTACTTACCCTTGCGCATGGATTGGCCAGCAGCAAATATATTCCAGAATGTTTCTCTTCCAGTCCATCAAATTTCTCGTTTTCGATGAGCAGAACGAGGCAGCTGACAAACAAACTCATCAATTCACTGTTAAACAGCAAGTATGGGTATTGCAATAACTCAGCAAGCGGAACCTTCAAATAATCTTCAATGTCATATGGAAAATCAGAAACACCGCCATCACCCGTCCGATTTTCTCTTTCATTTAACGTTTGCAAGAAATGATTTCTCAGCCTTTCAATCTCAATCTTATATAGTCTCTGAAAAGCAAAAAGAAGCAAATTCAGAAACAGAACAACAAAATAATTCTTTACCTTATACTAGAAGAAGGGAAATTGTCTAAAACAAGATTGTAAATGTTCAGAAAATTGTAGATCTTGCTTTGAATTGTGTATCAAAAACGTATTAGCTGCAAGCAATTTGAAATGGACCAATGGAAAAGTCCGTATGGAAAGAGTAAAACAATATCAAATTTCTTTATGCAAACAGTTTTGTGAGAATTGACCTTTTTTGACAAGAAATGACCTCTGACCAGTACTGAACTGTGTCTGTATCATCCACTTCGAATGAAAGGCCAAAATTCATAAGTCACGATACGAGTCGAATGAGCAAAGGTTATTGACAGAAAATGCACGAGACTTAACATAAATTTGCAACTATTTGCACCTTAAATTTTTCAAAAATTATAATGGACAGTGCAAACACTTCTCAAAACCAATGGCACAGTTTCATGTTATCCAAATACTTTCCACAAAGAAACAAATTTTGAAAAATGATAATTTGAACTTCACGAAAAATTCAATCTTACCTTCTCGCATTCTGGATGTTCTTTGATGAAGCCTCTTTTCAACCTGTGGTATTCCCTGACACATGGCGTGCAGAAACAGAGGTCTGGGTTTGATTCCTGCTTCCAAATATTGTTATTATCTTCACATAAAGCAGCTATGAGCGAGAGGGCTACCTCCTCGTCACGACACCAATTACAACTCATCCTTTGTTTTCTATTTACTCTTGTCTTCTTTGCACTACATCATCAACCACCATAGTACATGAATGCCTATGTGAAATAGAACGATCGTAGTCAGAAATTAGGCCGAACGACTAAATCTACGGAAAGAAAGGGTGCCGTAGTGTTCGTGATGTCCTGCCATAATGGTTGCGTTTCCTAGTTAGCACCAGCTCCGTTCCCAAGTTTACAGCCTCTAAACTTTGGAGGAAAGCTTTTCCTTCAATCGAGACTTCTGATTATGTGATGCTGTCTTCAAGACATACTTAAGAAATTTTTTAAGCTCTTGTTTATCTTTGGCGTTCAAACGAAGAATGAAACTTTCCCTAATCCAGGTTCCTGCTTATTAGCAGCAGACCCCTCCTACGATTCAATGCATCGTTTGTTTAACAGATATTTCCTTACTTCGAGGTCGAACTTTCTTGGAAAAAAAGGTTCGTAGCAAGGACAAGTTTTCTCAACGTTCTGCTCTCCTGCTGCCCTTTTCACCCGACTCGTGATCGTATTTGAAGTGTCACTTGCTTCCTAACAGACGTATCAAAGGAGAGACAAAATCACCAAAAGCCTTCGCATTCTTTAGTATAGAGTGCTATATAATGCTATGCATGCATGTACAGTATGGCTTCAACTTAATTTTGAGGTCAGCAATGAGTTTGTGAACTTTCCTCTCGTGACTTCTCGAAAACTAACACACTTGTTGTAAGCGGACTTCTCTTGAACTTGAGGTTCGGTACTCAATTGTCAGTGGAGGCTGATGTTATGCCAAGGAACAGGTTCTTCCCACTCTTCTATACAGAAGCGTCAAAGGAAAACACAAGCTTCATTTTGCATTGATTGTTTTTCTTCTACATGATTTTTCGTCTATTGACTTGTCATTTCATCAGGATAGCACACTTGATTCAACTCGTCAGTGTGAGACGCGCCGACTACCCTCTCTAGCAACGTTTAAACTGCGTTGTCCTCTACCCGTGATATATGCTATTTTCCCCGCCATTTACTGATTTGATCAATCACAGGCTTGTTTAGATAAATGCTTACTGTCAATAAAACAACATGTTTTGATGGTAACCTGACGAATATCCTTCCGTCGAGTTATTTTCCTAGAATATCTAATTCTTCTCCCTAACAGTAGGAGTATTGCATTTTCATTGCAAGTTAAATCTTAACGCGTGTAACGTTGCAATATGATTTCTCATGCTGATGCCGAGGTACCGAGATTGCTGGAATCAGATAAATTACTGACGACAAGGCATCCCAATTACTTAGTGAATAATGAAACTTCACCTGCTTGTAAACCTTTTCTTTTGCAGATGAAGATCTTGATCTCTAAAACATGTCTGCATATCTTTTGATACTGCAATAGCTTTCTCCTGATTCATTCATCTATTTTTGGATTCATTCATTCTTTTTGATGAATGAACTTGTTCAAGTTCAGCTTACTAAATTCTTACTCCTTGACTTTAGATTTTACTATTCCTAAATTCTTTATCATAACATCCTTAACTACCGGGTGTCCCAAAAAAAGGTAACAGATTTGATCAAGGCTAGTGTCAAGAATTGAGCTCGAATCAATCGGAAATCATCTTTGAACTATTCCTTGATAGTTAACTTGAAGATAGATACGATACCTTGTTTGGTGATATTAGAACATTGAGAGAAGACATTTTTATCTTGAAAGCACACATTTGCCTCCATCTCGAAACAAGAGCTTTTAGGTTTTGGCCTAAACTGCAAATGCGCTGTTTTGGGGAATCTCCTCAAGGAAAGACATAGCGTAGAAATTCTGAACAAGGACCAGTGTGCTTAGGTACACATTTGAATGGAAATGTAAAAACTAAAGACTAACAAACTGATCAATGAATATAATCACCAAGGAATATCTTTCTCTAGTCAAGATTAATTTACAGAATAGAAACAATTTAAGCACGAGTGAGCACTTTCAAGGATCTTATCCTTGTTAATTTCTATCCTTTGGGTATACGCGATTGCTTGTTTCGTAATAATTCCAATGATAACAAAAATGCAGTTTATTCCAACAAGGAAGATTTTTTCACACCCAAGGGAATTATTTCGCTGATGAATAACTTTTATTCGGCAGGTGTAATTCAAAGGTTTCTTGAATGAAAGGAGATGTCTCTTTGGGAAAAAAATTCGTGAATTTGATTTCAAGTTCGATTTGGATTTCCATCAAGAATTTTTCCAGAGCACGAGGCTTCTTGCTTGTACTTCGCTCTGATTCAGGAGATTCCACAACGAGTGCGTCAACAACTTAGGCCAAAACCAAAAAGCTCTGGTTTAGGGGTGGAGGCAAATCTTGACTTTCATGATAAAAATTTCTTCTTTCAATGCTCCAATATCAGCAAACAAGGTGTCTATCTTCAAGTTGTCTATCGAGGAATAGTTTAAAGATTATTTCCGATCGATTCAAGCTAAATCCTTAACGCTAGCCATGATCAAATCTGTTACCTTTTTTCTGGGACACCCGGTATATGTTTCAATACTTTATTCGTAAAACAGGTCTCACAACACACTCTTCGATTAGCTCAATTCACACATATCTTGTTACCCAGGAACTACTCCGCATAAAAATGCTTTTAAAGACAATAGCATTGTGTTAATAAAAGTGCAAGTTGCAAATATGAACAAGCATGTCGCCAGCTTTGTTTCCATCTCTTGCAGTAACAAAAATTCATAATGATCCATTTCCGGAAGCATGCTTTAAAATCAATAAAACTTGGCAAATGTGATTTCAAGTACTGATGCCAAGGCATTAAGAAATGTTCTTCAACTGTCGAAGAACCAATTTGATAAAAACTTCACAAAAAGTGTGGTTTCAAATGCAATGACACGAGGTAGAATAAATGAGACGAAGTGGTGTTGCTTTAGGCTTTCTCCGAATTTCGAGTGAAGATCTAAAGAAGTCTACATTCTTCGCTACCGAAATCACATCGAGGAGATCCGAGCAAATCAATGGATCAGTCAATCAGTTAACCAAATCAATCAATCAATCAATAATCTACTCAATCACATGACCCTTTTGCCGTCATACCATCAAAGCAAATTTAGTTCAGCCAGATTGCTGTATGCAATATCTTATTGGAGACACGTCCTTGTTACTCCAAATTTCATGATGCGTGTGAGCTGCTTTTCGTGACGACTCATCACATCGGCACCATACTTCTAGCTTGCGTGCAGCTTTGAGGAATGATGAGGCTGAATGCAGGCTACATCCTTCAAAACAAACTTTTCCACTTAACATGATCATGGATGAAAGCTGTGTTTCGTCCTTTGATATGTAAGGAAATAGACATAATCACTGCGAAGGAGCATTGCTATTGTTCTAGCATTTAAAAACTGAGATTAGAGTGATTGGCGATACATGATGTAATGTTGTTAATAGAGGCTCCTGTTGTTCGAGCTTGCAAATTTGCTGCTCAATGAAATCTTTGCGGTTCCACAAAGAAAGAAGGCATTATTAGCGCATGCGCAGTACGGGAAATGTGATAAGGCGAAGCTCGATCGGAAAACTGGAGCTCATTCTGTAGTCTCATTGGAGCTAAAACGTTTCTGCCATTAATATCTCGAGCTTCTGCCAACTCTTTTTAAATTGTTATTGATAAAGGTTTCTTTAAACTGAACGTGTGGAATGAATGATGACACGCCGCAGCACATAACTGAACTTGAAGTGAGCATTTGATGGTTTCAGCCAATGATATACCTGTAAAACAGACTCATGTTTCCTGCATTATTCCGAGGAAGTCGTCATCCATGTTGTCCATTCACAGTATAAAATTGTCTGCGCACGCATGAGGAACAAAGGGCAACTGCTTCACTGGCTGCTGCTGACAATGCTTTGCTGGGCACTTTTTATTTGAAGAGAGAAATTTTTTGGGGTGCAGAGCATGCAGAGCAGACGATGATTGATCGTCGAATTTGGTTCTAGTGATACCATCCCTGTAAAGGGAGTCGCAATTTCACAAGTCGCGGGGGGTGGGCGGATTCTGCGACAGAACTGGACAAAGAGAATGCTAATGCTGTGGATCTGACGATGGGGGGAATGTGGGAGCGATGTTGAGAGATTTTACTTCAGCAAGACAAAGGACCTTGCTATGGCGTCATTTTCTCACGTGCAGTTTTTGTTGTGACGCGTTTCCATTTTTGAGTACAGTAAAGGGGGTGAAAAGTTCAACATAACATCGATCTTTCTCTCAAGAACGTTGAAGGTGAAGATCTATTTCCCTTTTCAATATCTTTCGACCTTTGTACGCACATCCCAAGAATTCAAATTGTCAACAGCATTCCAGATACAGTGAACATATAGTTCGATTATCGTCAATGCACGAAATTCTTTCAACAGACTTAGGTCAAAAAGGGGACTCAAGATTAAGGTAAAGGATCCGGGTGAGCAGTTGCGCTGAAAAGATCCAATTTAGCACACGAGAGCGCGTTTTGCAATCTTGTTGTGCTCAAAAAACAAGGATAATGCAACCAAGGAGTGATATACTATGGCCTGAATAGTGAGCCACAGTAACGAAGGAGACGATGAGATTCTTACGCCTGTCTCTTAATAGCGAATAGCATGTGAGGAATTTGGTTCGCAAAGTTCTTAAATTCCCCCTTGAAATTATGCGCAAGTCGATTGGCATCAGTGCAAGTCTGAAAGATCTAATTTGACACCATTTTCCAGCATGAGATCACTTGCTGCTAGCACCTCATCATCGAATCATCATCATGTCAGATACTGGCTATCTTTCTGTGTCATTTTCTCTTGCACTCCTTGGTCCATTATGATTTAAGCAAATAGCTTTCATCCTAACTTCAAAATGTTGTGTCTCTTTACTTGCTTGAAGCGCGTCTCATTTGGCTGTGCTGTGTAACAGTGTGATTTTCTGAAAATTGCAGAGAACAACTATTCAGCAAAAATAGCTTTTTGTCAGGGCAGACACCCAAAAACAAAACCATTTTTTCTCTCTGGGCAGCAGGGCTTGCATTTCATATGAATTCTTCATCAGTTCTTCGTAAATCCTCCTTCATGTTGCTGATCTTTCTTCGTCAGTTCAACAAATTTGCACCACATCTTTTATTCTGATTGGTGCCACCTCATATTATAACTGTGTCGAAATTGTGATTGGTTAAACTTTAGCTTTTACCAGGAGTGAAGGCTCGTCTACATTACGATGAGCGGTAACGGCACTTTTTCCTATCAAGATCAGTGAAAAGTGCGGCGACGCTTCTTTTTACTGAATACGCAGAAATTCTTAGTGATTAGTGGAGCACTTGCTGCCAATTCAACCTCCACGTTCACGTCTCCATGTAGTCGAAGGTGTTGTGGTGCAGTGCAGTAATACTCTGACTTTCCAGCTAGAACAATCAGGTGGACTGGCTTTGATCGCAGTTAGAAACATACCACTTAAGAGTCACGACAAGGGGCAACAGACTCGACTGGTGCTGAGCTTCTTTTGTGATGCGAGCGCTTGGCACTAAAACAGCAACTTTACCTGCACTTAATGTAGCAAGGGCGTGTACTTCTGTCTGAGATTTTCAATACATAAACAAAATCCGCAAAGGTTTCTTTACACCCACTTCAATTCAAAATGATCAATCCCTTGATAAAACATCTTTTGAATTCGTTCACACATTTCGTGTCATTGAAAACTTGTGTTATGGATGCAAACCAATTGGATGCAAACTGTAGCATAATGATTAAATCCACCTTTTCAGGATAAGAGGTTCGAAAACGGAAGTCTTTCATTGTTTGAGATGTTGCATTTTCGATGCTAAGATCTTGTACTGCATACAAAGTTCAGCATAGAAGCACATTTTTTACTGTCATACTGTCCTCGTTTGGAAATTACGGCGATTTTAAGAATTTAAAGTGATCACGACTTTGACAGTGAAATCAGATGTTTGGACAAGTTTTTGCCCGAACTTTCACGGCCAAAGCCCTTATGATTTCTACTTCTTTAAATCGAAGTAATTTCCAAATAAAGGCATACATGAATTTGAAAAACTGTTCCCATACTAAACTTTGTACGCATAACAAGACTTTAGCCACAAAACATGAAATCTCAAACAACAAAAGATTTCCGTTTTCGCACCTCTTATCTTGAAAAGATGGATTTCACAAGAGTATTGCCACATGACGTGAAAAGGGTAAACCCTAGTCGTAAAACCAAAACATTAGCCGATTTTGCAGTAGAAGCAGAGGACAAGAAGCAGAGGACAAGAAGCAGAGGACAAGAAGCAGAGGACAAGATATCCAAAATTCAGGAATATCATAATAGATGCCTTTAGACAAATGGTTTCATCTACCTATCCAAACAGCAACAAATTTGTCTTTTAAAAAGCAAGATCAGAAGTTTACATGAATTTTACACACCGCCGGCTAGGTGCCCCGGTACATTCTACCCCGGTAATTTCCCCGGTGAAAAAAATGAAGCAAAATCAGTCCTCGGACAAGTCTGTAATCTCCCCGGTACAAAACGCCCGACAAGTGAAACCCCGGCTGCCCATTGACAAACCCCGGAGAGAAATTTATGACGTCATTCCTATGTGTAAAGACAGTTCCCCGTCCACAACTATCCTGTCCTCGGTACATAAGTGGCGCTCCCAGGTGAAACTTTGACCATATTTTTCGACTACAGGCATCCCGGTGAACATCTGACCTCTCGCCGGGCACTTAGAGAGGGTGTTTTCTACAATGAGTTTCCTTTCACAAAGAACAACTGACTTAAATTTCACCTAGATCTTTTGCCCAGTATCCATTGATGAGAAAAATTACATTTACTTGTTTGTTAGAATATAAATATTAGAGTTATGAATACGACTCTGTCTCTAAAATAATGGGATTCTGTCTCCAAATTTTGTCAGAATGTTGATTTTGCAGTTTTTTTGAAAGGCAATATTACAGAATTTTCATCTTTCTTTTCAAAACGATAGCATTATCTTGAAATAAATATTCGCATTTCACGATGGAACAAAACCAAACAGTAATATCTCTTACGAATGCTCGGAGACACATTTATCTTCATTGCTTCTTTAAGGTGGCTTGGATGAGGCAATGAAGCAAACCTGCAGAATGCAATAAACATGGGCCTAGAACAATACTACTTACATTTACGGATTTGCTTACAATTTGGCGACAGAGCCCCCTTAAGGTGCTTTCCAACTGAAATGAAAGTGGTTGAATCTATCAAATTTGATCGCTGGTGACTAGTTTCCATATGCCCCTTGTAATTTGTGAATCCCATTGACTGCTATCAATAACTTATCAATTAATTGAGATGTTTTCCATTTAGCAGCATTGATCCAGGACAATAAGGACACTTTACCAATCAGATTCAAGAAATTACAATGCATGAGCAAATATTTACTAGATATTTTCCTTTGACATAGATACAAGCAGTTATAAATGGCAAACCTTCATCCTTCGAGAATTAAACAACTGAGATAAGATTTTGAACTTCCAACATTTGCCAGAAACAACTAATCACTGGAATGATATTTTCTATTTTGTAAAAAGGTTTATTGTTAGACTTTGTTTTGGGAACAAAACAGTGAAAATGAAAGATACCAAAGCAAACTTCCTGGATTTTTTCAAACAAAGACATGTGGAAACTATCAATTCACCTTGATCAAATGATTCTACCATTTGCAACTGAGTGGAAAGGCACCTTCAGATTTACTATTACGTGACTGAAGATTTAGATTTAAGATTAGAATGTTATTGCAAAACAAATCAAGGTATTCATAGAGTCTTTTCATTACGGTTCTTAAATTTGAGTGCTAAAATATCCTGCAGTACATAATATTCTCCATAGAGAGAGCTGCTCCATGGGGCATTCATAAAAATATGTCTTACCAATTTAATGTGTTTAGAATTTCATCAACCCTTCAATTCAAAACTTTTATCTGATACCTTTGAGTTCAGATTATTTGCATGACAATCATGAACAGTAATCTAAATGTGCTTTTCAAATCTCAATCATTTCTTTTGCATTCTCATGTCACATTCTTTTCTCGATCCTACTGATAAACCTTAGCAAGCACTTGCAGACCCATAGTTTCTGTGGCTACGCAATGAAACCACATGTGTCAAATTATCAAATACAATAGAATTACATATTTTTCAACTTCTCTGGGACACCTTTGAACCAATTTTCTTCCCTTTAACAAACTGTACTTTTCTGTTGCCGCTGATGACAGCTTCTGAAACATTTAAAGAATAATTTAAATCTTCAGCTCTATGCTATTCAATGTTTAAAAGTGACCTTTGGGTAATTTTATCTAGTTTAACTCTACAGTTATATGAAATCTAAAACAAACAGTTTTTCATTGTCACTTGCACACACCAGCAGCAGGATCTACCAATAGGTTATCTTATAACTTCTAAATCAGTATGCTTCTAGGAGCTAGCATTTATTAAGTGACTATGAAATTAGTTATACCACACTTTTAGTTTATGACTTTACTTCTCATCAGCACAATGTTTTGGCTTTATATACCAAATATTTGTAACATTTCTAAAATTGGTCTGGAAGTCATCCACATCCATCTCTATCAAAAGTTCCATTACATTTATGCCAGTGTTTGTATGTGAAGCTTAAAACTCACTTTACAAATGACACCATCCTTGAATTCTAAAGCTACTTTCTGTACTTCCCAATCAACGTCAATGTTTCAGTTTGCTATCATTTGTTTGTATCAGTTATGTTAATAACTTGATCTGACCTCAAGTTTGTTGCAATAATTTCTCAACAAGTACAGAACATTTGTTTTAATCAAATTTCCCAGAACTTCCCAAAAGGAATATATATATCCTGAAAAGAAATTTCTTGGCTTATATATGTGGCCTAGCAAACCAACACGCTCGCAATGCCTGGGTTCTGTAATAACTGCTTTGAGTTCAGTTTGTAATTGCACATTTTACATCTGGTTCAACATAGTTTCACTCTTCATCTGGTTTCTGTGCATTGCACTTTCTCCAGCAGCAACAAAACCAAAAATAACTTCAAATATGTAATGAGCAATTTTGTCTCTTGCATGGATCAACCCTCATGAAATCAGGTCTACACCATCCACCACTGATTTGCAACAATTCTTTTCTTCTCTCCTTCTATTGTTTAGAGTGAGTCTGTCAGCAGACGATCTCTGGTGGAGGGGGCTTGATTGTCTTTTGGTCAGTTATCACATGATCACACATCAAACTGATGTTTTCTGATAAGATCTTGTTTTAACTCACCACCCACCAAACTAGCATCCCCTCTTCCATCCTCAGCAAACCTACTAAAAATAAACATTCCCTTGTCCTGCCATCCAATTATTGTCCCATTAATTCAAACAGAAATTCCAAAATATCATTATCATCATCATGGACTTCAATGTCCTTTCCAAAGATACAAATATTCTCTGACTTTAACTCTCATGCATTGGCTCCAAAGAAATGAAAAAATCAAACAATCTTTGGAAGAAGGCAAGTCAAGTCAAGTCAAGCATGTGACCCTCTTTTGCAGGCATCCTCAACCAAGGACCAGGCGTGAGCTTGTCAATTCTAAGGACAGTCACGCACAAAGTCTTCTTTCTCCTGCAATTCTGTCACCACACCATTCTGAGACTGGATGTACCAAATCCTGGCTGCAAACTGATCACAGGAATTAACTTTCTGCGATGGTTCATGGACAGCAAGTGCTAATTTGCATGACTCTAGCATATATCAAAACGGTCATTATTTTTGTTGGCATTATTCCAAAGAATCAAAGCATGACTTAATTTCATAGCATGTTGAATTTCAATTCCGGTCTCCTGACTGGAGTTCTTTCTTGTAACAACGTGCAGGAAATTAATGCCACAAATAAATTATCCAATTTCTGTTCTTCCTGAAAAAACGAAACCCTCTAAAATTCCATACAAGAATTCCGTCACAAACAAGGCAGGAGCCAATGCTGTGACGCGAGCACGCCTTCTCGTCTTCACTGGTTTTCCTCCATGATGATTCTGTATTGGAATGCACTGCCATCCCATCCCAACCCCCCATCGACACACATTACGATACATACCCTTGCAGCATCCTGCTTTGCGTCTTACCTTGTCGACACAAACTTAGGCCAATCACGCTCCTGGAGCAACCAAACTTCGCATTTCTTCCTGTGGCCTTTAGATGCATACAAAAATGACATTTCATCGCACTCAAATCAATAGCTTCTTTCTCTATCAAGCATCGTCGCTGACTCTCAGGGGGGAAACTTGTTGTTCCATACAGCAAAGATGTGTTCTTCTGGTCCGCTCTTCAAAATACGGGCCTAAATTCTTCACATCTAACGGTTTTCATCAATAAGTTCTGATGATTCATTAGAAGAACTCTTCCTTCTTCAATTCTCAAAGTTATTTCGATTCAATTCCAGCTTTTTCTTCAAATTTTTTGCGACTGTTCAACCGACTCTCTGTCTGTCTGCTTCTTCTATGCTCCTTTGCTCCTCTTTCTGTTCAGCATGGCTTTATCTGATTCTATCACAGGGTGACCAGCATTTAAAACCTTTGTTGATTGATTGATAGGCTCTGTTGTTCTTATCGCTTTGATTGACAGTAAAGATTAGTTGATTTCAAAGGAAGTATTCAATTTCTGTCAGTTTCCGATTCCTTCGCTGACTCCTTGTGACAAGGCAAAAGACACAGGGTGCAAAACAGCAAGCCAAGGATGGATTTGACTTTGACTTGACTTGCTCCAAGCAATCTTGTCTTAATGTCTCAAGTTTACGTATTATGCTAACGCAAATAAAACAGCGCGAGGAAGGGAAAAGCAAGAATTTCGCTTTTCCTTGTACAGATATTTGTTTAATTTTTGATTGAGGTAGACCCGGCACAAGCAAGCTGGATCTTGACAAGAAAGGAGGCAAACAGAAAAAATCTCTAAGACTGCAAGACGCACCGAATTTTACATGCAAGGTCCTGCCACAACTGAGGGTGAAATTGTGGTTCTTAGCCACGACCCCTTGTCATGACGGCATAAGCGTACAGGGCGGGGGGGCCGGGGGGCGGTAGCCCCCGACTTTTGAGAAATTTTCAAAAATCAGCCTTTTTCGGGCAAATTTTTGCCCTAAGTCGGGCAAAAATGCTTGCAGATCGACAACTCTCTTAACTGGAAGGAACACATCAAGACTGTCTCTACCAAAGTTTCTAGAGCTATTGGCTTTTTAAAACATGCCAAGACGTTCCTACCGAAGGAAACATTGAAGACTCTTTACACAGCTATTGTCGAGCCACACCTTCGATATTGTTGCTCTGTTTGGGGTTGTGCCGGTTCGACTGAGCTTAATCAGTTGCAAAAACTTCAAAATCGAGCTGCAAGAATTATAACCAACAGCAGCTTTGATACCCCAAGCAGACCACTTATCGACCAGCTGGGCTGGAAGACCATTGAACAACTCATCGCTAGTGAATCTAAGATAATGGTCTTCAAGTCCCTGCATGAACTGGCTCCCCAATACTTGTGTGACCTTTTCACCCGAAGCTCAAAGTGCTCTTCGTATGTCCTGCGCAATTCTGAGACAGATTTAAGATTACCCATGAAAAAGTCAAGTAATGGGCAAAAATGCTTCTCCTATCGTGGAGCAAAAGTGTGGAATGAACTTCCTGCCGATACCAAACAGGCATCTTCCCTGAATAGTTTTAAAACATCTATTTAGGAACATTTCCTTTTCCCTTTCTTTTATGTTAGATTTTGTATATATTGTATTAGGTTTTTATATTATGGTTTTTATATTGTAATTATTCTTTTTAGTATGTAATTGTATATTAAAGTTTTTAAGTGGAGGGCCCCTTGTAAAACAACTCTGGTTGAAGGGCTACCCTCCTTAATAAAATGAAAATGAAAAAAATGAAAATGAAAAAATGCAAACAATGGGCTTTGTGTCGGCCCCCCCCCCCTAGATTTTTTGGTCCCGTACGCTTATGCATGACGGCCTCGAGTGGTGGGATCCTACCAGGTACAGGTTTCGAACCCACTCTGTCATGCGGCATCGGGGTCAAAAATGAGTCGGGGTGATGATTGATGGTCGTCGTTCTTTGACAACGAACTCTAGAGTTGGTCATCGTAAATAATTTACCACCACGACTTCTAGAGTTCGGCACCGTAAATTACCACGACGAACTGTAGAGTTCGGCACCGTAAATATCATCACAACACCTTCAAACAAAGAAATATATTACAAGTGACAGACGTGACATCCCCGTGAAACACACAGGAAGTCACCTCACACCATTCCACCTCGACTTGCTCCAAGTGGGTCAAATCACTGTCACTTTGGAAAATCATATTATGAAATCACATTATGTAAGCAATATTCCGCAAACATGAAATATTATAACGACGTCACTGGTAATCTGTGCATTCTGCGCTCTCAAGTTGGACAAACTAAATCACGAAAGAGCGTTCGCGTTCCCTTCGTAGATTACAGTGTGAGACAAAGTATACTTAGTCATCAAAGAAACAAAGTTGTAAATAAAACAAAGCCATGCGAAACTGCCATTTCTCTGAAATGCGACGATTTCAGAGGGGGGTGACAGGGGGAGTCCTTGGTACCGGTACCAACTCATTTGGTATCAGGTTCCTACCCTGGGTACCAGAGCCTAGAGTGGGGAACCAGGTTCCACCCAAATTGAAGGTACCACCAATTTATGGGGCTATCGTCAATATGAGGAATTATCAAAAGACGTTGTCCCGTCAATTTTTCGTGAGACCAAGGGCAAGACCAAACCACTCCTGAACACATCACCGTTTTGGATATGAAGAAGCCAAGTTGTAAGCCTAGAGGAATCCCCCTATAGGGCTCCAGATTGCATGCGTAGTAACGATTATGTAATATGCAAATCAGCTTGATCGTTGAAGACAAGAGATCAAAACAAAGGAAAGACGCGCATGACAACATGAGCCCCAACGTTGATTCGCTCTCAACAAAGCTGAAACAACAATCTGTCTGAACGATAGGGTCAGCACTTCATCTCCCCAACTTTTTCTGCACGGTTAAAACATAGTCACAAGAGATGGTTAAAGGAATGCCAAAATGATCCATTGACGGAATTGTTATTGGTACCGACTCATATAGGTTTGGTAACGGTACCCCTGTTTTTGGTACCAGGTTCCACCACCTTTGCAAAATTTTGTACCATGGTAGTACCACTCCCATGTCACCCCCCTCACTTCACTCTGTAGGCCAACAGGTCATGTAATCTCACGCTATGGAACGTATGCGCGTAAATGGGTGGATAATCCTATACTGGGAGGGTTATCATGTTATACTGGGTGGGTTATCATCTTAAATGGGTGGGTTATCATGTTATACTGAGTGGTTTATCATCCTAAGTCCCAAACGCAAAAGGTAACATTCGGGCCAAGGGCTCAATGGTCTCGAACGCTTTGTTCCTTTGTGATTGGCCAGCGATGTCAACGTCAGACATCATTCGAAAAGTGACCAAAACGGAATAACCACACCATGAAACATGGAACTTCACGGGGAATACACGGGGAATGAAACACTCTTGGTGTTTTTGTGTCATTTAATTGCGTAAACAAAGGAGATAAAAATAAAAAAGATGTCGTCATGCATAAAACCTCGGTTTCGTTGAAGAAAGCCCATGTGAGGCAGTGGACTTCGATCACAAGTTAGTGAATGGTGGACGTTTTGATAAATTTGCAACGAAGTGAGAGAAATTTTCTGATTCAAAACACAGTTTAGTAAGAGTTTTGAAGAGAAGAATCTTCAGGTAATGGAGGGTAATACTTTTTTCACATTGATCTGTTTTTGGTTCGCACACACAAGACGACCTAATTTTGAGACCAAACCAAAGTGGCAAAACTAGCCTACCTAGCTAGTAATGGCCTATTAGGGATGGCCTATACTATAACTGTAAAATTTTCCAATAATAAGTTTCAGTTCAGTTTATTCATCAATCAATCCTAAATACAATTCTGCATATTACACTGCACCAACATGTTTGAAGACTACCGTACAATACAAAAATAACGTACACTAAAATAAAAGAAGTCTTCAATTCAAGATGACACCATCACAGAGAGAACTTGTTTAGTTAACAAAAGGTGACCTCACTCTGAGACTGAAGCGAAAATTTTTATTGATAAATGAACAGCACTTTCAAATAGTAGGAATCCTATTTAACTACCTTTGATATCTTTTTTGAAACTGCAATCTAAATTTTTACAATAACAGAACATGGTTACATAAGATCATACCACAAGCAAGGCCATTTATGGATTTGGACCCCTTTCAGCCATAGATCTTTGGCAGAGTCACTCTAAACAATAGAAATGACTAGAGAACAAAAGAAAATTGTGTAAGTCTTTGGTAGATGGCACACTAGAGAGAATGAGAATACATTGCAACTTCTTTGTGTGGTTTTAACAATTAAAATGAAACATTTTTTAAAGCTTTTATGTTGCTATATAATACTAATGGCAGTCATTTTTTCAGTCCTGGGATTTCTGTGTAGAGGATGGTCATGGAGATTAGCGCAGTTTCCCTTTGAAGTCAATTTTGCATAAGGAAAGCAAAGGGATTTGATGACTGTCTGTCGTTGCATTGAAGGACAACTGATAAGGGAGGCTAGGATTTGTATTTATAGCAACAAAAAAGCTTTAACATTGACACAAAAATGTTACTGCATAAACTACAAGCTAAGAAAAGAAATAAAATGATGCATAAATGATACAAAGCTGGGAGGAGGAGGAGAGAAAATTTCATTGAAATGACTTACAAAAATCTTTATGATGATTCACCAGACTGCAGAGTATGGCAGTTTTCAACAAGATCTCTGGTATGCAAGAGGAAAATATAGAGTGTGCAATTTGATCTAAGGGTGCACTTCAAGGGTACACATGCAATTTTGAAATTAAATTTGTAAGAAATTCTAACAAAAAGGTAATAATTGTTGTGAAAAATTTACCAATTCAAAGGGTGTTCTGTATTCCGGTAGAAGAACAGGTTGGGGGTAAAATTTGATTGCACACAGAACTTAACGGGCTTTCGTAGACTTATTACAATGAGTCCCATCATCAAAACAAGACTGCTTACAGTGACAGATATAATACTGTAACTGTAGTAAGTCTAAAAATTCATCAGAAATTCCAAACTTTCGGTCATTTTGTCTGAAACTCTTCATTCTGTCGTCACTGTGGCAAGATGAAAGCTCCAAACAGTAGAGTCACACCCAAATTCTTGTGTGCCATGCCCTTTCTCAGGTGTGCAGTGATGTTTCAGGGAAAAAATCTCGAATGTGCACTTGCCATACTTTGCAGTATGGATGATTCGATGAACTCAACTGTTCCTTTAATCATTAATCCTGTGACTATATGCTGTAATGATGGCTTTAGGGGTAACCTAAACTTTCATGACCATGAAACTAAAATTCCTCATTGGAAAGGAATTTGGCTGAAAACAAGGGCACAGGGGCAGTGGGGGCAGCTACCCTTGTTACCCTGGTGGTACAAGGGTAGCTAGTGCCCTTTTCAAAGAAACTTTTCTTGTATGTCCCCTACATCTGAAACTTTTGACCTACCTGCTTCTCCAAATGCCCTCCACTCCTGTCAGAAAATGGTTTTCGAGATTTCTGAGAAACGCTAGTAAGTGACTGAGAGACCCTCTTGAGCCAAAGTACAGTAGAAACTGCCATTTTCAAACATTTTCTTGAACATTTTGAGGTAAATGCATGTGATGTTGAAAGCAAGCAACACTGGACTGTGAGAAGCAATCTACAAGACAGTTTAAAAAGTGTTCACGCAAACAGAAAGCAATTATTCATTGATAACAATTACAGAAGTATCAAAGTATCCAATTTCTGTTTTGGTGAACATGGGATGGAGATAGGCATTCAAAGCCAAGAAAACAAATGTTCACACAGAAATTTCCTGGTATGCTAATAAAAAAGATAGTGTTACCGATGGTCAAAAATTCTATTTTAGCAAAGTATATACCTTAAAAGCTCTATTAAGCCGCCAGGGGGGCTTATTTAATTTTGGACCTTCCAAAGGGGGCTTAATAGAGATGGGAGCTTAATAGGGGGGGGGGGGCTTATTCACAAAATCAAGTGACAAGGATATATCTGGTAGCTTTTCAGTTCTTTAATCCCATATTTCGCAGAATCAGCATACAGTTTTACAGCTCAAATACATAAATTCAACACAACAGTTTTTATCTTAAACCGCACTAAGATTAACATGCAAGGTTGCATAGCTAAATAAATGGAAAATATTGGGTAAATTTGTGAACTTTGTATAATTAGGGGGCTTAAAAGAGCTTTTTTTTGCGGTAAGCATTGGATTGGGAGCAATGTTCTAAGACAAAGTAGAGGACATATCCTCCAACATTTTCCTGAGGGGAGGCCCCAGACTCTGTCCATTTAAACTTTAACAGTCCACTGCCATGGTCACACCACTGGTGTCCTTTGTTGATTTATATTCTTGTACACCACAACCCTATAAGTTCACCAAGGTGCGCACTAATCTCCACTCTGTCACTGCTACTGTAGTTGTAGCGTGTGACAAGTAACAGTTCTTATTTTGCAGTGCCCTTTTTGATGTACTACCCCCCTCCCCCACTCTGTCCTCGTTCCGGAGCCTCTGGCTGGAAGTAGTTATGAAAGTAAGAAGGGGATATTTATTGCTTTGTAAGTCAGAATATCCCCAAGCTTTTAACTTAGAGTTTCCAGGGAAATGTTGGGTTAGCTCACTTAACACTGAGGTGTTGTTTATGACATCTATTGATATAGAGATAATGCCAAATACTTGTCCATGATTTAAATTGGTGAATCTTCAAGAAAAACACCTTTGTAAACGTTTCAGCAATAAAGACATAGGTAGATAATGGGAATGGAAGGTCATGAGACCTCAGCTCAGCTACTGTATATTCTATCATGTATATAGGATCTTTCTACTTGTTTTAGTTGATCATTTGCTTGTTCAAGTCGCTGCACTGTCAAACAGTTGGTGCGACTTCTCATGATTTAATTGTTCCAGTCATTAATGACTTGCTGTGTCAAAATGATTTTTACAAATGTTTAAGTAGCACCGTTTCTTAAATAGTTTCAGGAAATTCATGGCATCAAGCACCTTAATCAGTCCTTCTTAAGTATAATCCACTCAAATAAATAGAGCAACAATGGCCTGACACCAGTTGTGTAGAGTATACACCAGAGTTGTTAACTGGCTTTTCAAAAAAGATAATGGTGAACAAAAGAAATTTCTCCTTACACACTGGAAATCTCATTGAAAAGTGCCATAGTCTGCAACTGGGCCTGAGCATGTATGTATGTTTGTAAAATGTGCCTCAATTAAAGTTAATATAAAAATAAGTTTATCAAAAAGAAGAATATTAATTACAGGCGTATGATTTCAAGTAGAAATAAGAGTTTAAAACATTTTATCTAAAAACACCCATAGTTAAAATGGCAGGGAAGCATTAAAAGGTTGGTGCAACCTTGTTTCCATGATGGTTCCCACCCCCCCAAAGGTGTCAAAAAAAGAAAAGTTTCCATAGAAGAAACAAAAAATTTGAAGATGTTAGGATAAAGTTAAAATAGCGGGGACCCTACTTGTAAACTATGATTGATATAAAACCATATACAGTAACACCACTAAGATCCATCTCAAATTGGATATCATGTAAGTGTATGTGCTAGCCAAGTTTTTCGGTTTATCAGTTCCCAGGTGTCAGAGGGAAAGCTAGAAATCAGTCTTAGAAATATCCCAGGAATTTCCTGGGAAGAGTCCAGTTTTTCATACTGGAACTGTACTGGAACCTTCAAGGCCCTTTGGGAGCCCGTCATCTTCCTAGTGAAAATTAAGGGCCACAAAAATCTTTAGGCAAGAGGTAATGTAGAAAGGAAATTGCAGTTCATATCCTTTGGTAGGTCACATCCTTTCTTTTGAATGAAAATGCATAAAACCTTCCTCTGTACAACTAATTTTCATTTTAATCTCAGCTTCAGTAGCACATATCAGCACTACAGCAAAATGTGTGACAGTGTCAAGCAATCAAAATGGCCTGAAAATGTTGGAATAATTGCAATGGAAGTGTACTTTCCAGCAACCTACGTTGACCAAGGAAAACTAGAAATATTTGATGGAGTTGGACAAGGGAAATATACCATTGGACTTGGACAGAAGAAGATGAGTTTTTGTGAAGACCAAGAAGATATAAATTCACTGTGTTTGACTGTTGTGAAAGGACTTTTAGAAAAGAATAAAATTGATCCACAGAATATTGGAAGATTAGAAGTTGGTAGTGAAACACTTGTTGATAAATCCAAATCAATAAAAACTGTTCTTATGCAACTATTTGAAGATTCAGGAAATACCAATATAGAAGGAATTGATACAACAAATGCCTGTTATGGAGGAACTGCAGCGTTATTCAATGCATTGAACTGGATAGAAAGCAGTTCTTGGGATGGTAAGATTTTTTATTCTCTGATGCTAGCTGGCATTTTTGAAGTTGTTGCTTGGAAAGAAACAGTTTGCATGGTAGGATTAGAATATGGTGACATTCAGGCTTTTCAAAGGCTTCAAAAACCATTAGCCTTGCGGGCCTTTTGACATCAATGTGACATGACTTCTAAATAATTTTCAACATTTCTTCATATTCTGATAAAATTCTTGAGATGCATATGAAAGAGATGCATATGAAAGACTTTAAAAGTTTTAAACAGGAGTTTTAAGAAACTAATTACAGAAAACATGTTTAGAGAATCAGTGGATATAAACCCGTTCATAGGGGGGAGGTGTCTGAGTGTTCTGTTTCTAGCTTACTCTCAAGTACCGAATAATCATCCTCCCCCCCCCCACTTGTTAGTTTTTGAAAAATTTTCCAACCCCCTCCCCGCTCTTATTCCGACCTCCCCTTTTATTGATTTTTGGAAAAGGGAAATGATAGTAAACATAATTTCTGAATAAACGCAAGAAATAGTCTTGAGAGCACATTCAACAGAACCAGAGTTCACAAATAAATGTAACAGTAACATCACTCTTCATATAAATACATAAAAGATACGTTTTTAGCTAAGAAAAGGACTATTTTCTATTTCTCCAGGCACCCCCTGATTATTCCAACCCCCCAATTATTGCTATATCAAACCATGTCCAGCCCCCCAATTATTCTCAGCCTCCCCCCGCTTATTTGGTACTCGAGAGTATATTTGATGATCTCACCACATGTATCGGTAATGTTTAACTAAAGGGAACGGTGCCATGTGTAGGAGTTTTTTCCTATTGACAGATCCCTCTCCTTAACTCCAACTCCCTTTATTCACTTTAATGTGTGCAAGGCCCACACTACATTCATTGAGAAACCATTAACAATGAATCTTCTAAACTCAATTTTCACTGGTTATCACTTCAGATGCAAATATCATTGAATTCTGAAACCTTTCAGAGCCAAGGAATGTTTGGTATCTTATGCAGGAAGTTGTAATATCAGGTTGGTCACAAAATGCAACTTTTGCTTCAACTGTGCCAAAATATTTATTTACTTATTTATTTTTTTGATTCTTCTCTTTGGAATCCTATCAGACAATTATTTACTGTGACCAGTGTTGAAGATAGATTTTATGTTGTGTAGTAATGACATGATTTGTTATTTCTTGTTGTATCAACATTATTACCTCGGCATTTTTCTTTCTACATTTTCAGGAAGATATGCAATTGTTGTAATGGGAGATATTGCAGTTTACGCTGAAGGAAATGCTAGATGTACTGGAGGAGCTGGAGCTATTGCATTCCTTATTGGGAAAGATGCACCCCTGGTTATTGATAGAGGTAAGATAAGCAAAAATTTATGTATTGTAAAACTTATATTAAGGGTTTGAAGCACTCAACTATAAGGTGTTATGTTGCACAGGGAATGGGTGTGGATTCTTTGCTTTTGTTATCATGTATTAGCTGAATGGATGTTGTGCTAAATAAGATTAGATTAATATGAAAAGATTTTTTTTCATTTCTTTTGTTACCTAATTATACATTATTCAGCAGACATGCAACCAAATCTCACAGTTTGCAGTATTTAGATATTTCATGTTAGCACAGTTCATGTTAGCTAGCATTTCCTTAGTTCAAACTGTTTCCATTTTTGCAGGCCTGAAAGCTACACACATGCAGCACACATATGACTTCTACAAACCTGACATGGTGTCTGAATACCCTATGGTTGATGGCAAATTATCTGTTAAGTGTTATATGAATGCAGTGGACAAGTGTTATGCTCGATATATGTCATGTCTCAAGAAGCAATCTAAAGTAACTGCACACTGCACAGGCATCAATGATTTTGATTATTTCATTTTCCATACACCGTTTTGCAAGATTGTGCAGAAATCACTTGGGAGGTGCATGCTTCAAGATTTTTTGAATCTCGAAGGAGAGCTAGATGAGAATTCTGAGAAAAAGTACAAGGAATTAATGAGATACAGGTTTGTTGCTTTGGTGAAAGTATTGAATTTTTCGTTGATGCCACAAAAGTTCTATTTAACCTTATTCCTTTAATCCCCTCCTCTCTAATTAGCCCACCCCTTCTATGCCAAATTTAGGACAAGGCCTCCCTCTCTATTAAGCCTCCCCCACTTTTGCCAAATAAGGTTTCTTTGTTTTTGAATACCAGAACTAGAACTTGGGAGACTCAAGCAAACATAAAAACAGACGTTCTTCATTCTTCTCTGAATTAATTGTAACATCTAAGCGTTGTCTATGAATTTGCAAATGTTTCTTTTGTCTCATCTGTCTGGAACTAAACAAATTTTTCATTCGCAATAGCTTAGGCTAACTCTTTTTCGCAGTTGCCATGAAACTTAGGATTAAAGTCAGGGTTCTCTGTCGAAATTGGCAATGAGAGTATCTAATGATGGTTTTTGTGAGAATTTAACGTTGTAAAGCATTTGTTTTGGTTGGGAGACCGTAGTCAGTTGTAACAGTTCTTGGAAAATCAGCTATATCGTCTATGTAATGATTAATTGCGCTCCTGGCGTAATCGCATCACTTGGACTTAAATAGACATTATTTTCCATCACTTAGAGCCAATTTTGTTGACGCTATGATAGTTAAGTAGTCAAGTGTTACCATTGCCCCCGTAATACGAGGCGATTCTAACACATGGTTAGAGCAATTGTTACATATCTTCAAAATCATTACAGCTAATTGTTGCACGACACTGTTTATTCTTCCCGAAATGTATTACCGGGTATGAGATTATTTGGGGTC
This sequence comes from Aurelia sp. 4 Dawson et al 2005, assembly GCA_964019985.1. NCBI lineage: Eukaryota > Metazoa > Cnidaria > Scyphozoa > Semaeostomeae > Ulmaridae > Aurelia > Aurelia sp. 4 Dawson et al 2005. The sequence continues at coordinate 1,368,263 of OZ026496.1, read as the reverse complement.
TATTATAGTTTGGCGGTTAGGCGGATTCGGCCATATTGTGGATGCAGAATACGGTTTAGCTAGAAAATCCGTGCGTCATTCGGTTTCTCTGTTGCAACGCAGTCGGGGAAAAATCGAATTTAAGCGAACGGTTAGCTTTTTTCCGCTTACTTCGTTACGGTAATTGGTTTATTCCATCTCCGAGACATTGCCTTTTACGTTGCTTTCACTGAATAAACGTTATTATCTATCGAGGCTTCGCATAGCTGTAAATCGGTCATCGAAATTAGTAGATTCACGTAAATTTCCTTTAGGGTTCCTGCTTCATTTAAATGAAATAGCAATTCTAAAAAAGAACATTTATGGTACTGAAGAAGACTGACGGTTGCAGTTTATGACAGAAACTGGCGCGCGGTTGACGGGTAAAAGCAAAAAAAAAATTTGGCGATTTCGCGGTATTAGGTACCCTTTAATAGACTCCCATTATTCATTGCTTCAAAAAAGCAAATTGAAAATTAGCCGTTGTCTTTGTTTCTGTGTAAATTTCGAAGCATCAAATGAAAAATTGAATCTATTGAGAAAGAATAGGTTTTGTTTACAAATTTCAACATTTAACTCATAAATACGGTGGATGCACATTATTTGACTTGATATCCCCTTAGCTGGATCAGCCGTTGTTATTGCCCCCTTTTACATCTCATAAGCCGTGGAGCTTGAAAGTTTCAGTAGAATTTTGATCATAAATAGATAGCATATTTGCTCAAGAGCAAAGTCTCTCAGACACTAATCTACAGTGGAAGCCCGCTTTTACTTTTGTTCTCAAAAACATGGTTTTCTCCCGAAATTTTGCGGACTTGGATGAACATTGCTGTATCTCAAGTCGTGCGTAGAGGGCTGGAAGGAGCACGTTCTATGCTAAGATCAGATGTTTTGCACTTTTCTGCGAGGCGCGAGAGCCAGTGTTCCAACCCCCCCCCCTCCCGGTCTCCCCAATTTTCTTCCTACTGTGCATTTTGCCCGAGGTGCATGAGTTTTCGTGTCTCTTATGGAGCTAGAGCGGAAACTCAGGCGACTTGGGTTATTTCTAGGAAAGGGCTTATTGTTAAAGGCAAAGGCTATTTGTGATTTCCTTGACCTAGGAAGGTCCACATGATACCATCAAACATCGAACATCGTTTTTGCAGTGATAAGTATTCGCCCGAGTGGCCCGAGTTTTTTTCTTTTTTTCCGATCTGGCCCCCTTAGAGGCTTCATAGAGATTTTATGGTAGGTTGCTGAATGAGGTAGTAACCCTTTACTGAGTTCCGAAGGCATTTGAATGGGATTCTAGTTGCACAAATTTCATCAGCAGTTTAACATACCTCATATTCTATTTCAGAGGCATGAAACTTGAAGATACAATGAACGATGAAAAACTCTGGAAAGAAATTGAAAGATCTTCAGTTCAATGTAGCCAAGACTTATTTTATCGAATTACACGCCCATCTTTGCTGCTTGCAGAAAACATTGGAAATATGTATACTCCATCTCTTTATGGTGGCCTAGCGAGTCTTTTTATCAAGTAAGTTTGATTGCCAGCTTTTGCTTATATTGAACGCGATGTAGAGAGGTTGGACGACAAAACCCACTGTGATCTACATTAAACACAGAGGCTTTTCAGACTAATGTCCTTGTCAGAGAGTGAGTTCAATTCACGGCTTTGTTCCTTGGCTTTGATTGCTTTACTTTGAAGAGTTTGTGCAAGGATAAAGCTTGCATTTCCAAGGGATAGAAATCGAAAAATATCTTGATGAAATTGAAAATGGCCGCGTAGCACAAACAAAGAACAATGAAAGAAACAATGCCATGCCTGTGTTTTGTTTATGGACAAACTTATTTACTTTTGCCATTGCTGTTAAAATCTGCTTAAAGAAGCAACATTTATGGAAGTGCTGGCGCAGTGAAATTCACTTAAGGTATCTTGAGATAGTGAGTGACTTATGAGACTAAGTGGAACTATCGAAGCATTGGAATTAGCTGATGATTTTTTTTGAATTGACAGCCAAAGCAGAGATAAGTGACTACGTTAATGCTCTATGCGGCAGTTTCCTCACAAACATTAACATCCTGATATAGCAATTTTATTCCATGGCGAGCAAGTAAGAGAATTTACCGTCGCTGAAATGAAAGTAATTTCCTTTCTCGTAAATTTGGATACGTCCATGTATATTTAAGCTCATACTGAGTCATACTGTAGATTCAAACTTTGTTAAAGGCATTGAGTCCGCATATCAATAGCACTCTGATTACTAATCTAAACTTCATTTAAATCATGAAACAAACGTTGGCATTTGATCTCTATTAAAATTGTACCAAGGAAATTCCTAAGGATACTGCTAGGATTAAGAAGTTTTTGGTCTCCACTACTAATGACTTTAGCATATTGTACGATAATAATGGGTCCTCAGCGGTTTGTCAGCAAAAATTCAGGATAGCCTTAATGCTCAACTATTTATATTGAGTCAATTCCTTTAATTTCAAGTGAAACTTTTGGCTTTGTACTACGAAACTTTTCATAATTTGTTTCCTATTTTTTGATGCATATAGTTTCTACCACTACCAAATATCTTTTTTCTTCACATATTTCACAACTTTTAACAAGAAAAAGTAAGAGAAAGGGAGTTCTTTTGGACTCAAAACATACAGTTATCGATAATATTCGAAATTTTCTGCTTTCGATGTTTTTTGCACAATTATTGATTCTGCATTCACCCTTCTCAAGCATTGGCTTTACTAAATACACCTTCAGAATCAACCAAATATATCAACGGGCCACCTTATATAGCATAAACATTTTTATTAAAGAAATATTGGTTTATGCGAAACTAGGTACCAGGATGGCAAACAATTTAAGAAACGCTAATACTATGTTTGAGAAGTGCTAATGGCCTATTTTCAACGTGATAAAAGTTTTTGATTAGATTTTTCTTTAAAAGGATTGTCAACCTTGTATACATTCTTTACTTTTTGCAAACAAAATAAGGAATAACTGGAAATTGAATCAAGATATGAAAAATTTGATACAGGATATTGTGTCATTCATAGGTGCTATTCATTTGCATTGATAAAAAATCACGTCAGATCCAATCTTGTCCCCAGAGTGAGTTCGTTGCTCTACCTCTACCGTTGTTCATTCGGCTTCGTGATCAGCGTATGACGTAAGAGCACCCTGGGAACGAGGTTGTGTCAGATCACCTTTAAGCAACCAATTCTTTTTATTTTGCAGCATTGACCAAGATGATTTGATAAACAAACGAATTGTTTTATTTTCGTATGGATCTGGTTTAGCAGCTTCGATGTTCTCGCTCACAGTATGTCCCGATGAGAAACTTCGTCCGAAGTTCAACAAAATCATCTATCAAATGCAAGGTGTCAGTTCGAGGCTAAACCATCGAATCGAGGTCTCACCTGAAGAGTTTGTTAAAATCCTGAAGAAACGAGAAGAAACACATCATTTGGCCGATTATTCCCCCGAGTCATCAGCCGATAACTTGTGGCCTGGAACCTACTACTTGACGAAAGTTGATAAGAAGTTTCGGCGAACATATGCACGAAAACCGAGGGAAACAAATTTCCCGATACCGCCGATGCCGCCATCATGTAAATTTATATAGAAAGTTAGATGCATTAGTAGAGTCATGAAATTTAGGAACCGGATGGATTGGGAAGCAGTAGATCGATCAAACGAAAGTAAGAACAGCTAATCGTTCACTGATTATTTCAGTTTTCCGTTGTTGAGTACCATTTTGAATCATACAATAGACAGCCGCGTATAAAAGCGTAAGATTTTGGAAGTCAGCGTGGATTCTTTATAATGAATTCAATTCAAGATAGTTCCTTGTTTGACATGGATACCTTCATGTGATGGATTGGTTCTTATTAAGGTAACTGTGCTCTCCGCTCCAGCGTTCAGTGAGTTGCCGTTTTGCAGCTAATCTCCTCAAGGGGCAGTTAATTCCTGTAACGTCATTAGGCCTTTCAAAGCGCAGTAAAAAAGATTTGGTTCTGTATAGCCTGGGAAATGGAAAGATGTCCAAATCGCAATGTTTACGTCAACGCTGACTTTGCGAATCTTTTCTCAAATTTTTTGTTGATTTCAGAATAGTGGATTAATTTCCAAGAATGGTCGAAAACTTTTTAATTCTTTCCGTCCATCTTTAGCCTGGTAGTTGATCTTTAATACTGCATTCACACTGACACAGTTAAACCAGCTTTACCTAAACCAGTTTAGATTTCAACCAATCAAATGACTTGATTTTTGGATTGACCAATCAGAAGGTCTTATTCAAAAGCCCGGTTTAGTTTAAACTGGTTTAACTTGCAGTGTGAATGGGGCATAACTTCACCAAGTCTGATTAAAAGCTGGGCTAGATTTCTTGCAATCGAATTTTATATTTCTGGCTACTTGCGACATCGAAGAGGGCAAGCCATGATCAACAGATTATCTTGTGGCGAATCATGCTTTCGAGGGTTCCATTGTTTAGAGTGAAGTACCAGACAGCAAACTTTTAAAGGGACAGGGTCACGTATCCGTAAACAAACCCGTTATCTTTATGATCTATATTGTTGCCCATACCCGGCCATTGTGTTCTGCTCCGATTTTGGTGGATGGGGTGAATCCACAGTAAAGTTGCTTCCAAAAATCCACCAATTTCTCTGCAATCCTACAACATACGAGTGTTTAATTTTTTTTGCAAAATTCAAGAGTCCATCTTAGAAATAACTTCCTTGTTTTGAGAAAAGTAGTGGAAAATCTCTGTGATATTGACTATCAAAAGTACTGCAAAATCGTCGTTTCGAAAGAAGTTCGTTTACATTACGTGACCCTGCCCCTTTAATGATCAGTGGCCAATATCATTCCGTCGAATATTAAAGTTTTGCATCGTCATTCTTCACAATGCACGATGTAGAAAATCTTTCTCTTGTTTTTGAATAAATCGATTTTGTAATAAGTAACATTCCAATAGAGTTTATTATGAACTTAAAAGCGTGAGTTGTTCAATGAATGGAGTTTTTACATCATTAGGTCTTTACTATAGCTTCAAGGAGATAAACATTCATTGTCTTTAGTCGTGGGCGAAACTTTTTGGAAGTTTAAAGTCTGGGGAACACACATACCCATCAACTAAATGGCTTTACAGAATCATTGCTACCTAGAGTCCTTTATAATCATCATCATCATAATCATCATCACCATCATCATCATCATCATCATCATCATCATCATCATCATCATCATCATCATCATCATCATCATCAATTTATTTAAACTGAGTTGGCGCTACATAACTATGTACAGTAAATATTAAAAACAATACCACACCAGCTAATCCAAGACAAATGCTGAAATTAATGCATCCAATAAATATGAATGAATATACATACAGATTAAATAAATAAGACATAAAATACATGGTATAGAATTTGAAAACAAAATTTAAACGTAATATTATAAAAATCCGAGCTGTTTGAAATCCGAAATTCTGGCTCTGGTATGTCATGGTATAACAAAATCCAAGTTGTGGTATTAAAGGCAGTCTGTCACGTAGCTGATTGGCCACTACAATCAGAGCTCAACACAACGGGTTTCTTTGTGAAACTGTGTATTCGAAACAAAGGAGGGCTAATCTTCTCGACTTTCTACGGCCGTAAAAAGTCAGAGGATCATCAGCCATTCAAATTTCCTATTCTTTGTATTGTCATTATCACCCAATCAAATGCGTGACAGACCGCCTTTAACGTCCTACATAATCTGAATGGCCTACATAATCTACGTGTGGTTCCTGTGCCATTCCAGCTTTTACTGTGCCATTCCAGCTTTTACTGTGCCATTCCAGCTTTTAATTTCTTTTTTAAACTCATTTACAGACTGAGCATTCCTTACGTGCTGAGGTAGCGATAGCCATAGACGCTGCCCTCTTTTTTTGACGGTGTCAGATCCGTAACTTGTTGTTCTTACCCTTGGTAGCAAAAATTCATGAATGTTTCTCAGATTATAAGTAACAGTACGCTCACAGAAAATCTCCCTCATAAAAAAGGGGGGTTTATGTTCTCCATAGTTTTGAACATTTCAATCACAAGAGTTTCCAGGCTCTTTGCATGAATACTAACCGAGTCATCTTTCTCTAGCAGGGATTTCTTGCAGGGATGCTGAGATTTCAGACTTTGAAAAATCGATTTAAACTGCAGTAGTTAAACTGATAGAAAATCTGTCTCACTGATATGCAGGGGAACTCAAACTAAACTGAAATTTGAAAATAGACTTAAATAACGGACTCATTATACTGAACCCATAAACGCAACAAAAACATCCTAATCTGTAGAAAGAAGACAGTTAACTGTGAAAGAACAACAACCAAAATAAACCTGCAGCTAGAGAGAAAACTGTGGAATCCTGCACGAGAAAAAACTAATCAATCTTAAATTCAATTCAATTTTCGTTGTAGAACACAATTCCTAATACATTGCTAATGTAACTGAGTTTGTAAAGGTTGGTTCACAAGATCATATTCACAAAAAACTTGTTTCTCATTGTTTATATGATCACAGAATGTGATCGTGTAAATGGACTTCACAAGTTGCTTGAAGTTATGTGAAGCAATTAAAGTTAATCCCCTTTAATTTAGCCTGCGTGCATCCCCTACTGTTTCCGCAGAGTTGAAATTTCCCCTTGAATTGAATTCATTTTCTGACGCCAGTAGGGTCTGTGAACCAGCGAATGAAAGCCTGTTCTTAGTCACATGCAGGTTCCGCAAAAACACGGAACTATTTGCATTGATTAATAAACAATCTATTGTCTTGCGAGGCCATTTTGCTCGTCGACAAGGCCATTTTGCAATTAGGATGAAGTAAAAACCACATGAAGTACTTCGCAAGACAATGGATTGTTCATTGTTCAATGAAGAAAGTTCCGTGTTTTTGCGGAACCAGCACGTGACTCAGAACAGGCTTTCATTCGCTGGTTCGCAGACCCTACTGGCGTCAGAAAATGAATTCAATTCAACGGGAAGTTTCAACTCTAAAGGAACAGTAGGGGATGCACGCAGGCTACTTTAATTTGTCATCATAGAGTTTTCATTTGACCAGCCTTCAAATGAAAACTCTGTAATTGCAAATTAAAGAGGATTAATTTTCGTCACTTCACAGAACTTCAAGCAACTTGTGAAACCCGTTTACAAGATCACATTCTTTGATCACATAAAAGATGTGAAGCAAATTTTACGGAAATATAATCGTAAACTGGCCTGAAGAAAACCAAAAATTCGAGGCAAAAAGCAAAATTTTCTGGTCAAATTTTTAGGTTGCACTTCATGTTATACGTATTTGTTAATAAGAAGCGAATTGTATTTCTTTGAATTTGATCCCAAATGACTTTGAGTTTGGAATTGATTTCAAACCATAGAAGAGATAATTCCAGAGACAAGCTGCGAAGTTTCTCAGCATGTTGTCTCCCCATTTTTTATTTGGCATATTTTAAAATCAAATTCATATCGCGTCTCGTATTTGTGAGAATCTTTGTTTGTTTTAAAATGACAAAATCTGAAAGTAAAGAAATAAGTTAGTGACTCACCGACCCGTAACTACAATAAAGAAAGACTTTGAATTACCATAAACGCGTTTCGTCGCACTCTCATCATTCGATTCGCGCGATATTTGTAGTCTTGTGCCTGGTTAATTTCCGTTCATCATGTGGACCCATGAAAGCAACGAGTAGTACCAAGATTAGTACATTGCTTGCTTCTCAATTACCCACCGTCGTCCTGGCTCCTTTGCAGGCTCATTGAAATTGCAGGCTGTCTTTGAATCAAATTTAACCAAGCGGAAACCATGGGTACACACTGCAGGGGTTAAGTAATAAGGAATTTTAACTTTGATCGAAATGATTCTGTCAGTTCATCTGCTGAAATGTGGGTCTATAGTTTCCGTTTGGGCTAAATGTGATCTTCAGGCAGATTTAGGTCCCGTAAACAAAGCTCCGTTTTTAAATAGCAAAGCGGAGAGAAAGACCTCCGTTTTTCAGAAATTTTTCACACTGATCCACACCAACGTCCCAAAACGCTGCACGGAGATTTTCGAAAACGCTATTGAAAGCGGATATCCACATAAACGAAGGGTTTTGAGAACGCTCTAAATCAATGTGAATGGACATAAAGGCTGTTTTTGGAAAAGTTACATTTTTCAACGATGAGCTTCACAAACCCCGTGCAATGTGAACGCACAAAAACGGATATAGGATATGTTCGGCTCCGTATTTGTTATCTGGCGGATCAATATGAACGGACAAAAACGGACGTTTTCCCCTCTGTTTGTGTACGGGTGGCTTCCATGCAACAAAATTGGATCGCAACAAAAACGGAGCAGTGTGGACGAGTAGCTTCCATGTAACGAAAACGGATCGCAACAAAAACGGTGAAATGTGAACGGGGCCTTGAATTGTAGTGTTATTTTTTTATTATTATTAAAAATCTATTTAGAGTAGGCTAGAAAATGAATAGCTAATCTACAGCTAATTTAGGCCTACTATTTACAATACAAATTATTTACAATAAAACATTTTAGAAAAATTACAGGACAAATCAGAATAAAAGAAATAATTTATCCTGTTAGAAACCCAACTTTCGGGATATATACTTTGCAAAGTCTACAGTTGCATTTTCCCCCATTCCAACATCTTATTTGTTTTTTAAAACTAGGAAGGCCGTTGGATTGTTTTATTTCTTGTGGTAAATGCTGCCAAAGTTTATTTCCAAGGTAAGCAATGGACTCAACTCCAAAGGAAGTTGTTCGTACTTTTGGCAGTTGAGCGTCATTGCCATGCCTTAGACTGTGACTAATATTTCGTTGCAAGAAAATATCCTTCATAAATGGTGGATTCAGACCGCATATTGTTTTATAAATTTCGGTCATGAGCAACTGTAGATTCCTTACATGGATTGGTACCGATTTAGATTGTTCCAAGAGGAAACCAAAATCATTCTCGTAATCTTTGTATGCAATGCGCAATGCCCTTTCATGAATATGATTTATTCTATGATTCAAAGCTCTATCATAGAACATCCAAACAAGCGGGCAGTAACTGAAATGAGACAAAACGAACGCCCTCATTAACCTCTGCAATTTTTCTGTATCCATGTATCGCGATATTCGAGCAAGAGCATGGAGTTTTTGGCTAGCCTTTTTACAAAGAGCCTTGACGTGTTGCTTGAAAGAAAATGATTGATCAAATGTTATACCGAGAAGATTTTCCTCTGTACTTTCTTTCACACAGGCTTCGCCTATTTTGATTATTGTACCTGCAAAGGATCATGGATGGCAATGACTATTTAAGGGAACTGCATCCAAATTGCTGTCATTCTACTGTGAATTTTTTTGATATCCTTTTCATTTTCAGAATTACTGTGCTTTCCTGTTTTGGAAAGAATCGGTCCAAAGTTTTGAAAACAAACGACAGTACTATCTTTCTATTCTGGTTAATGATTTTAAAAATTTGATGATATCGCTGTCTCCATACTATGCTGTCTCAAACAACAAGGAAACACTGAAATTCCGGAATCAAACTTAGTCAAAGAAATTCGCGGTATAATAGACGATTGCGCTAAAGATGGCGGCGAAGACTTTTTTATAAAGATGCATTGCGCACTTTAATCTAATTCCTATAGAATCGCTAAAGATTCGTAATTCGAACGCAGTGCATCTTCGGGTAAAAAATTCCTCGCCGCCATCTGCTGAACAGTACCAACGCAGTATTGATTTTCCAAACAAAAGACGTTACGTGGGAGGCAGATTTTCGGACATACATTATCTGTTCATATTCCCAGGCGTATCAGTTGACCGGATTCACATCCAAAGTGATATAACAGGAGACACTGGTATCCCCACAAAAAAGACCCATCACGCCCCATGGGTAACAGAACATTTTGAGGATACGCTTATGTGCCGCCCATGGGTTTTGGGTCTTTTGGGTCCAAAATTCTCTAAACAAGGGTCCCTTTTCGGCAGATTTTCCTTGGACATGGGTGGGTTTTCCAGAACTTGGCAAAGAAATTGTGAAAAATGGATGGTAGTTTTCTTCCAAAATTCATCATAGAAGTGGGTATGACGGCAACTGTCGGTTTCTGGAAGAGGGTAGCTTTCTGAAAACCGGGCGGCAGACCCCCGTTCATCCGCAAGTCATCTACCCCCCACCCGGGCATCACGCGTATGCAGTATCTCGCAAAATAGCACCGTCGCACTTTAAAGGTGGGTCATACCATTGTTCATGATATTCTCTTAACGAAGTTACAAAGATATGGCTTCTGTCGAATTTGATTCTGACCTTTGGAACCTCAGAATCAGATTGGAGACTAATTGAAAGTTGTTGTTGTTGCTTTCATATTTTGTTACGGCGCAAATGAAAAATTCTGCTCAGCTTTTCATGAGAAATTGCGTGGAATAGCTTACAAAAGTGTTCTTTTACTCGTTAGGAGCTCGAAATTCTCATTTCTTGTGGGGTCACCTTTCTGCAACTAAACTCCATAACTTGCAAAAGTTACTACCCTGGGTACTAGACTGGTACCCAGGGTAAAAAGTTACAGGATAAGGCAATGACTCTGATCCAATCTGCGCCTATTAAAGACAGAATGCCATCTGCAACATTAAGTATAGCTAAATTAACGAATTAAGCTTGACCAAGCGATGATGGTGCATAAAATTCTAAATGAACAATGTCCAGAAATCCTTAAGCAAAAGTTCACAAAAAGATCTCAGGTTTCAAAATAAAGAGATTGAATGACCTGCAGATGGCAATACCGAGGCCAGGAATAACTAGAAAGAGCTTTTCATACAACGATGCTAAGGCGTGGAATGATATCCCAAACAATATAAGATATGTGGAATCTGCTGCACTTTTCAAAAAAGCAGGTTAGAAACTATTTTTTAGGCCAATAAGACATCTAAGACTCCTTGAAACATGACTTCCTGGAAGAACAGTACGATTAGATACATATTTATCTTTATCTTTGGTTTTGTTATGGGATTTTACTATTACTGCTGGAGTGTCATGTATAAAAAAGATTACTCTCGAGTACCGAATAATCGTCCCCCCGCTTATTAATTTTTGAAAAATTTTCCAACCCCCCGCTCTTATTCCAACCCCCCCCCCCTTTTATTGATTTTTGGAAAAAGGAAATGATAGTAAGCATAATTTCAGAATAAACGCAAGAAAGAGTCGCAAGAAGTGCATTCAACAGAACCAAACTCGCCTTTCTCCTTATTCGTCAAGCGCACAATGCATTGTGGGAATTGTAGTATGGGATGACAGGTACACAATCAGAACAAACAGCGTTCGTATGGTGATAAAAGCAAGACATGGAAAAACAAGCGAATTGCGACAGAATATCTCTTTCATTTTCAAGTGAACCGCACCCTAGTAGTTTTAAAAGCTCTTGCACGGGTACGGGGAGCATCCAGGAGCAAGAAACTAATCTGGAAAGCACGTCAAATAAAAGTAAAGAGAATCAATCTGGAGTATCAAACCAAGCCCTTAGGCCAGAAATCTTGGACATCGCGTTATGCAATGACATCAAGGGATGGGCCATAGAGTTATCGAAAATGCTGCAGTTTACTAAAGACAGTTTAAACAAAAAGTTGATCGAAGCTTCTGAAACGATGCCAGACAAGGTAGCCCCGAAAGCCTACCGAAACAAGATGCAGGGCTAAAAACTTTGGAAAGAGTCTTTCCAAAAAAGAGGACTATATTTCTCGGATCAGAGTTAAACCTGGGATAATGGCGGGCCTTGTCAAGTTGTGCCTAGTAAAGGCAAGTGTGTCTGCATCGATGGAAAGAGGAATATTTGCAGTTTTTTCTTTCATCAGCTTATTTCCTCTTTCTTCCATTTCCTCTTCATGCTTCACTTTTAGACAACCTAACTGTGCTTTCAGAACAGCTAACTCATCCCATTATCAAATTCACTTTCTGTAGCATTACTCCTCCAGCTTCTGGTCGCCGTTTCTAGAAGCTGACTTCCATTGAACGTTTGGATCTCGGTTCCTCGACTTCGTTGTACTTCTTGGCTTAGAAATAGGACCAGAAAAGATAGAATTAAGGAGGAGGAGGATTTCGTTAATCAGAAGAAAGGACTTCACCCCTACCTAAGGTCACAGAGTGTGCTCAGAGCATTTTCCAGGAGGGCAAAAAACTTACATGAACAATTTACCCATCATAGTGCCAAAGACAGCCAGGTCCACTATTTCCAAGCAAAGAAGAACAACAAAGTCGAAGAACCGAGATCCAAACGTTCAATGGAAGTCAGCTTCTCGAAACGGCAACCAGATGCAAGTAATGCTGCAGAAAGTGAATCTGATAATGGTGATGAGTTAGCTGTTCTGAAAGCACAGTTAGACTGTCTAAAGTTGAAGCATGAAGAGAAACGGAAAAGGCACAGCAAACAACTGGTTTGCTACAAACTGAAAATAAACTGATGAAAGAAAAAACTGCAAAGATTCCTCTTTCCGTCGATACAGACACACTTATCTTTGCCAAGCACAACTTGACAAGGCCCGCCGTTATCCCAGGTTTAACTCTGACCCGAGAAACATAGCCCTCTTTCCAAAGTTGCATCTTTTCTCGGTAGGCTTTCGGGGCTACCTTGTCTGGCATCGTTTCAGAGGCTTCGCTTAACATTTTTGTTTAAACAGTCTTCAGTAAACTTCAGCATTTTCGATAACTCTAGGTGTCTTCACATGACGAGGTGTCCAAGATTTCTGGCCGAAGGGCTTGGTTTGCCACTCCAAATTAGCTCGCTTTACTTTTATTTGCCGTGCATTCCAGATTTGTTTCTTGCTCGTAGATGCTCCCCGTACCCGTGCAAGAGTTTTAAAAATACTAGCGTACGGTTCACTTGAAAATACAGGAGATTTTCTGTCGCAATTAGCTTGTTTTCCGTGTCTTGCCTTTATCACGATACGAACGCTGTTTGTTTTGATTGCGCACGTATCGCCCTATACTACAATTCCCACAATGCATTGCGCGCTCGACGAATAAGGAGAAAGGCGAACTCAAAAGTAAATGTATTAGTAACATCACTGTTCACATAAATATATATAAGAGACGAGTTTACCTAAGAAAACGATTATTTTCTATTTCTCTATTTCTATTTCCCCGATTATTCCAACCCCCCCCCCCCCGATTACTGTTATATTGAACCATTTCCAACCCCCCGATTATTCTCACCCCCCCCCGGTTATTCGGTACTCCAGAGTAGATGAAAATGAATCAAAGAAACAGATACAGTAACCTGCTTGTTGAAAATAATCAATAGAGTCTGCGCGAAGACAAGGGTGCGGGGGGGAGGTGAATTTTTGGAAGAGTAGCAAATTTTTGCCTTGCTCGATTGGGGTATCAAATATTTTGGAAAAAAAGAAAAAATGTATGATAGGGTGTAAAATTATTTGGAATTTGCTTCAAACAAAATAAAAGCTACATATCGGGTGAGTAAAGAAAACAAAGTTAACAAGTTTGGCCGCCAATAGAATAAAAAATATGCAGCTGATATTCAAAAACAGAATATTCATTTATCAGTCAAAGGCTAGATTAACAGTGACAGTTTTACTTTATAGCAGATGCACCAAAGAATGTATTCATTTTTTATTTGCTTCCTCTCTGGTCCATGATTTTCGTGCCTTTGAAATTTATCCAAATTTTCAGTTTCAGAAATAGAATTTTAGATTTCGATAAGCTTAAGGACATCCTCCCACAATCTAAATTGTGTAGTGTATAGCTATTTTGCTCTTGTCGAAAGCCGCATTCTCTTTGCTGATGCTGTATGGTGTAGTGTCTCGCCCTCCGACATGAGCGCCCTTCAACGCTTACAAGATCGAGCAATGTCCATTGTAAACGACGCAAAAAAATCAAGGATATATGGCCAGCTCGATTAAAACGTTGAAGGTTTAATCCGCTACGATAGATTGATAATGATGTATAAGATTTTGCATCAGCTCTGCCCAGAAAGCTTGCGGGATAAGTACCAACAGGGGTCTGAGCTTTCCTCCTACCGCACAAGAAATATTTCGGATCCCAGTATTCCGAGAGTAAACCATGAGTCTACGAAAAGCATTTTCCATTACTCTGGCCTGAAGGCCTGGAATGATATTCCGATAGACTTAAGAGAAATATCCTCGCTTCATCAATTTAAAAGGGATTTTAAAAAGTATCTTTTGCGCGAGGATAGAAACACGATAAACTGAACATGACTCCCTGGAAGAACAGTATTTACTCTTATCATATATTGTAATTTACATTCTTTTTTTCTTATCTTAACTGAAGGGATATTGCGTATTGCGTGTAAAGAAGTATAATAGCGAAGTAAATCATCTTCATACCAGAAAGGAAGGCGATGGAAGGCGTAAATCTCTCTCCTACATAAACCCTTTCCCAGCATTTCCTAATTTTGGGTCTGAATGATTTTACTGAAGAAACTTTATTGATTTAAGTTAGCCGTTGACTAACAAATAACCATTTTAATTTTGAATATCGGTCATGTACTTCTCATTCCATTGGCAACCAAACATTGCAACTTGCTTTCCCTTCCAAAATCTACCTTGACGCAGGGGAAATACCCATAAGTGATAACATCAGGGAGTACCCTCCTATCGGCCTTCTAACATGGATTCAAGCTTGTCCGTCAGGTCAGCGTTACGCAGGGCAGTGGAGGCGCCAGCTCTGAAAGGTCCGACAGTAGTGGGGGGAGGGGCGCATTTTGACGTAATTTTGCAGTCAAAAGGTATCCCTAGTTCATTGCATCTCATTTTTGTTGGACAATTTTTTCCGACTTTTGGGATCTGGGGGCAAAAGTCCCCCAGGACGCAGAGACAAAGAGAAGACTTTGGAGAAAGAAAGCGAGAAAGTTTTGCATATTCTCTTTTATTTCGACGCAATATCATTTGTTAGACTGTAATGATAATATATGATTTATCATTCAAATAAAATCGACTGCAAACCAAAGAACGTCTACCGCCACATAACTTACTACGTTTTCTAACCAAAGTGATCAAACGAACGAGCCTAGAAGCCTGAGGGTAAGGAGGGCGGCAGCTCGCAACATTTGAAAACTTTTCAAAAATAATCCTGCTTCAGGCAAAATTTGCTCTTGGTGAGGCAAATGTAGGTAAACGATGGGGTTTTTACAAGGCAAACCCTGTAGATTTATCTTCCCGTTACACTTAGGTTCACCTTGTAACAAAAACGAAGTTTTCACTGCAGTAAATAAACGTTTCTCTTGAGACAGGGGAGATTTTTTATTTGACAGGGGGACATAAAACTTCTGGCAGTACTTTTGGGTGACTTGAGAGATCCCGTATTCACAAAGTCTCAAAGTCTTCTTCTTGAAAAGTTCAAGTATATGTCAAATTATTACTTTCGTCTCTGGTTGTTCAGTATCCTTATTGAAAACTACGAATATTTTGGAAACTCTTTGCAAACAAACACAAAAAGTTGCACGGTAAATAACAGCAAAAGACCATAAAATCAAGTCAACTTTAAGGGCTCACAGCTCACATTATCGATAAACTAATTCACTGTGTCTACTCGTTGATACTATACTTTCAGTCCAAAATTGATGCCCGGTTGCTAGGTAGTCATCACCCACAAAATTTCGAACCAAACATATATCAAAATATTACTTGTTCCTGCAGCAATATTATTGTTATATTTGCTTCCTATTGTAAGTAGTTTATAATGGAAATGTACCGGGCTAGTTAGCAAAAAGTTCGCACTTTTGAAAATTCATTGCATCAAGTGTAATTCACATATTTGAATGATTTAAATTCTCGTTAAACGCCGAAAGATCGAAGTATTTTTTTATTATTGCTCATTGCGTATTGTTCTGTATAAGGAGAGTCCTTATAATTTGATCGATGTTTTAGGCCCTTTTTCAGTCATTTTGCAACCATGAAATTTTTATGTACTTAAATTTACCGATGCTTCTAGTGCTGGTAAAACAGTGAGAAAAATCACAAAATTACTTCGATCGTTTGTCTTTTAACTGGAATTTGAATCAGTCAAATCTGTGCAGTACGCATGGTGCTATCAATTTTTTAAAATGGGAACTTTTTCCTGGCTCACCTGGTAGGTTTTGGTCTTTTATATTCTGATGCTTCTCTATTTTCAATTGTATTTTGTACTAAGTATTTGAGGGCTCATTGAAAGCCAGCTAATGCTGCAGGGCAATCCAACTTCAAAGAATGAAATATGAAATAAGAAAATGTGAAATGGAGACAGTGATTACTGTGTATTGAATTTTGCAAAATGTAATTTGGTCACAAATGTAAATGATTCTGATAAAAAGTCATTCGGGATTGAGAATCCTGTCTATCACTCAATGTTTTGTTTACTTGGAAGCTCTGTTGAACCTTGAAAGCTTTTCCTCCAGGCCTTCATTGGATGTGGTGTAAGACCTTTGAGAATATTGTTTGTCAGAAAGCAACAAGAGATCGCAGGGCTAAAGGTGTCTCTTAACTTGATGGAGCAGGGTGTAATTTTTAAAAGACAGCTGCCAGGTAAGTTATTACTTTTCTTGACATAGCTGGACATCCACTTTGGAATTGATTTTAAATATACAAATAATAAACAAGACGAACCCGATAAGATGATTTCAATATTACATGTTATTTTCATTTCATATTTCTTATTTAACATCTATTACTTTCACGTTCTGGAACGAAAATTGAATGAAATTAAATTAGATCTCAACTATCATTGAAGTACAGATAGCTGGTGGACGTGAAAAAAATTATATTAACATAGCAACATTATTAGTAAACAAACAAAAATTGTGTGCTTGTTAAGTAAAAAAAGAAAACAAAATCGTTCTTCCGACCGCATGAGGTAAGGACATCTAGAAATTTTCAGGAAAAGCTTAAAATTGGACCGGATGGTCAAAATATGCACCATGTTTGAAGAACAACAGGGTGTTTCAAAAAATTCTTCGACGTTTGATTAAATATTAAAAATAACGATATAAAGAATGGGAACTTGGTTATGTAAACCTTTTCCTGACATTTCAAATTAATTTTCGACACAAGAATCTTCAAAATCTGCGGAAAATTCAAGGAGTTTGAAGCATTTCAAGTTAAAGTTTGTGCGAAAGCTGAAACCAGAGGCCTATAATTGGCATTTTGGTAAAAGTCGCATGGGCTACAGTTTTTGTTATTTCTTATTTTTTCAAGGGATTTGAACAGGTTTTTCATAACTTAACTTTCAAGCGTGGGCTGCTTTGAGGAAAAAAATCCATTCTCTCGTCGATTATGTTTTCAATTACTGTTCTTGGATACATAAAACCTTAAGCAAACTTTGACAATGATTATAAAGATTGAATCACTTTTGAAGGTCCTATTTGGTTTGCTCTGATATTAACAAAGGGCATGGCATTGGATAACCTCGACCCTCAAGTCTTTTTGCATTACAAATGACTTAAGGGGTCTCTGGTTTCAGGTGCCGAATATTTTCCATCATTAAAAAGTCGCAACTCAGTGAATTTTCAATTGATTTGCAGAATTCTGGTCTCTAAAATTACTTCCAAATTATCTTCCCATGAGCCTGTTCATGTTCATGTTCTCGTCACTTTTCTATATTTAATGAAACGTTGAACAATTTTTATGAGACACCCTGTACTGTTCTCTGATTATCAAGGTAATAATTTCAGAAAATGTCCAATAGCCATTATGTTCAAGCAGGTATGCAAATTTACCTGGCTTTAATCGGGCTCTCCTCCCAGAGGTATGGGAGATATTCTCGACAAGGTTCCCTGAAAGACTCTACACCGATGATCAATCTTTTGTCAGTCTTTTCTCCCTCAAAGCCATGACAATTACCTATCTTAGCATGTACTGCAATCTTAGTTCCCAAAATGAAGAATACCTCCATCAAGATACGTTGTGAAATTTTCAATACCTTCGCAACTTTTAACATTGTCATTCAATTTTGATCCGCTAAACAAGCCGTCGAATTACTGCTCTCTGAGAAAAAATGAAGTAGGTCACCCCGTTATACTCTTTACTAACATACCCGTAAATAAGCAGATGAACATAAACACCTAGGTATTATCCTGGACTCGAAGCTTTCTTTCTCAGCTCACATTAAAAATCTGCTATCTTTAAAACGAAAAAGGGCATTGGATTGCTAAAATATCTCTCCAAATATTTGCCTAGACATACCCCTAAGAACCGTACGAGCTTGATGTGCAACCCCACCTTAACTATGGGGATGTCGTTAATCATAATTCATACCCCACCTAAAGTACGTGAATTCAGCCAAAACATCATTTTGCCAAATGTAATGGAAAAGCTTGAGGCTGTCCAGTATCCTGCTGCTCTAGCTGTAACAGGAACAGGGCTGGGGGGAACATGGCATGGAAAACTCTATGCAAAGCTTGGCTGGGAGCCACTCAGTTCCCGGAGGTGGAGTAGACGCATGACTTTTTCTACAAGATAATGAATGATCTAATTCCCTTGTATACAAAGTAGCCGATTCCACCATCTCATCAGTCGCAATACTCTCTTCGCAATCAGGACGCTATTGGGCGAATAAGGGCAAGAACAGCAAGATTCAATCTAGATTTTATCCCAACTGCATATCTGAATGGAATAAACTCGAACCTGAAATCTGGCTGTCACCTTCTGTAGGTGTGTTTAAGACAAAGCTTCTATCGTTAATTCGCCCCCTGCCAAATCTGTCTTTGGGATTCATGACCCACTAGGTTTATCTTATCTTTCCCAAATAAGAGTCAGTTTCAGTAAATTAGATTTCCACAAATTTGAGCACAACATTAAGGACACCATAAACCCAATGTGCCCTACAAATGACGGTATTGAGGATACGGAGCACTTTTTGCTGCTTTGTCCTTCATTCAACATCCAACGACGAGATCTTCTCGCTGGCGTGTTAGTAGTATTGCAACCATTTGTTCAAATCAACACCCTCTCGAACAACGTTCTGGTACAACTTAAGACCTTTCCAGTGACGTTACTAAACACGTTCTCGAACTGACTTTAAATTTCATTCACCAAACTGGTCGGTTTGACTAAGGAACTTCTAAACCTTTGTTTTAAACTTCATACTCACCAAGTCCCCTTACCTCTATTTTTTGGTGTAAATTTATTTTGCATTGGATGTTAGGCTCATTGGGCACAAATCCATTCACATCCGTGATCGAATCTCCAGTTTAAGCATTTTGTGAAATGACCTGTTTGCCCAAAGATAGCCCAAAGATACGCAAAGCGAAACGAACCTTAGTAATTATCAGTAAAGATCGTTCATGTATATTTTTCGTAGCTGTGTATTTAATATCAGTTTAGTTACACTTTCTCTATGTTAATGACTGCGGAGTTGTCATGGTCTCCTGCACTCCGTGGTATCGTCATCGTAGTGTAAAATTTCACATTGAGTACAAAAAAACTTTTGACAGATATTTTGTGAATGTTTCAACTCTGCATATAAGAAAAGAAAAATCGAAGCAAAATGCGATGCAATGTTCTCCAGTAATAATTAGAGAGATGCCTGCCTCTACCTTATCAATTGCATCATTGCATTTGATAGAAAAAAAGCCACTTTTTTCTGCAATGTTACGAGCAGTTCAAATTGATGATGCCAGAGAGGAATGTCTATGAGTTTCCTTGAGCTACTAAATTCTTCAAAACGTATTCAACTTGTCCATGAAATACTGAAACCTTTTCAACTCAATAGGTAGATTCGGTTATCTTTGTCAGAACCCAATAAGTACACCTCAAGATGATTGAATAAAATTCAACCCACTTAAATGAGACCAATTCCCTAGCCGTTAGTGGAAATCAAGGGCCCGGCGGTGGGGGGGGGGATCATTACTAAAAATTTTACAATCCTTACCTCAAATAACTATTTGCAATAGCATGTAGGGTACAAATCTTTCAGAATCTCGCTGTAAATTTCACTGACCTACTTCTATGAACTGAATGACTGGAAAGAAGTTAGCTACTTTGATAGAATCGGACTCCTCTGAAATCTTCAAAAATACATCACATTTCCTATTTCTACTCAATTGAAGGTGTGATGTCATTAAATTTCTCCATCATAAACCAGTAGAGTTAAAGACTTGCACTTAATGGCTTATTTTTGACATTCACAAACTATGGATTTCTTGAACATTATGCCATGTCTCCTTATAACAGGACTGAAACAATAAAACAGACAGCATTCTTTGTTGTTTTCACGCTTTCTAGCGATCTTCAGATAACCAAAGCTTTAGTTGTCTGAAGATCGTTAGAAATCGTGAAAACAACATAGAATGTAGTCTGTTTTATTGCTTCAGTCCTGTTATAATTCGCTCTGCCTTCATGGCATTGAGCACTGTTTTAACCAGTAAAGACAGACACAACCTTTTGTGATCGTTTGTGACATCATATTTCCTTGCAAAGTTCAGAAATTACGACAGATTTTTTAGTTCTTTCAACATTTTTGGTTTCTTAAAACAGGATGAAGATTCTCTAGTACTGAAAATACTAAAGATTTTTTCAGAAATGTCCAACGGAAGAAATATAAGAAAGCAGCAAAAGATTCTTTGAAGTCATTCAGTTCCAAGAAATATGTCATAAAATTTTACAAAAAAAAAAAGCTTTCAAAGATGTGCGACCTATTCTATTTGCTACTAGCTCGAAAATGTCTTCCAGTTATTAGTAATAATTTCGTGATAAAAAAACCAAAATTAGTACGTCATAAGTCATCTATAAATTAATGTTAATTTCTAATCTTGGTTAGTTTCCCCATTTCCTAATTACAACTCTGTCTTTCTTTATTTACATATATTACTCACGTGGACTTGATTTCTCAGAAGACCTCTTTCTGAGAAAACTAAAGATCCTGCTTGACCCAGAAGTCTTCTTCTGAAGTGGCGGATGTGGCGCTTCAATTGACTGGGCACGACTGTGACGTCGTGGTTTTCGATTTGGCATGCTATATCTTCTGTTCCGAGTAGCCTTCTCTGTAGCATTATCGTCCGATATACCGAGTTTGTCCAAAGAGTCAACAGAAACAGCGAGTGTCCGTCCGAGATTCACGTCTCGTCGGCTTCGTAAAGACACAACAGGAGAGGACCGATTATGAGGAGGGGTACCTTCAGGATCATGTCTAGCTCCATTGCTGTTTACTTCATTGTTCGATCTTGTTTTAGGGGAAACTTTCTCTACTTCATCACATGAACTTGAATCAAAAAGTTTCCGTGCATCTACCTGCAGTTTATGGTCGGACTTCCTCCTGAATCTGCTTGGTCTTCGCACTTTATCGTATTTATTTGGAGATTTTGATCTTTCGTTCGGAACCAAAGTTGGACTAGGAATTTCCTCACGAATATCTCCATTCTGTTCTCCTGATTTTTGCGAACCCTCATTCTGATGGTTCGAGAAGATATCGTGGAAACTCTTGCGCCACCTCCGTTTCACATCCTCTGGACGTATCTTGCTGCGTTTTGACCTTAAAAGATTTTTGAAAAATTTTGGCAATTTTCCGGGGGTATTCTCAGCAAGTTGACTTAATTCAGCAGCGTAATAATCATGACTTTCATTCAAAAACGTCCCTGCAGAAAATTCAGCTGTCGCTGATGGAGTAGCTTGTATTTCCTTGATGGGTGTAGTGAACGAATCAATAGATACATTTTCCTCAAAATAATTCTGTTCTAGAGGCACATCCGCAATTTGTTCAAGATCTTGTTTTCTCCACACCCTCCCCCCACAATTTGGACATCTTACAAGTTTCCTCTTAAGCAATCGTCTCGAAGCTTTCTTCCTGACTGAGCCAAATCTGTCTTTAAATGTTTTAACGCCGAGTGAATGATCATTTAGGCCATTATGCCCGTCTCCATGCATACTTTCAGTTCCACTGCATGTGCAAATGAGGCTTTCTTCGATGATGTAATCTAGTTTGATGTCCTCTGCACTATTGTCACTTAATATCTCCTCGTCACTTTCGATTAGCTTATCAAGCATAATATCCAATGCTTTTGCAATGTTATCGAAGGTTGGTCTTTCCTTTGGATTCATCTGCAACAAATTTAGAAAAATTCCTTAACAGCACAGAAAGAAATAACAAGTACATTTGTATACAGGTGATCTGCAGCGAAAACTGTATGGATGCAAAAGAATACCGTAAAAGCTCCACTAAGCCCCCCTCTCTATTAAGCTCCCCCCCCACCTATAAAAATTCTAAAGCTTACCAAGTATTTTCAATTTAGTTAGCTACACAACCTTGCATGTCAATTTTAGAACAGTTTGGGATAAAAACTGTGTCGACTTTAAGTATTTGAGCCGTAAAATTGTATGCTGATTCCGGATCATATATATATACATATCATAAAATATGGGATAAAAGAACTGAAAAGCTACCAAATATATCTTTGTCACTTGATTTTGTGAATAATCACCCTCTCTCTAATAAGTCCCCTCTAACAAGCCCTCTATCTCTATAAAGCCCCCCTTTGGAAGGTCCGAAATCGTATAAGCCCCCCGGGGTCTTAATAGAGCTTTTACGGTAGCACTTTTGAATGATAAAAACTCCTGTTCAAAATTCTTTATTCAAACTTGGTCTTTTCTCTTCAAAAATATCATGTTTCATTTTTGAGTTATCCACTTTTTTGTATAGCTGGCTGGTTAGGGTTAGGGTTAGGGTTAGGGTTAGGGTTAGCGTCATTTGTGTGTAAAAAAGTACAGTTATATTTCCAAACAGTATCTTTGTTGTTTGCAAACAAAATGACGTCATCAACTGCTACTTAAAATCAGTGAATAACTTCAAAACGAAATGAGATATCAAACATATTTCATTTGCATTTTATTCATTTGCATCAATAAAAATTCAGAATTGATGATTGCAGCCCCCCCCCCACACTGTATACCACAAATGAACTCATATGAAGAGCATTTGTAAATATTAGAAAAGCCCTAATGAAGCAGCACGCTTTCGATGGTCAATAGCAAGTTATTATGAATGATTTTGAATGGTTTTCAACTTCAAATACAACTCAAAGCCTCCCTGTCCACTACATATAAAAAAACATAGCATTTATGTCCAAACCATTCCACCCCACTAAAAAATTCATAAAATGTCGGTATTTAAAGTGTTCACTCCAAAATCCTCTCCAAATTCATTTTCTCTGTTTCTTTATTCCATGGCCTCCTCGATCCTCTTACAGAAATGAATACATCACTCAGGGTTTTAAATCAATATTTAAAATAATATTAGAATTCTGTTTCTTGTTCAAATGTTTAAACATGATTTAGAACATTGTCCGTGATCTGGTCCACTCAACATCGAAACCATAATGAAAAATGCGATTTTAAGGAAATCTCCGACATACAGTGAGACTTTAGTGCAATTTTCAATGTTGAAATAAGCCAACCAGAACATAAACTCTTCGGAGAATTTCCCAATGTCCTAGGGAAATTCAGGCAAAAAACTTTCTAGTAACAATGATAAATACCTGGCAACATCTGACGGTAAGATCTAACAATGGTGATGGACAATCTGAAGCAATTTCTGAAAAATCTTCTACCGCCAGACCGAAATCCTGCGAAGATAAAAACCCGGAATAAGAGCACTATATTGGACATTAACATAAAGTTGTTATTATTGTAAAAACCCCGCATGTGAGAGCTTTTCTTTAATGACAACCTGCGCCTAAAAATCTTCAATAGCTGCTGCTTTAGTTAAAGGAGCCAGATAAGAACTATGTAAACAAATCCTCGTTTTGTGCAACAAACATCGCATTTTGAAAGAAAAAATTCCTTTGTAATTGGCTAAATTCAAAAGGAAAGATCCTTATCAAGATACAGGCTGATGTTTGGGTGGAAGATCAACAAAAATATTTGTTGGAAATCCATTTACATCGCAACAATTCTTAAATATATGGTGGTTTAATTTGTATCAGAATATAGTGCGAAGGCTTATCTCCAAGATGAGAAATTTATTTTGAATTTTTGTGGACAGCCGCAATAAATTAGCTCAGCAGAAAACAGCCACATCAAAACTTTCCCCGACAGTTTCTTTTAAGAACATTTCTCCTGGATTTTAAGATCAAATGAAAGGAATTGAGTCCATATAAATCGTTGACCGTTAACGTTGTCCAATATTTTTGCTGACACACCGCTGATGGCCCTTTGTTATCGCACAATAGTGCTGAAGTGATTAGCAGTGGAGTCAAAGACTTCTAAATCATTGAATTATCCTCAGGAATCATTTTGGTTTAATTTCAATTGCTACTAAACGACAACTTTTGTTTTACGACTGAAAGAAGTTGATATTGGTCATGAGCACGAAATTTATACGGACTCATTGTCTTTAACTTTTCTGGTTTTCAGCTCTGATAATCTAAAGCATTCATTTGATTATATTCGAAGGCAGGAACACCACAATACAACACAAAAGAAATGACGATTATTATTTGGATTAAATACTGATGATTACATATGGTATATAAGAGAAGAGCTGATATATCGCCTATGCATACGAGGCTTCCTCAGAAACTAACGTGATCACAAATGTACAATAAATGATTACATTAGTTTGTGATAAACTTTATTGTATATTTGTGATTACATTAGTTTGGCTCTGAGGAAGCCTCGTATGCCAAGGCGAAAAATCAGCCCTTCTTGTGTGTTATATGTAACTAGCAGTAGCTACCCAGTAGCTATCGCTAGCTAATGCCAACGCTTCATCGCTTCAGTGGAAGCATGAATGACATAAAGAGAACATTGGAGCAGCTGCTAAAACTTTGTTTTGAAATGTTCACGAGACAACCGGCAGCGAAAAATACTCTCGCACTGTGGGAGACCAAGCTCCTCGTTTGATTCAACAGGGGAATACTTAGAACTTTGGCCTAATTTAACCTACCTGCTCAATTTGTAGCGAGAAAACTGGCTCTGCCCTTGCATACCTAGGCGGACTTCCTGCCAGGGCATTCTCATTGAAGCCTGCATGGCAAACAAATCCCCAATCAAAATGCCAAAGCCATTTACACATCAATAATTTCCAAGCAACGAAATCTTGAAATCTGTCTGGCGATTCAAGACAACGGAAGTTTTGTGAAGACCCAAACAAATGTGTTGTTTGCTGACCAGTACAATATCAATTGTCATGAAATCGATTGTCATTGAGCTCTGGATAGCATGAAAACATAAGAACAAAGGCTTGAATTGTTTTACGTCAAAATATGGCTTGGCAGAAAATTTTGCTGACGCATTTTCATACTGATCTTTCAAACAGGATTGCTTTCCTGCGGGAGAGTACCAACCCACACGGAATTGCTATCGCGATTCTTCGAGGGCGATCAATATTTAATCCAAATAATAGTCGTAATTTCCTTTGCGTTGCATTGTGGTGTTCCTGCCTTCGAATATTTTCACTCGTTCTTCGCTGCAAGTATCTTTCGCTCAAGGAAGATCCGACGCACAGCCTGTCATCGTGGCTTTTGTTCGATACAATTCATACATTTGATTATTATGTAAAATCTAAAAAACGACAAATAGTGCTACTCAGTCATCTACTTGACAGCAAGTCTGACTCCTCTACAATGTTAAGGTTCCATCCTCCTTCACAGTATTTTAATTCTAAACAAAGATATTCTTAAGACGGAAAAAACAAAGAAACGCCACTGGAAGAGCATTCTCGCCATAGTCTGAAACATAACTCGAAAACCTGCTGTCTGATTTCATGAATGTTATCCATTACATAACAACCAAAACAGCTTCGTTTAATGAATATAGGTTCCTATATGCGCGTTTTTACTACAGGATGTAACCTCCATATAACAGGCACCTTTGGGACCAATGTTATTGTCCGTCGTAGAGAGATGTTCTCCTTATGGAGGTGTCATCTATTTCATACTGTACTAAAACGTCTTTGAAGAGCGACGTTGAAGAAAGAAAATGCTTTTAGCTCAGAATGCTATAGAGGAAGTTAAATTAGCCATACTTTAAGTTTCAATCGAGATAAAATGTCAATCGCGATGAAATGTGAAGAGGAAGCTCTAACAACTTATACTGCCACACTGCAAGTCAAGGAAAGAGCAAACTACCGACCATCAGACAAGGAAAACTGACACAATGTTATTTAAGGTTTGACTGTTATTTGAAATAAAACAGTCAGTCTCTGCTATAAAGAGGTTTTTCATTATGAACATGTGGGCAAAAAAAAGGTTGTCCATTGATCATCAGAGAGAAGTGTCCTTTGCATAGAAGTTGCTTTTTCAAAGAAATGACCATTTCAAATTTAGGGGCGAAAGTATTTGTCCGTTGTTCGGAGGAGTCCGTTGCAAAGAGGTGTTCATCAAGGGAGGTTCCACTGTTATGTGACGCAATAACATCAAAAGGGTCAAACACGAGGACGAAAAGCGATGGTACGGGAATGAATGAACAATGATATTATAAAAGAATGAAAAAATTACATTTGTCCTGGGAACATCATCTGGATCAGCTCCTGGGCACATTGTTATGACTTCACATAAAATAATTCCATATGAAAATACATCAGCCTATGAGAAGGAAACAGAAGATAATGACAGGTGAAACAGGTGAAGCAATTCACAAAAGCATGTGCATGTGAACAAGAACGGCCTAAATACAACCATAAACTACGCACAGTAAAGATTTTTTTGCACATAGAACTATCATTATATTGCACGAAAATACCACAAACTAAGTGTCGTTTTCAAAGAGCTTAGCAAGTTGACCTCAAGAGTTATGAATTCTTGGTAACTTAAGGACGGTTTAGTCCTCGGAAAATTTAGGAATTTTATTGCTCAACAAATTTTTAGGCTTTCAAATACAACCAAAATCTATAGAGAATAAAATTGTTTTTGACTACACAACTGTCATGTTATCGTAAAATACTGCAAGCAACATATAATCTTCAAGTTAATTGAAGGCTAAGAATAGCTAACTCAATAGCGGAATATGCAAGTCTAAAATTAGCCTAATGTATTTGATGGTTTCGAAAAGATTCGATTACATGCCGTAGTTTCGCTTTTGGCCTGAACTGTTTGTTTGTTTTCAATTTGTTTTGAGTGGGCTTGTCAGGACTTCTAGCTACTGAAGGCTAACTTAGGTCCACTGTGCGTGCCGCATCCAGGCATGGGACCCCTGGTTTAACGTCCCTTCCGAAGGACGTCGAGGTGAGTTGCGAGGTCAGGCCTCAGAGGTCACCCATCCGAAACCTGACTTCACTCGACCAAGCTTAACTTCAGTCACCTGACGTAGACGGTATAAGCCACTCGGCCACTCGGCCACTCACCCCGAAAACTGATAACGCTACAACTATGATTCATTCCCTAACGCTTGTAGCAACAGTAAGGCCCGTTTACACGGGATCGGATCCAGAATTGTTAGCATTAACACGGGATCGGATCCATTTGGATCTTATGAACTCTTAGCTGCGCTCTAGTAAGCATTTTCTCTTATTTTAATCAGATCCTTTGAAATTTTGCACTCTAATAGACTCTGTCTCATCTCTGATTCCTCTCTTTGAAATGTCAACAAAGGATTTTCAGTTTAGTTGTGTCACTTCCTATCCGTAGCAGTTTGGATCCGATCCCACCCGTTTACACAAGACCTTTTTGGGATCGGATCCAAACGGGATCACCTTTGAAAGTGATCCCGTTTGGGTACGGATAGCAGATCCAAATGGGCTCGGATCCGCCGAGTCCCGTGCAAACGCAAGGCCTATCCGTTACGCTTTGGGTACGGATCCATTTGGATCTGATCTCGTGTAAACGGGGCCTAAAGCTCCAGATTGATTCTTTATGAAACCTTTCAGCTACTCTCCAAAAAGTTCGATTAAGTGGTGACCTCAGTGGAGCGATAACAACAACAACAATTCAACTCAATGAGATGAGCGCAACTTGAGGGTCTTGATGTAGTGAGGCTAGGTTTTTTCTTTTTTTTTCTGTATTCATCTAAAATTTTACGAACTATTTTACATCTACATCCTACTATACTTTCTAATTACTATACAAACTATACAAACACTACAGGGACAGGACCACAAGGAGCAAAGGACAATGACTACCCTGTGGCCATTAACATAAAGACACGCTAGAGGCTAGAGGCTAGGTTTCGACTTGCGTGTACATATCTTTAAGTAAAAATAGCGACCATAGATCTTTTCTTTGTCCTATTTAAAGATTATCTCTATTTAGCTCCATTCGTTCACTTCAAACAACTTAGTAAATGGAACTTAGACAGCGTTCACATAACACCGACACAATTCGAAAACGGTGAAATGTGACAGATAGGCCTCCCCTTCACATGAAAACAGCACATTTTTGCTGTCAGGTATTCATAAGAGGAGGTCATTATAAAAATAGAGCTCTAGCCGGCATATTTTCAAAACATCATTTTGTGAACACTGGGAAGATTGCAACGAGAATGTTACCATGAAATTTCCATCTTTTTCAAATTGTGCTGGTATCGTGTGAACGAAATCTTAAGCGTTGGAAGAGTTATGACATTTTGATAACTTAAGGAGGGTTTCATCCTTTGGGAATTTTAGGAATCGTTTTGCTCCACACAATTTTAGGCTTCTAGAGTAGGAAATATGTTTTTTCTCGTGAAACTGTGAAGTGACAAAGCCACCGCCTGGGAAACAACAAGTGCAGTTTTTTTGTCTGATCTTTTGAAGACAGCACGATGCCTTATTAGCATAGCAAGATCTTATTTCAGTTAGGACGTTCTATTTCATCCATTTATAAATTTTGCAGCGTTCACAGAATTTCCTTAAAGTTATCACAGATAGACTAGTTAGGAAATGAAGAAAATAAATGGCCTTAGCCTGCAGTTCGAATCTTATTCTAGGTCGGTCTGGTGAAACTTCCTCACTTCACATCTATAACGTAATCGTATAGCGGATGTGAAAAAAGTTGAAACATTTGCAACGTTGTAGTTTGCTAGTTATTCATCATATTCTGTGAAAATAATTCTTACCGTATATCTAAATGTCCATGCAGATGACAGTATTTAGTTGCTCAAAATCGGGCATATCGTCTTCGATTTACACGTGACTTCACACACATGTTTTTTCCTGGAATCTTTCAAAACCGGCTTAAAGTGAATAGACTCAGCTTTATCTCGAAGTCACTATGAATAGGCTAAAGAAAACGCCTATTGAAGCCGCACGTGTTGAAGGGCTCACAACCGATAGATTATATTTTTAACCTGGCCCGGGCGAGCTTTTAACTATGTCCATTCCCTCTCAAGGACAAGTCCGAGGTTGGTATAATTGTTGATTATTCAAGAGATTACACTGTTGCCAATGGTGTGTAGTACTTTTTTCCAATTTTTTTCGCGAAACTACATATTTCAATTTGCTAAGAAGTGCGAAATGACTTCATTTTGTATGACGTCACTTCATTTTGACCGAACGAGGCTGCCAGATGTGTTGATTATACCACTCACATTGCTAGCCTCCTTTTCGGGCATTCGCACACTCGTACACAACATGACGATTTTTGGCCTTACTGACGAAAATCCATTAACCAATCTATGAGAACTGGAGGCATCAAAACTTGGAAAGAACTTGTTCAGCAGTTGGTGTTCAGCAGTTGGTAATGCTTTTTAACAATAATTTTATCAACCCCGGACTTGTCCTTTAAAGTTCTATGTGTACATATAGAACCAGCCTTATTCTTTTCACTGTGAAATTTCTTTCAGCCATTTTTCAGATAGTTTTCAGTAATGTCATGCACAATTATGAGAAAAATTGATCAAGGATTCGAGGCCCATTTTGTAGGAATCCCAGAATGAAAAAAATTTGTAAAATCGCTCGCGTAGTTACTGGACCATGTTTCCTGCCGGGTGTCTCAAAAAAAAGTATCCCGATTTGGTCGACCCTAGCGATAAGAATATAGCGCGAATCAATCCGAAATGATTTT
Organism: Aurelia sp. 4 Dawson et al 2005; assembly: GCA_964019985.1. NCBI lineage: Eukaryota > Metazoa > Cnidaria > Scyphozoa > Semaeostomeae > Ulmaridae > Aurelia > Aurelia sp. 4 Dawson et al 2005. Next base: position 1,338,330 of record OZ026496.1, on the reverse strand, counting down.
CAAAACATACCTCCATAAACAACTGGAACATAGATACCTCGTTTGTTGATATCGGTGCATTAAGAGTGAAGATATTAAACTTCAAGGGACAAATTTGCCTCCACCTCCAAACCAGGGCTCTGGCGGTTTGGCCTAAACAAATTCCTGAAGCACAGTGAATAAAATCAACAAAATTTGAAGACGGAACAACAAATGTGTTTTACAAAGTACAGTTTATGTGAGGCCTTTTCGTCAAGGGAGCTCCGAAATCAGCTTCATTCATCTCAATATCAACAATTTATTTTACCCATACTATTCATCAGTGAAAGTACTCCCTTGAGCATCAACGCACTTTTGACATCGTCGAATCATTCCTTGAAAAGAATTTTTTATCAGACCTCTCGAAAGTTCAGGTTGGTCATGACGTATCTTCGAAGCTGCTTTCCCGGGTGGGTCATCGACAAGAGATCTCCAAACCTTCCTACTCCCAAAAGATCTCCAAACCTTCCTGTCTTGACTCCCGAGAGATCTGATAACAAATTCTTTTCAAGGAACGATTCGACGGTCCCAAGAGGGTGTTGAAGCTCAAAGGAGTACCTTCACCAATGAATAGTAAGTGTTAGATAAATTGTCGATATTGAGACGAATGAAGCTGATTTCGGAGCTCCCTTGACGAAAGGTCTCACTTTAACTGTATTTTGTAAAACACATCTGTTGTGTTGTCTTCAAATTTTGGTGATTTTATTCACTGTGCTTAAAGAATTTGCTTAGGCCAAAACGCCAAAGCTCTGGTTTGGAGGTGGAGGCAAATTTGTCGTATGAAGATTGTTATCTTCACTCTCCGTGCACCGATATCAACAAACGAGGTGTCTATGTTCAAGTTGGCTATGGAGGTATGTTTTGAAAATCATTTCGGATTGATTCACGCTATACTCTTATCGCTAGGATCGACCAAATCGGGATACTTTTTTGGGACACCCGGTATACCAACCAGTTTCAAGTGATCTAATCAATATGTAGGCTTGCAAAAGTTTTAAAGTTTTTGATTCGTCATAATGACTTGAAAATACCAATTATAGTTTATTGTAAGTCACAAACAAACAAGCAAACAAACAAATGAATGAACAAACAAACCTTGGTATTGTATGGCTTATGATTTAATACTTCCGGAGCCATATGAAAAGGTGACCCAACAGTGTCCAATTCATATTCTTCTTCACTGAATACAGATGGAAATGAAACGCAAATCAGCGACACTGATGAGGGTGACTTACTTAAAGGGGCTACGTCACGTAATGTAAACAAACGTCTTTCGGAACGATGATTTTGCAGTACTTTTGATAGGCCATATCACAGAAATTTTCCACTACTTTTCTCAAAATAAAGGCGTCATTTGAAGGTAGCTTTCTCTTTATGAAATTGAATGAAGGGAAGTGCCATCTTCTAACTTTTGGGACAAACCAAGATGATATTAAGATCACAGTCGGTGAGGCTACTGTTAAAGAAAGCTCTGAAGAAAGTTGCTAGGGGTGACAATAGATAAAAATTTGAATTTTAAAAGTCACGTCTCAAATTTATGCAAAAAAGCCAGCCAAAAACTGCATGCCCTTGCTAGGGTATCTGCTTTCATGAATCCTGATAAATTGCGTCTGCTAATGAATAGTTTCATAAAATCTCAGTTTAGCTACTGTCCGTTAATTTGGATGTTCCATGACAGGGGTCTGAATGCAAAAGTAAATAAAATCCAAGAAAGAGCCTTCAGAATTGTGTATAAAAACAGTCACGCCGATTACAAAACTTGCTGAAATCAGATAATGCAGTATCCATTCACTAACGCAATCTACAGTACTTGATGATAGAAATATACAAAACCAAAAAGAGCCTGAATCCTAGTTTCATGAGTGAGATTTTTGAGGCAAGAGATGTACAATATAACTTGTGAAATAAGAATACTCTTGGCATTCCTAATGCCAAGACAACTTCTTATGGTATAGAAACTGTGAGATATTTGGGTCAAAAACTGTGGCAAACATTACCTCGCAGTGTTAGAGAGTCCCAATCACTAACTGCTTTTAAAAAAGAATTAAGAACCTGCATAATAGAGTGTGACTGTAGATTGTGTAAAACATTCATTTCGGGGTTTAGGTTTTATTTAGCATCTTTTCTTTAAAATCCTTTCTGAACATTGCAACATTTCTTATATGTATGATAGATAGTTGGCATTAATTAGCTTTTACACAGCTATTAGAGTTGTACGCCAACTTTAAGTAAATTATTTATTATATATTATGTAAGGTGGACTCTTGAATTTCGATGAAAACAAACGAAACACTCATAGATAGTTGGCATTAATTAGCTTTTACACAGCTATTAGAGTTGTACGCCAACTTTAAGTAAATTATTTATTATATATTATGTAAGGTGGACTCTTGAATTTCGATGAAAACAAACGAAACACTCATATGCTGTACGATGCTAGAGACATTGGTGGATTCTTACAAGTAACTTTATTATGGATTCACCCCATCCAGAAAGATCTATGCAGAACAATGGCCAAATGTGACAACAATATAGATGAAGGAGATAACTGGTTTATTTACGGTCATGTGACCCAGCCCCTTTAACTTTACTTACTGATATCAAAGATTACAAAAAGGACCTTGTAATAAGAAATCATTATGGAAACATAAAATCTTTGCGACAGAAAAGAAACTTTGGGCGTCTATCATTTCGGGAATCTTTTGAATACCGCAGAGTTGGTAGCAACTAAATCTGACATATTCTTATGGTGCCATTCTACTGAAAACAGTCCCAGGCACAAATTATGTGACGCTGGCATAAGTAACATTTTCCAGACGAAAGAAATGACATATGAAGGGGTAGAACGGGGGAACAGAAGATCACAAAAAAAGCTTTTGGAGACGGAGGACCTGCAAAATGGAAGTATTATATAAGTTATAAGATCAACTGATGCCTGCTTTCTTATGTTACAGCACCTCTACTTTAAGCGTACACTACAAAGCTTACACAGCAACTGTTTCAATGTTTGCAGGATCATGACAAAGACGTCTAGAAAGTTTGTGGCTATTTTTGTGCTTGATGGACATCCATGTAAAGAGAACTATCAACAGGATAATTGATACCTTAAAGGAACTCCAGCGATTGTATAAGAGAGACCAAGATCAGCAACAATGCCTTGTAACCTGCCATTCTCTTTCTTGCGTATCAGTATATTCTGTGGTGGGAAAAGGTTTCATTTCATGTGAAGTCATGTTGTATGCTGTAAGTCATTCTGTCTTAGGCCCCGTTGACACTGCTCCGTTTTTTGTTATGATGCGTTTTTGTTGCATCAAAGCTACCCGTTCACATTACTCCGTTTTTGTACAAAAACGGAGGAAGGAAACAACATCCGTTTTTGTGGGTTCACATTGATCTGCCTGATAACAAATACGGAGCCAAAGATATCCATTTTTGTGCGTTCATATTGCTCCGTTTTTGTACAAAAACGGAGGAAGGAAACAACATCCGTTTTTGTGGGTTCACATTGATCTGCCTGATAACAAATACGGAGCCAAAGATATCCATTTTTGTGCGTTCACATTGATCTGCCTGATAACAAATACGGAGCCAAAGATATCCATTTTTGTGCGTTCATATTGCTCCGTTTTTGTACAAAAACGGAGGAAGGAAACAACATCCGTTTTTGTGGGTTCACATTGATCTGCCTGATAACAAATACGGAGCCAAAGATATCCATTTTTGTGCGTTCATATTGCTCCGGTTTTGTCAAGCTCATTTTTGAATATTGGGGCATTTTAAAAAACCTTCGTTTTTGTGGATATCCACTTTTGATAGCTTTTTGGAAAACATCCGTTTTTGTGGCGTTTTTGTACGGAGCAGTGCGAACGGGACCTTAATCTAATGGCCGTAGAGCAGAACTGGTTTTTGCTCTTTGCTGCAGCATCATTTAGTGGTATTGTTAAGTAGCTTATATGCAGTCTAGTAATAACCATATTGTAAACTTTTTAGTCGAATAGATACAAAATCATTTAGGTTGGCTTAAAAAGTCCAACCATTTTTGCCTTACCAATTTTCCTCGCCTGCAATCATGAAGCAAACCTATCAAAAATTAGGCATCAAACGAGCTCGGAGAAGGACAGTATCAAAGTATATTGGTATTACAGGGACTTGTTATTTTTATGGATACTGTGATGAAAAAATTGCGGTATCATGAGTACCATTTTCAGACATTTTGCATAATTACGGGTACTTTTCCAGAGAAACTTGACAAAAGTATAGTGATTACAGCAACTGTTTCACTGTCTGCAGGATCATCACAAAGAATTTCATCGAGTTAGCAGAATTACGACCCGGACACTCTAAATTTAGCGGAACTTTGGGCGCTATTCTCTCTTTGGCAAAATGGCATGTGCCCGTCAGATAACAGATCCAGGTAACGCCCACACCCCCCCCCCTCCTTCCCTCCGAGCACTCGAGAAATCTTGAAGGACAGAGTTTTGATTTTAAAGCGGCTTGTCCTTTGAAAATTGTGACAAGTTTCTTCTTTGAAATTGTTGATATCAATTTTCTGCCATTCGGCAGCCTACTTCATTTCGCGAAGTCCAGTTTGAGAAATCGAGAAAGACAAAAAGGATACCTCTTTGCATCCAACAACATAAGGATAGATGACTACGCAAAAGATGGCGGTGAGGACCATTTTACTGACATGCATAAAGTTCTTCAACCAAAGCCCCAAAGAATCGTTACAGATTTGTAATTAAAACATAATTCATCTTGGTAAAGAAGTTCCTCGCCGCCATCTTGAGGGTAATCATCGATTGAAACAAGCTATTCAACATTCTAACATTTTTACAGGTGTGCAGACCTTATTTCATAGCACTGACCAAATGACGTAACATTAACGAGATAAAACGAGATTGCCTACCTTTGAGGCGAGGTCTCTATGAATAACGCCTTGTGAATGCAAGTAGGCCATGCCACGTGCGATCTCAATGGCAACTGTGAGTCTCGCTTCCCAGTTGCTTAGCAAAGGACTTTGTTTGATGAGAAGCTCATCTAAAGATCCTCCTTCAATGTACTACATAAACGAGAGGAAATGAATTACGAAGTTATCTGCAGTATCTCTAGGATGGAAAGAAGATACTTTCTAAGAAGAAGTTACTGTGTGCGAAGCCATGCCGCAACAATCGTTACTAACAACCCTTATTATGCATCATCTCTTCCTTTGATTGAAAGTCTAGGGTGGTTAACTATAAAAGCAATGATTGAATTTGAAATTTAAATAATGGTTTACAAGTCTGTTCACGATCTAGCTCCTAACTATATGCAACTAATATTTGCAAAATTATCGGAAAACAATTCACTGTCTCTCCGTAATACCTATAAGGATTTCATAATACTTCCTACAAACGACACTATCAGAATAATTTCTAAATGAAGCAGCACCCGCATTTGACAGTGCTTGCTTTTTCTTGCTAGATCATTTCCTAACGATGTTTTTTACAATTAAAAATCCATCAAGTAAGAGCAAATGAGTCCGGCTTTCACAAATTCAGACATCTCATTATATCAGACCTTAGTCTCTGACAAATCTCAACCTTTTGTCTAGTAGCCTCATTTTTTCAACACATTTTGAACATGTGCAGACCTTTGCATCGATCAATAATATGCAATGACAATGTTGCAGGTAGCTGAAGATGGCATTATCTCTGAACTGTCTTACCTCGGTGAGCAAGCATAGGTTATTTTCATGCAGTGCCAGACCCTCACATCTGCAAACAAAATGAGAATTTATTTACAGATATCTACGTACACAGGGTGTCCCAAACATTCATTTTTCCCTCTGACAACATATTGAGAGCACAGAATTTGCAAAGATTGAAAACATATTCAAGTGATTTTGAAATCATACCAAGACAGCTTGACAAGGTAACAAATAGTTTAGCAAAATAGCAGCATCATACTTGGTTTTTGCAAATAGCAAACAACCTTTCCTTTCACAGAGCTGCCATTATTGTTAGGATCTACTTTTGATACACCGGGTAAAACCATCAAACAACCACTAGTTTCCGGGATAGGACTAGGAAGCAGACTTTAGTCCAAAGTAGAAAGCACTGTTATCATTACCAGAAAATTTCATCCTTGCTTTTAAGGTACATGACTAGATAGAGGTTCGAATAAAACCATCAGGGCTCGATAAAATTTTTTCCTTCCTAGCACTTTCGTTTCTTCTTACACCATTCCTCCCTCTTTCCCCCATTAGCCCAAATCCTTTCTCTCCTTCTTTCTTTTCCTTCTTTTCCCTTCCCTTCTATCTCTTTTTCCTTTTTCCTCTTCCTTCCTGGGAAATTGAGCATTTAAGCTATCTTCCTGATAACACCACTACCACGCTACTTGGTTTTTTGAGCCCCGAAAACCATTAACAAAAATGTTTGGTCCTTTATCCAATGACTAAGTCTCTACTGTATCTAAATCATTCTTTCTTTTTTGAATACCAGGAGTCAGATTGTTTTCATCAACTGCAATTCCGATGTACGGAGAAGTTACTAAAGCTTGCTTAATTCTATCATTTAGGATTGTTCTGTCATCCAGTGAAATAGTGTCTTCATGAACAACAGGTTGGGCACAAGTAAAAATTTCATTGAATTTGGTGAAACTGTTACATGCTGGGGCTAAGGAGACAACGATTGCATGGGTTTTCTTTGTTTTGCTTATAGATCGCCGCATTTACCTCTATCTATTATATTCAACGGCTGTTGCTCAATGTTCACCAGAGGGAGGGGGCTTTGGGGAGGGGGGTTCCAGAGCCCACTAACCCGGACCAAAATTAGCAAAAGCCCAAAAGCCTGAAGGCCAAAAAAACCAAAACCCGAAACTGTACTTTGAAAAAAACTTCTATTTTCGTCCGCAATCTTCGATCATTTTCAACATTTTCGTTGTTAGTGCTCTCTGTGCATCGTTTTAATCATTCAAAAGCTAATTTTTCGATCTCAGTTTTACGGACTACGTGACTTTGAAAACCCGAAAATATTAGGATTTTTGAATGAAATACCCAAAACCAAAGCATAGACAGTGACCAAACATGCAACCTTTGACACATCTCAAAAACCATAAACCCGAAAAATGCGAGCTAAAATTGGCAGTGCCTGCAACCTGTGAAACACCAGACTCTCTCCACAAGGTTACTGGGAGAAAAGGACAATCTGTTTACTAAGATTTGGAATGTGTGAAACAGTTTTTGGAAAGGACGCTCTTGAGACTCTCAATTTTTAAGACAACTTCTCTATGCTGTCAAGTTTGAATTGAACCTCTGCCAGATATCATGAATGCAACAATATGTAACCGTCAATTAGGCCATGCTTGAAACTATATTTAGGCAAAACAAAAATAGAAAGAATTGATGCATTGTTAACTTTAGGTCAAGGAGGCAGGTGACTCAATTTACATTCAATGAAACATGTGAAAATTATTGAACAGCAATTGAATAAAAACATATAACAGGTTATCTATGGTTGTGGCGGTCTGCTCTTGATATAAAACTCACTAAAGAATCATTAAAGATGTTAGAAATGATTGATCAAAGCCAATGATATTCCAGCAAATTTAGGCTATCATCGTGGGCAGTTTGGACACCATTGTTGTGCTTTCTAAACTAACCATGAAACAATAATGATTCAGTATTCACCAAATCAAGCAATGTTTGTATTCGGTTACAACATCGTGTTTTGGTTAGGACCGAGCTTCAAATTCTGCATCCCAACCACACTGCAACAATATTCCACCTCCCAAACTTACCCTAACAAAATACCCTTGCAGCAATGAAACACAATGTGTGTGTGTACATTTGCTCTCATTACATACCCAGTGCAAATTTATCTCACAGGCTTGTCCCTGCAAGGGCATTTCAATAGGGTAAGTTTGGGAGGCAGAATGTTATTGCAGTTTAGTTGGGATTCAGAATTTGAAGCTAACCAAAACACAATGTTGTAATGGAATACAAACATTGCTTGGCTTGGTGAATAATGAATCATTATTGTTTCATGGTTAAGTAACTCATGATAACATGGACAGTTTGGACACTGTTGTTATGCTTTCTGAACTATGCTTCTATATGAATGTTGCAGTTGCAGTGAGGACTGTCAGCAAAACGTTTTAAATAAGGTTACAAAATGCTGATCAATGGATGCTAATTTCAATCAGATTTCATAACAAGTATCTTCAAGAATTCCAAAAAGTTCTTAGCAAGAAGTTTTGAAATTCTTCGGGTTTATGCAAGGATTCTTGAGAAACATGAAAGACCGTAAACGTTTCTTGATAAGAATGCTGAAAAGTTAACATATTATCCAGAATTCTTAGGCATGAAAACAGTGTTATTTGGGTAAGGCTCATTCTAAAAATTACAGTCCAGACCTTGTGCAAATCAACATGCTCCACCCCCTAAAAATCATTTGAGAATATTCTTAATCTCATACAAATTCTCGTTCAAGAAATTTACAACCTTTGATATGGCTCAAGAATTCCAACCAAAATGCAAAAAAGCCCTGCATGTTCTTGAGCAGTCTGGAGACCTCTTGTAACATTAAAGTGTGCAAGGTTTGCACTGTAGTAAGAGCTGTTTTAAAAGTTTGTTAATACAGCTCCTCTCTATGGCTTGAGACTGAGTAATCCCAAAGACCAGTGACTACCAACCCTGAGTCACAACAAGACTTGGTTTACAAAAGTGCTGGGAGCAGAGAGGTCAGGGGGGCCAATCTCCCAATAATTTTAAAAACAATGGTGCTTTGTCACAAGCATAAACTTACATTGTTCTCCGTTACTTTAAGAAAAACCCTGTAAATCAGCACCTGCCTCCAGCAGCCAAAATTATTCCACTAAGAGAACCAAACAACTAAACAGTCACAAAATGTTGAGAATGCATTGCTTACTTAAGGACATTTGGGTGACACAATCTGCTCAATGTCTTGATCTCTTCGGTAAACATTGTCTTATGCTCCTCCTCAGTGGCACTTTTCAGCTCTTTCAATACAAGCACTGCACCTGTTGTTTTGTGTGTTACCTAGAAAGCATATTGATTCTATCAAAATTTAAAGAATAATATGGCAACTCCAGCCCATTAAAATGAAGAAAAACTGGCTTTCTCTTTTTTAAAGGGGGAAAAACATGGATATATAAATTCATGACCATATTTGATTGGGGCTTACCCAACAACATAACTAAAGTTTTCTGCTATAAATAATAGCTCAGTAATTACAGTGACACTGTAATCATTCTTCTGAAAAGAAATATCAGGGTAATTTGATCAAGGACTTAATCATTTATGATAGGTCATTATCAATATTATCATTATGTTTTCACACTTTGTTGAATGTCAGATCTTTTGAAAGAAGTGCATTAAATTCAATTATAACATCCTAATGTAATCATTTCAGTTTTTATTGTATTCCTGTGAGGTGATATGACCTAAAAAACGTATTCAGAGCCTCTGAAGTGTTTGATGCTACTTCTAAATATCCGAACAGCATTCTACAGTTGATCCAAAATATTTTGCAGTGGACTTTTACTACAGAAATTTTACATTCAGACATAAGACAATGCACATAATGTCTATTTCCTATAGCCTTACATTCTGTTCTATGATATATATCTTCAAAATGACACAAGTAGCAGAATAATTTTCAGATACAGTAAACTATAAATGGGTAAAGGAGAAAAGGGGAAAAAAGGACAACCTCACCCAAAATAAATGCACTGTCTTTACAATTGTTTCTTTTAATTTCCGGCTAGTTTTCACTCATTTGAGTCATTTGGGTTGTTTGAGTCACTGGGGTCTATAGAAAATGAGCTTCAACTAGGTGGTGGTTCATCATTATGATCCCCCCCCCCCAACAAGCCAAATGACTAAATGATAAGATGATTTCTGGTCATATCTCACTATCTATGGTGATGCAAAGATAAATGTACTTCCCTGTTTTTCATTATGAGGAAAAAGATTTTATTTTTTTGATAGATAGTATCCAATCTTTGGGCATGGCCTAATCCTACCTTTAAAACAATCCAGGTAACATGATAGCTATCTCGACATCCTTGTTGTGGTTTGACCCCAAGGTCTCTCTGTTATGCAGACGTTTCCATGGACAATATCAAATGGCTTATGGCTAAAACCATTAGGTGGAAGAAATTTGACATGTGTAAATTCTTTGAATATGCAGTCTTAGCCTTCTTTGTCAAAGTTTGTCCCAAAGCAAATCTATTTTGTGGGTGTCACAAGCCTGTGGGAAAAGCGGGGGTTGTGGACAGCAAAAAGGTGTAGAGTAGATGTCGCTTTTTGAAGCTTTGGAGTTTGTGAAACAAGGCAATGACTTGTAAACGGTATTCGGCGAAATAACGAAAAAGGGAAATAGCCAAATGACGTAAAAGTGGCCTAACGAAAATATTATGAGTGTGAAACAGCGAAATACAACAAATTTAGGCCAAACAGGAAAACTTTGCAGAATATTGCAAGACATTGCAGTTGGTCATTCCAAGTGCAGTTATTTTGCATAAGAAACCTCTAAAACACAAGGGTACTGCTGCCTGCTAGTTTTGATTCATCATGCGTTTAATTTGATTGGGTGTAGACAAAGACATAATCTAATGAAATGTTTGGAAAATTGTATGAGGATTATTATCCTATTGATGCTCTCAATAAAAGGTAACACACTTCCTTGAAGGGGGCACTCGATCCTTTTTACTTTTTCAAACTTTTTTCTTGATTATGGAAACTTATTTTGGCTTTGAAAAAGTTTTGTGGTGGCCCATTTCGGCCACCTAGTTCTTTGCCCCTAAAGTTGATAAAAAGTTTGCTCACCTCTTTAAAATGTTTTGAAGTGCTTGGACTAGAAAGATTTTTAAAATGGTAGAATAAAGTTCTTTATGTCAGATACATGAATTTTTTTTAAGAAACTGCTTATAAGAAACTCAACTCTCAGGTTGCCAAAGATTAAGAAACTCCAGTAGTGGGAAAATGCAACTTAAGAAACTATTTGTTTTGTCAAATGAAATTTAATTTATTTTCATTTCTTTTCTATATCATATTACTTGGAAGGTACTTGAGTAATGTCTAAACATTGGAAAAGACTCACAAAACATTGCTTCGAAATGTTCAAGGTGGAGCAGGAAGTAAAAATGAAGAGTTTTAATGTAACATTTAAAAACACGCAAGAAACTCCAAGTGCTCAAAATCCGATAATTTTAAGAAGCTTTCACTGCTGGGCCAAATTCTTAGTTTCTTGTAAAAAATACGTGTAAGTTACCAAATAACACTTCAAGGAAGAAACTTTCGTGGGTTGGAAAAAATTCTAAGCCAAATCGGCCAAAACGGAAAATTTACGAGAAAAAAATTGATGAATTAGGGAGCTGTCATTAATGATAGCAGGGAGGTGGCTGGAAGCGTTTCGAAAATTTGCACAAAATAGTTTAGACACCTGCACTTTGGGGATGAAAAATCTCAGAGCCCAGGGGCAAAAATCTAGCAGATGAAGAAAAGGAGATTCTTCGTGAAAAGAATCGAATGCTCCCTTCAAGGAAGTAATTTGCTCCATCGATATGAAAATAATCCTTATTCATAATTTTCAAATAATTTCGTAAAACTATGTCTTTATCTGCACCCTATCTAATTAGCCGCATCATGAAGCAAAACGAGCAAGCGAAAGTAACCTTGTGTTCCTAGACAAAATAAACAAATTTTCTAATACCAAAGCTAACACTAATACAATATTTTGGTAATCTTAGGGGTTTCTTATGAAAAATACTTGAACTTTGAATTACAGAGGTTGACTAATCTCGAAGAACGGCAACATCTGCAACATCTTGCAAAGTTTTCCTTTTTGGCCTGTTGCTACTGTTCAACATGAACACATTGTTGCTCACTCTCAGCCGTGTTGTCATTGATTTGATGCCCAAAGACCTCTGATGATGATGTGGGCCCATATTTCTCCTATTTGTTTCAGAATTATAATATTTTGGTTAGGCCACTTTTTCGGTATTTCGTTATTTCACTATTTCGTTGTTTTGCTAAATTTGTTATTTCACTATTTCGTTATTTTGCAGAATACCGCTAGCCACAATGGTGAAGGAAGTGAAGCTGTGAAAGCAGGGATTTCTTTGCTCCTTAATCAAATGGAATGCTTTATTGGCTACACATTGGGATGCAAAACTGGACTATTTTGATGTATGGCAATTAAAGCGAAGATGCTGCATCATTTCATATATTTCTTCCATTCATTCCCGTTCTGCAGGCTCAGCTAAGCAAGCAAGATACGTAAATTGAAGTTAAATTTAATAGTACCGATGTAAATAGCCCTACAGTTCCTTATAACTTTTGACAAAGGTAAACGTTATAAATAAGGTGACTTACTATGCCAAAGATTGCAGGCGAGATAGAAATAAAAAATTGCCTTGTTACTTAAAACTTCCTTGATCAAAAGTATTGCAATCAGCCCTTGGTAAAAGTGAAAATCCTCCCCTCAAGGCAAAGAAATACTCCTTCCTGTATCAACATCCCTTTTGGATGTATTTATAGACGAGTTTCAATTTCGTTTAAAGGTTCTGAAGCGCATATTAGCACAATAAGAATCATAAACAAATTGAGTTGTAAATACGAACCTTGTAGACAGTTCCAAAGAAACCTTCACCAATTTTCTCGAAGTCAAAATCATCATAATTCCACATTTGCAGCCAATGCAACAGCTCTATGGTTGTAGCAGAACTATAGTCTCCTTCGTTTCTTTTCATGTCTTCATTGAACGTCGATTCTTCACAAGCTGCATCGCCTTTTCCCTTGACAACAGGCTTGGAGTCTGCGGCTAGGCCCATTCCAGATCGATGGTGTTTTTCTGCTGCAAGTCCATTTTGATTTGTGTAAATAAGCATCATGCCAGGTCCTAAAGTACATATTAAAGTTTATCTTAATGTAATGTACCTTCAAATTGTTTTTCTTATGAGTTACTCAGCTTCCTTGCAGCGGATAAAGTGGATAAATGCATCAAACGTAAAGGATGGTGCTGCGACCGCACTTTCCGCCATTGCAACAAATGCATCTTTTCAATCCGGAAGTCAGGTTTAAGAATGGCTTCAATATGATCACAGGGAAACGAGAGGATTGTGGTTTCCGAAGGTTGTGACACCCTACCCTGGGTACCAGTCACCAGAGCCAAAAATAATAAAAAGAGGGTAGTGACGCCCAATCCAATTCAATGAAAGGCCGAAACAAAATACGAAAGTTGTTTCGTTTTTGCTAAAACAGATAACAAAACACAAAACTACTTTTCTCATTCTGAGACAGAATGAACAATAGGAGAAAATTCACTGATACCAACAAGTAACTTGTAACACACCTGCTTCCTTCATGAAATTATTTCATTTATGGCAAGGAAGGAAGATATTCATACACCAATAACCAAACTAAACAGTAGAGGCCTCTGAAACTAGAAGGACTTTGTCGAGGTCTTGTTCTACGCCAGAAGAAACCTTTCATTATAAAAGTAAGAGATGGACACAGGAAATACACGTAGTTCTTGAGCTTTGACAAGAGAAGCTAAGAACGCCCTGGCTATGGGTCCTAAACATATATACCAAACCACCTATAGGAGTTGCCTCCTCGAGTTTTTATCAGAAATTAAGGTTTTGGATCAGTACTGAAAGTTTCTTAGAAGCTCCATAACAGTCTTCATGTTTACCACTTGTGCCCCCTATGCTAAGGATTTCCTTTCCAGTGCTGGATTTTCCTAGCTTTTTGGCAATCTGAGAGGTGAAGTTTCTTAAAAGCAGTTTTACGAAGAAAATACATGTACCTAATTAGCAAAAGCTCTATACGTTATCTAGGTTTGGCAAAGAGCAACTACATTAGCCATTGCTTCACTATTATCGACATCCAAAAAGTGTTTCCTTCTTTACCGCTAAGATATGCCGAAAAAAGTAGGTTGCAAGTTTTCGGTTTGTTTTCGATCCTTCCTGTGGATAGATTTTATCGTGATGTCCACTTGAATAGGTAGCAAACTCTTTGCTTGGCTCAGACATCAATTATATATCTTAATTGATTCATAAACTTTCCATTTTTGAGGAAAAAGAGTGCCAACTGAGAAGAGTTGCGGCTTCCCTTTGCAACTGAAAAAAGTACGAGTGTTTGCTTCCAGAAGTGATACAAAACCCACGACCTCCCAGCATGGGATAAGAAAAACATTGCTTTCTTTTTAAGAGGGAGCATGGAAGCAACGACCCCCCTCCTATCAGAGCCTCCTCGCTTCTCATTTCCTTATTCTGAACAGGGAAGGGAGTTGTTCTTAAGCATGCCGAAACATGCTCCCTTTATTCCCTACAATGTGTTTTTGCTCTTTACTGGCCAGAAAATGTCAGTGAATCTTCCGAAGGTGTGGTTGTCATCTCAACAGTCCTTGCTGTCGTTTGGTGGACTTTTGGAGTAATCTGCAAAGTGTTTAAAAGTGGTCGACTGAGTCATACTGAGAATGCTAAAGGTTTTCAACACCTATAAAAGCAAGACCTGGACCACAGACAAACTGGAAATCCTTTTGCTGGAAGTTAGGTAGCCGTTTCGCTGAAAACCGTTGATTTTCAACCCCAGGGGGTACTCGGGTTACCCTTGGTACCAGACTCTCTCTTCTAAAAGAAAATTTAAAGCAAGAAAATTGAGATTAGCATATCTTACAAAGAAAATCTAAAATCAAGTAACATTACTAAAGTCAAAATACTTGAACATCTTAACAGATTTAATGAGAAATCTAATCAGTTAAGATACTTGTCCAAAAATTAAAGATGCCGACTTCATGACCTATTGGTATCTTGGATCAGAAAAAATTATTTTTGGGGTATACCAGAAATTATTTCTTTGTGTTGATGCTTTGTACCAAAGCCTGAGCACTTCTATCCTAAAATGCCAAAGTACCCCCTGGATTTTCAACCAGTCATCATGTTGCAGCTTTGAAAATGCTTTGAAAAATTTCAGTGATGAAATGACTTCAATTTGAAATCATGTTTGTTAACTGTGGTTAAAATTCGACGACTTTATTTGACTTCCACTTTTTACAAGCAAGGGCGAAGCCAATGGGGGGCCGGGGGCGGAGCGCCCCCCCAGGAGACCATTTGTCGGAAAATTTTGCTCTCTTGTCGGAATTTCTATGATTTAAATGACTAGTTTTGGAGGATCTTGAGGACAAATAATGCATAAAAACATGAATTTACTACTATAAAAACATAAATTCCAAGAGAAATCATTGAATTGATGGCATATATTTGATTGATATTCACTAACTGCGTTAATTTCAAGGTAGGATTGCGAAATAAGGCCAAATTTTAGTTACTGTGGAGTTAAATCGGTCATAAAATGCACAAATTTAACGTAATGTTCCTAAAACTGTTGTTGTTGCTGTTGTTGTTGATAGTTTTATCGTCGGAAAATTTTGGTTTTTCGCCCCCCTAAGCAGTCATGGCTGGTATCGGCCCTGTTTACAAGCGATTTTATTTGAATGAATTCTCTTTCCCAAGTTAAGATTTCCCGGTTTCAACTTCAGTTTAAGAGTTTTCAATGATCCTTCGCTAAACACTAAGCCTGCCGAGGGTAAAAGTTCTTTATAAGGAGATCTGTCCATGGTAGCATATTTTCTTGCAGATTACAGCTATCCATTAAAGCATTAAGTATAAAACAATGCAACAGATTTAATTGTTTGATATTCTGGTTCTGCGTTGTGAAATTGAGACATCTTGGTATAGATCTATGCGAACCTGGGTCTAATTCTTTATGGTATGATTTGGACACCCCTTAACGATTGTACATCCTTTCCATTGACTTTTTCTTTGTGATGTGAAGGGTATGTTGATCAATAACGTTGGCAGGGAGCAATTACCTTCAAATGTTGCTTAGAAGAAAGAAACACATGACATGCATACAAATCATTAGAAGAAGCTTTCACACAAAGATGAATGATGTAGGACTAGTGTGCTAAGAAAACCTTCCGTTCCGTTTTTTTTGTTTCTGACCCTGATAACTATGTACCTAATGTAACTAATATTAGATTCTCATTAATTTCCCTTTCTCCCAGTTCTGTGTGGTAGTTTAATGATAGATTTTTACATCGTCTCAATTTGATATTTGCTTGAACTAATGTAGTTTCATTGACCATTAGGCTACCGACCCAGTTTGCCTGTAAGTCATATTTTCAACTGGAGCCTTCTCTTTGAAAACTGGCCAAACTCACTCAACAGTTTCATGGTTTTAATAAAGCAACTTGATTGCATCGTTATGTTCAAGGGTAAACAAGTTACAGACGAAAATGAAAACGAAATGAATATTGCGAATTCGTAGCATGCCTGCCGTTATCAGCAGTATTGGCAGGATATGTTCGTCTACCCCTAACATGACCCAACGGTCTGCTGCTGCAGTGAAGGTTCTATCTATGGAAGGAAAAAAGTACAAAGATTACATACCATTTGGCGAATTCTGACTTGCTTTCGGCGAAGAAGCTTCTTTAGTTTCCGTGTGCAAGTACTTTAGCCGCATCTGTTTCTGATTTCGTTCACACAATAACGCAACTTGATAAACACCTGACTGCAAACTTAGATGAAAATGAAGAAATTTTCTGTCAACATGCAGCCAGCGTCAACAAGTTAATCGAATTTATCCCTGTTTCGGAAAGGGCAGATTGACTGCAGAGAACAACCTTGAGACGCAGAGTTGCGCCATATGTCCTGCTTTGATGTCTTGAATTTATCCTGCTAGTGTTGACAGAGTGTGTTCTAATTTCACAGTCATTTTTCAGAATAAACAAGCAAAAACGATTGCCAGATGCCTTTTCCTATTTCCAGCATAATCTGTTATCTGTCCTTGACATTGATCCTGGGACTCAAATTTTGCAAAATCTTGCAAAGAAGCATTGTGAGATAGTCATCAATTTTGCATGACTTTCTTCGAATCCCTGAAAACAAATCAATACTTAATTGAGATTTGGTGAATTAATGGTTGGCCTCAAATGCCACCTGCAAACCATCCTATTGAACATTTGTCCCAGCTCGGTAGGTCAATGTTAATGAGAAAGACAACTGCTAAATGGCCCACCACTGCACTGGTTTCTCTGACATATCCATAGTTGAATTCACCTTAACTTCACTGCGACCTCATTCCGCTTTCGGTGCGACACTAAATCCGTTCCTTATCTACTACAGCCTCTGCGAAGGAGGGTGCCTTCACTTTACTATACTTTTCCTTGCCTTCCAATGATCCCTCAGTGATAGATCAAGCTGCTCACACTCCCCTCCCACAGAGTGGTGGAAGACGGCATCCTTCACCAACGAAATTGCCAAATACGATTCATTAACAGAAAGGGAAATTTTGATGCCTTATCCGGGATGCGCTTTCATTTAAGATGACGCAAACTTGATGTCTGTACAATTTGATACAAAAAGTTGGTAGAATTCCCAAGGAATAGAGATCCTTTTTTGGCTCAAAACTCGTTGACATTGCGTTGACTAGAAGTACAGATTACATAGCTGGGACAATTTTGTCTATATACATTGCTACATTTAGTGATTCCTGTTTTGATGAACCTTTCCATCAAAGTGTTTTCTTCCTGAAAGTACTTTGGAGTTGTCAAATTAGAATGGAGCTCCCTTACCTGAGGTAAAGCTTTGATTGCATGCAATAATTCACCGTTTCAGTGACAGAGTTAACTTTTAGATATGTTGAAGATCTCTATTTCAAACAAAAGGATTATGGAATAAACGTTTCTAATCGCTAGTCAAGTTTGAATGCCGTTTACATAGATCCGTCCTTGCATAGGCGTAGGGGATGCCCAGCGCTTAGTATCGAATTTCCCTGCATATGATGTCTTTATTGAAATGAAACTGCCCAAATGGAGCCTGGAAGGCGATAAACTTTGCTTTCTTCAGGGGGTGCAGCCCCTATGCCTCTTTTGCCTATGCATCTTAATAACCCTTAGTCACAGTGAGGTGTGCGTAAGGTTATATATCTCAGGTCACTCCTCTGCGATGGATGCCATTCAACTTTCAGAAAGCACTTCAGCGATTTCCCCGAGTGTGGTTCCCAGACCTTTCGATGCTTATCCATTTCGTGACGTAATGGAAGTGAAATAAGATTGCTCAAAGCTTTCCAAAGTGAACTCAAGTCAAACAAGTCTACAAACTGAGCTAGAATTGATATTTCTAAATGCGTCTGTTGAGTAAACATTACTGGATGGTTGAATTCCGCATTGCACAATCCCACTTTCAGCTGTGACGTCAATGAATTATTCCAAGCTTCGAGAAGCAGTGGCATCACAGAATAAGCATTGCAAAAATATCTGCACACCGTATTGTACCATACTCTTGTGATACAAAAGTCAAAACAGGTGCGAAACAGTAGAGATTGCTTGCAAGAAACTCGAGAAAGGACGGATCAACATCTCTTCAATGTAACGATCTTTGAAGACAAGTTAGAGGAAAAGTCTTGCAGATACCACCACAGATCAAATTAGTGGAGTTCTTTTATTATGGCAAAAGCCTTTAAAAAAGGAAAAGCATACATGAAAGGAGAACTGATGAAGAAACATGGAAGTTTTGAGGATGACAGTCAAGATGGCCCACCAGGTAAGCTCTCTTTCTTCAATCACTCCGAAGAGGTATCACTGAGAAGCAGGTCAAACAGCACATGTGTTCCATCGGTCCCGTGACAAATCATTATTATCATTGATTCATGACATTTTTTAGGACGTTCTTCACATGTTCTTGGATTCAAATCATAGCGTAGAGCCGGGTAAGCTCTGTTTATTCCAGTACACGTAGGCTATTTTATGGTATCTTCTCGAGACAACTCATGAAAACGAAACTCGTGCGCTCCTCTCTCTTTCTCTCTCTGTTTAGATCATTTGAAAAATCTCACATATTCTGAAGCTTCTCCATTCGCTTCTATGCTGTGCTGAACTGAAGGCTTTGGCATGGTCATTTCTAGCTGTTTATTGACACTATTTGTGATTCTAGTTTTCCGTCCTCCTCTCGTCTTTCCAAACACTCTTCACATGTGTTTAGGTCGTTAACACAAGATCAAAACAGTGCATTGACCTGAAGGATGTGTGTTTAGAATTTCCAAAGCCTGTCATGCAGTTTATCCCTATCCGTTCTCATGTTTAAAAAAATTGGAATTGAAACAAATGTTCTCCCCTTATTTTCCATCTAAGATCTCGGGGCGAAAGAAGCAGTTGGGTCGGTGTATGAAGTCAGAAGTTGTTTTAGTTACCTAGCAAACTTTTAGATTACCCTCTAGTTGACAGTAACGCAAACTACGTTTAGCTACAATAACGATGCTGAAATTGAACCAAAAGATGATATGTTCCCTGTGCTAACATCCAATCTGACAATGTCTTGTGCCTGACTATTAAAAACTTGCCCATAAGGAGACAACTGTTCTGAAACCAAAAGTCACGCACTAGGACGTGAAAGTTTTGATTGGACAAAGAGCAGTTGCCTTTGTAGACGGAAGAGATCAGCTAGGATTGCAAAGTAATCCTTGGATCTTGCCAAAAGCCATCTGCTTTCAATATTTCATGTGTGTGTATCATACTATCAGCCAAATTTAGGTAAAGCTTTAGATCATTATAGTTCAAAGTATGAGAATTTCATGTTTTTAGGAGACTTTAATGCTGAAGAGATGGATGAATATACACAGAACTTTTTTGCAGGGCCGAAGCCAATGGGGGGCTGGGGAGGCGGAGCCCCCCCCCCCCAGGAGACCATTCGTCGGGAAATTTTGCTCTCTTGTCGGAATTTTTGTGATTTAAATGACTAGTTTTGGAGGATTTTGAGAAGAAATAATGCATGAAAACATGAATTTAGTGGCGTTTGGAAAAGATTCTAATTGAAATAATTGAATTTATGGAAAAATTTTTCTTGATATTCACTAAGTTTGCTGATTTCAAGGTTGGAATGCGAAAAGTGGCTAAATTTTAGTTCCTGAGGAGTTAGATCTGTCATATAATGCATAGATTTAGCGTGTGTTCCTACAATTGTTATTGTGGCTATTGTTGTTGATGGTTTTATCGTCGGAAAATTTTGGTTTTCCGCCCCCCTATGCCTGGTATCGGTCCTGACTTTTTGAATGCTTATGGCATGAAGGACTTAAAGAAACCTACCTGCTATAAGGCCGAGACCCCAAGATGTATTGATTTAATTTTAACAAATCGTAGATTGTAGAGAGTGTTTTATTTCAGGCTGGGAATTATAGGCAACTCAGTTAAAAGTTTCCACAGAATGTTATAGTCCCCAGGTCCCTAAGAATTTGGAATATACGTTCCCTGTAAACTCATTGAATTTCAGGAATTCAACTTTCCGTGCAACTGAAGAATTCTTTACAGAAAAGTAGAAGTATCCTTGTCCCTTGCAATAAGAATTTTTAGGTATCTAGGGACCAGGGGCGGATCCGGCCCAAGGTTGAAGGGGGGGCAATTTGCAGAGTGGGCGCCAAAAATGTAGCGAAAAGGAAGCGCGGCGAAGGCGCGCAGAAATTTTTGGGCCTTTGTTCATGAAAAATTGTCTGGTTTTCTCAATAGAATAACACCTTGATTCATATGTTTCCCACATTCAGAACGAAACACGAAAAAAAGAGTGCATTTGGATCAGGATAAGGGGCGCCCTTCTTGCCGAAAATAGGGCGCCAAGCTAAGTTTTCATCATGAAGGGGGGGGGGCAGTTGCCCCCACCTGCACCCCCCTAAATCAGCCACTGCTATGGACTATAAACTTGTTCTGAAAACTTCGACTGAGTTGCCTATTCCCAGCCTGAAAATAAAACGCGCTCCTGATTGTTTTGAAGATCTGAAATGACTGTAAATTGATAGGTAGGTAGGTATTTATATTTAACGTGGCTAGCCCGCAAAAGTCTGAGAGACTTATTTCCAGAAGGGGCCACGGATGTTTTACCATCAGTTCGCCGCAGCTACCCGCCGCAGCTACCAGATTTCCCTCACATGGCTCTGGTCGACCCGGGCTAGAGTTACGGACAGCGACCAAACTGTCCAGCGTGGGATTTGAACCTACGGCCGTTCTGACCTTTGGTTTACGAGTCAGACGCCTTAACCACTAGGCCACGCGCTCTTCAGTGATCTCCTGTTTTTGACGACTTTTTGAGGATTTCTGGCATGCCATTTTCCTCAAAATCCTTAATAAGGAAAATTTACTGTGCCTAAAAGATTGCAAAAAGAATCCTAATGTAGGATAGTCTATTAACGACAGAACAACGTTTGAGGCGTTTCAATCGGCCCTTTACTCATTTTTCTGTAGCAGATTCCACCGGGTCACTTTTTTTGGTCACCCGATAGTATGACTCACCGACGGAGCCCAACCCACACTCATAGAAAATGCCCACACTGCAACAGTTGAACTGACCAAACGCTTCAATTATCACTTCAAATCCTGCAGTGTGTCCCCATGGTTTCCGCTTAGCCAAATTTGATTCAAAGACAGCCTGCAATTTCAGGATGCCTGCAAAGAAACCAGGACGATGATGGCTACTAGAGAAACGAGCAATTACCAATCGTTGGGTCCACCTGAGTTACTACTCGTTCATGGGTCCACCTGAGTCAATAAAAGGAAATAAACCACACAGAAGACAACAAATATCGTGCGAACTGAATTGATGAGTGTGCGACGAAAAGCGTTTAATATGCTAATTCAACGTTATTCTTTGACAGTTAATGGTGTGTTGCCATAACTTTTATCAACTATGGCGTTACTAACGTGTCTCGTCCCTTTCAAGATCCCACAATTTCTCTCTAGTTACAGGTTTACTTTGCTTGTTTTTCTTTTACAAGAGTTAACAGTCTTCTTTCTACAGGTTACATTGTTTTTGTTGCGTTTATTGGCTTAGTATGATGGGTCTGTTATTTAAAGCTATTTTCAAAGTTCAGTTTGAGTTCTCGTGCATATCAGTCACTTATTAGTGACGTCGTAGGATGACCATTGAAAGTTCAATAGAACAGAAATGCTGATTCTTGTTTTGTTGCATTGTTCATGAAGCAAGGAGATTCAGGCATTTCGGTGCTTTGTATAATTCATGCAAAGTCTTACAATACCTCAACTTAATGCCTTAAGGTAGATACCCCGTATTTTTTCATTGAAAAATTAATTTTTCAGTCATTTTGTGATTTTTACTCTTTCTGTAGCAGAAATTAGTGGCAAAGATCTCTGTAAACCGTAAATTTGTATATCGGCATTAATTTAAAATATGTATACAATTTTGTAGGCAGGACTCCATAATTTTCTCCTAGCAACGCCTTAGCAACGTAAAAAAGATTTCACACGAACTGATGTCTCTAACTTCAGAGCTCCTTCTGTCCAATAGTCATGGTCTGCGTTTTAGGATATGCAAAATTGGTGACATTTACATGAAATAGCTTTGACTCTAAGCCTGTGAGCGCGGGAAAGCCAGAAAACTTCCAGGTTTTTGCAGAGAATTTTAACAACAGGAGAATATTTTGTGTCAGTGATGGGGAGAACAAAATTTCGATCTCTGAGGAAGAAAAAGCGTAAATTTCATGGAAACCAATATACTCAAGCAAGTGTTGTGAAAGAACTGAAAGAAAGAGGAACAACGGAATCATCCACTCCACTTAGGCCCATGCTAGGCACTTGCAAAAGAATTACTTACGCGAAACCATTGTGTGACCGCACACAGTATCGCCTGTTGTGACCGATCGTCAGCGCGAGGTTCGCTTTTTGCGCAATCTTTCTTCAGCCTCCCTTAGGCCCCATAGCCTCATATCTGGCTCGGATTGGCGCCAAAATCTTTGAACTCATTCGCCACGAAGAAAATTTTCAAATCGGGTAAGTAATTTTCATTTTATGGCGTTTTGAAGTCTATTTTTGCATTTTTTATGTTGAAAATAGGAAGATTTCAGATTTTTTTCAATAAAATCTATTAATTTAGTGTCTCTAGATGAAAAATAGTTGATTTTAAAGTAGACTAGGCCATGCGCAAGCCTCGCAAAACGAGCAAGAACAGAACGCAATCTTTGTGAAATTTCAAATTGAAGTGCGAATTCTGGTAAGGTGCTGTTCGTTGTTCGTATGGCTGTCTTTGAGAAACAGTCTTATGCAGGTCCAATTGTTATCAATATGAGTTTGTTGGGTCTACAAACTGTGACAAATAATAGCAATCTGGTGCAATTGAAATGTTATTTGCAAATAAAGCAAATTAAAGAAGAAGAGAGACAAGACTTTTATGTGTCCTTCTTTACACATTCGACCAAAAATTTAAGGGTAAATGTTAGCTCATAGTGCTATGTATTCACAGAATCTACCCCATTTCTAGTAACTTTCATGCAAGTTTCCTTGTTGATATTTGATTTCCACACTTAGCTTTGGCATATTTCTACTCTCTAGCTTCATGACCTAGAATCTAACTCCAGCATTAGTCTTTGATAAAAATTTTATTTTCAGGAATTGTTAACATTGAGAATGAATATCGTTATCTTTCTTGCAATAATCTTTGATGGACAGTGATGAAAACAAATAAAGACATTTTAAGCCTGATTAAAAATGGAAGTGCAATTAATAAAATTCAAGATATACTGGAAGAAAATGGATATCCTTTTGTTAATGTAAGATCTTTGCGGACAGTAATAGACCGCTTGAAAAAAACAGAAAAAAACCTGAAGAAGAGCAAACGAAATGAAAACCAGTTACAAGCATTCTATAACAGCCAATTTGTTCCACCAAAAGCAGCTGCAACAAAAAATAAACAACAATGTACATTATGTGAAGAGCTTAAGTCAAGGGTCAATGACCTTCAAACGGAAGTGGCAGAAGAAAGAGCCACATCATCCCACCTTGCAAAACAAAACAGGGCCCTCAAAGCAAAGCACATGACATACCAGCCTAAAAGGGTCAATCAGATGCTAAAACGAAAAGATCTCAGAATATCTGGATTGATGAAACAAGTAAGAGAACTGAGGGAAAACACCAAGAAACTGGAAAGGACAAAGCATATGTTTGTTGCTACAGAAATAGAAAAGATTAAGAGACAACAAGTATCAAATGCCAGCTATTGGAAAACCAATAAAAGCAAAATTATAAAGGGTTTAAAGGAGAGGGTATGGAAGCTACAGGAACATAATCTTAATTTGGAAGAAGAAAACAGTCACATGGCTATTAAAATTGAGGAATTGGCTCAAAATATTAGTGCTCCCATTGTCACCAAGGAAAATTCTAAAACCTATGGTTCGCCAATCCGAAAATGCATTTATTTCTGCTTACAGAAGCAAGTTCCTGTTGCACATGCTACTGACATAGTAAAATTTGTAGTGAAGGAAATGACAGGCAGGGAACTGACAATTAGTCCAAGCAAATATTGTGTCAGCAGAATGGCCAGAGAAATGGGTGTAATTGCGGACTTACAAGGGGGGCAAAGTCTCCTGTCCAGCAAAGATTCTACTCTTAGCTGGGATGGGACAACAGTGAAAGGCACACACCTCAATGAAGTCCATACTACAACTGAACAGGGGAACCTTCTTCTATCTGTATCAAGTCTTGCTGGAGGAAAAACTGATGACTATGCTCAAGACATAGTACAAACTGTCAACAATATTATGGGGAGCTATAGTGAATTTAATAAAATTGATCTAGATGATGCAGCAAAGAAAGCAAAGGAGAACATAAGTAACACACTAACAGACAGAGTGGCAGTTAATCACTGTGTGGTAAAAGAGTTGAGCAACAGTTTTGGCAAGGAACTGAATGAGCTCAACTGTAATGTACACCCATTGGATAGCCTTGCCAAAGAAGCAAAGAAAATTCTTAAGAAAATGGAAACAGATAAAGGTATTAAGACAAATTTGTTTGGAAAAGAAGCAGTTGCAATCAATGTTATCCTAGCAGTTTCAAAGCTTAAGCATAAAAATGGAAGTGGAGATCCTAGCTCTTTCAACTCCTTTATGAGGAGCAACAAGATTGACTCCACACTTTTGCCCAGATTTGTTGGAAACCGTTTCCATGTGATGTTCAAACTTGCAGGGTCAATCTATCATCTGCAAGAAAAGTTGACAGAGTACTTGGAAAGGTGGTGCCCTGCAGTAAAATTAGGGCAAGCACTACTTGCTGATCTGAAGACCAAAGAAGCTCGGTCACAGTTGCAAGCACTTGGGCTTCTAGGAAAACTTGTCACTGGCCCATGGATGACAAATGTGTATAGCAACAAAGAAAATATCCATCATTTAGAGATGACACCACTTTTCAAGAAGGTTTTGGAATCCCTTCATGCATACAAGTCAACTCCTGAGTCAGTCCTAACCTCAATGAATGATGCTTTTGCCAAGACTTTAGACTTGTCTGATGATGTTTTGGTATCACTGAGAAAAGATACAGAGAATAAAGTAGAGTTATACAAGATAGTGGCAGCAATTTGTGAAGGTTTTATCACAGTTCTCCAGAGGCAACTTAAATCTTACCTTGAAGGGGAGCTTTCAAACCCCTCAGAAGAATTATTAAGGGAAACAAAATCTGCTCCGAATCACAACATGCATGCAGAGCGTGTTCTTGCTGTGGCTGACTCTGTGTGTAGGAGAGCACCAAATGCCAAAATAGATTTTGTAAGTTCAAAGGTGAGATTCACATTGAATAGATCAATGGACTGGCTCCAAGAGCAACCAAATTCCAAAGCAATGGTAGATTTTGCAATCAAAGAAGGAAGGGAGCTAACAAGGAAGAGAAAAGTTAATGATATCATTGTAGAAGACACAAAGATTAAGAGAATAATGGAGAAATACCAACACAAAGAGTCAAGAGCAAGGAACATGATCCAAAAGAAGGTTAAAGTTTTGGTGCTGAAATCAGAAATTAACGAAGCAGAGCTAAAAGAAATAAATGATAGTCTGTCAAATGATAAGATTCAGCAATGTTTATGTCTAATGAAAGAACCACAGAAATTCAAAGGAAAAAGCATTTTGCATACATGGTACGATGGGGAAACCAATACAAATGAGCAATACATAGGAAGAATCTGTGATATTAGAAACAAGGACAAAGATTTCATCATACAATATGACGGAGATGAGGAAAAAATCAAATTGAAAAGGCATGAATTTATCACAGACTTTATCCTTGCAGACCTTGAGATAATGTAAAGTATGTTTTCAGTTTGTAGTTTACGACCCTGTGTCAAACAACAAATCTGTTAACAAACAAACTTATTCTTCCAATCCTGGACAAAATTGTTGAGAATAACTGAGGTTGTCATGGATTTTGAATGCCTACTGACCGCACTTAGATACAATGCCCTGTTTTTGCCCCCCCTCCCCCATTCAATGTTGGATTATTTTTGGGGCAAGGCAGCAAACTTCACCTTATAATAACCAACACTGAACGGGGGGAAGGGAGGGCACAGATTTTCTCAACATATTATGTCCAGGATTGTTCCATTGTTTTAAAGAATGTGCCAGGAATTTTCCATATTTCTTTAAACAGAAAACATAAAAGAATATCTAAACAAAAGGGAGGGCCTGGACAATCCTGCGATATTTGGTGCTGACTTTTATTGGTTGACACAGGGTCTTTGTAAAGTCTGTGATAAATTCATGTCGTTTAGTGACATTAACTGACAATGATATTTGTGTTAAAGAAGAAATTTCAAGTGTGCATATATTTGAAGGGTACAGTACCCATTTCTGGCCAATGCCATTGGCACATTTATAGAAAAACAGTGAAATTCCAAATGGCTAATGGCTTTTACCCCAACCCTGCCCAAGATCAATGAATAGTATCAGACATAACTAAACATTTTTGGCTAAAAAAGTGGGGGACAATTGGCCCCTGTATCTCTAAGTGCCTAAAAGACACCCCCTATTTATTTAATTTTGAGCACCCCTCCCATAAAAATTGATTTCATGGGAAATATAAGCAACAATTTTCATTTGCTTTGCAGGGAAGTTTTGTCTTTGACTTGTTAAAGCGTCAGTCCCATTGATGATCTGGTCAGTCCCAGGAGTGACTACTCGACTCACTCATGGAACTGTTTTTCATCCCCCCCCCTCGAACTAATAAGATGATCTTCTATTTGGCACCTGACAGTAAGCCTAAGCATTTCAAGGTTGGAAAACTAAGATCTGCTGAAACTGATGATTTTGAAAAGCTGACAATGATAACCTCAATACAGTGGTCAGAAAAGTAATTTTGTCAGGGAGCGCTCCCAGATATGATGGCCCCCCTGAGTCCTTGACCCCCATACTAGTATGCCATCACTCATACAGTTCTTTTTAAACTCTCTTGGTAATTGTATCCTAAAAATGAGATTGTTCTCATTGGATTGTGCACTTTTCATAAAGTCGAGAATAAAGCTGATTATGATGATTATTATGATTATGGTCACAACATTGTAGCTTTTTACAATTGCGAAACTAGAAACAGACAAATATAGATAACTTTTCTTCAAGTGAAGCTATGAACATGGAATAAACACCTATCTTCATGTTTTTTTATGCTCTTTCACATAAGAAACAGTTTGGTTGCCAATATCTGACTTGAATTTTTTTTGCAAGTGCCTACCCATGCCGAGGCCAGAAGTTACCAGTTCTAAAAACAGCACACCAAACACAAGTACTGATGAAGGGTCATTTATTTCAAGTTCA
This sequence comes from Aurelia sp. 4 Dawson et al 2005, assembly GCA_964019985.1. Classification (NCBI taxonomy): domain Eukaryota; kingdom Metazoa; phylum Cnidaria; class Scyphozoa; order Semaeostomeae; family Ulmaridae; genus Aurelia; species Aurelia sp. 4 Dawson et al 2005. Next base: position 1,310,678 of record OZ026496.1, on the reverse strand, counting down.
TCTTTTTCAAAGCTTCAAGGAAACGAGATCCATGCTGATGCTCGTGATTGCAAAGTCACTGGAAACAGAATAATTGATATTGAGAGCCTATGCAGTGTCATTGCTCTTCTTGGGTGTCCATCCTGTAAGGAGACAACCCTTTCCCTTCATGAAGTTGAAAAGCAAGGTTCAGCAAGAAAGTTAAAAGTTGCATGCAGTTGTGAATGGGTACATGAATTTTAGTCATCAGAAAAAATTTCAAATGGGGCATTGGACATCAATAGAAGGATGGTATATGGTGCCAGAGCCTGTGGCCTGGGATACAGTGGACTAGAGAGATTTCATGCCATGTTGAATTTACCTCCAACGCTAACTAGAAATAATTATGACATTATTTCAAAGTTAGTATCTGTAGGAGTTAAGAAAGTGGCGGAGGAAACCATGTCAAAGGCAGTAGAGGAAATTGCTGAGAAAGGAGTAAAAGATGACAAGGGTGTTGTGGAGGTTGCAGTATCAGGTGATGGAACGTGGCAACGTCGGGGCTATTCTTCGCTAAATGGAGTATTTGCTTGCATGTCAATTGATTCTGGAAAGGTCTTGGACATTGAGCCAATGAGCAGATATTGCAAAGTTTGTGTAGTAAATGAAAAAATAAAAGAGAGTGATCCAAATAAATATGAAGTTGTGAAAGCAGAACATAAATGCAAAGCTAATTATCATGGATCAGCTCCAAATATGGAAGCAGTTGGGGCAAAGAGAATATTTGAAAGATCTGTGGCCAAGAACAATCTTCGATATGTTGAGTTTTATGGGGATGGGGACAGTAAGAGTTTTTCAACAATTGAGAACGTATACCCAGAGAAGAAGGTAATAAAACGAGAATGCATAGGACATGTTCAGAAAAGAGTTGGGACTAGGCTACGGAAGTTAAAAAAGAATGTGAAAGGTCTTGGAGGAAAGGGTAAACTTACAGAGGGTATGATTGATAAGTTGCAGAATTATTATGGCATAGCAATACGAAGCAATCCTGGAGACCTAGAAGGCATGAAAAAGGCTATTCATGCCAGCCTTTTCCATGTTGCATCCTCTGAAAAGAATTCGTGGCATCAGCACTGCCCAGATGGAAAGGACAGCTGGTGCACTTATCAGACATTGCTAATGGAACAAATACTTACAAACCTGGAAAAGGCCTCCCATTAGAGGTAATAAAACATGTAAAACCAATTTTCAAGGACCTAAGCGATAATGAACTTTTAATGAAATGTCTGCATGGAAAGACCCAAAATCAAAATGAGGCTTTTAATGGTATGATTTGGAACAGACTACCAAAAGCCACCTATGTAGGGTTTGACCAGCTAAAACTTGGCATATATGATGCAGTTGCTACTTTAAACATTGGATACAAAGCAGTTTTGAAATTGTATGAAGCACTTGGAATGAAACCAGGAAAATACACCATTATTGGATGCCAGAAGCTGAACAATGACCGACTTAAGAACGCTGGTAAACAAAACCATCCAAACACAAAGACACGACGTCGAATTCTGCGTGGGAAGCGCAAGAGTAAAGAAGATAAGAACAAAGAAAATGAGGGGAAAACTTATGGACCAGGATCTTTTTAATGAAAATTTACCTTGCATACGTCCTGCACCACCAGACTGCCAACCTAAGGTGTTTTCAATTCACTCAACAAAATTAACAAGAGCATAGATTATGTTATTTTATCAAAGAAACCAACAAAATTATCTATCACTTCACTTTTGAATATGAGGTAGACAAATTGACAATTATTTCCTGGGCAAAACTCTCAATGGAGAAATCGTCAAATAGTGATTGTTGTTATGTAAATTTTGTTGAATGAATTGAAAGGCATCTTAGATATAGCCATTTTGGACAAAGTGATGCAATTTTTATGTGAAGTAAGTGTACATGCTTGAAAATGTTTGAATTATCTATGTTTTCTGGCTTTAGGCATGCAAAGGACAACAATTTCATCAGTCCTTACTTTAATCTCTTATTCTGAAAAAGTAGATTTCCGCCTACCCTGTGTCATTAGGGCATTGATTTCTCCACACTGACATTAGATATGAACCTCAAACATTCAGTATGCCAAGTATATGTCTAAAGATGTGCACTAAACCTCTTAGATATTTCATGTGTGATTGCAGTTGCTTTTCCAAAGCATTGAAATAATACCGCAACAATTTTTATTGAAGAAAAAATAATTATTGTTATTACAATTTTCTCCCAAAAGATATTCAAATGGATTTTGGTCCAGTGCATGGAGTGGATTTAGATGAATTTACCACATTAATTTCATTAAAATATCTTTTACAGATTTGCTTTCATTGCAGCCCCAAATTTAAGTCTATTTTATATAAAAACCATTGCTATGGAAACGGAGGCTACCATTTTGAATGCCAAAATTTATTTTCAACAATAATTTCACTTGTTCTATCATTATATTATGAAACTAATGTAATCTCTTGCATCAGGAGAGATTTTATTCAAATCCAGGGTATCTACCTTAATAACTCAGCTCATCCATCAGGATTGATCAGGCTTGCTCAGGCTTTGTAGCACGATTTCTAAGCTCACACGATTTTCATTTACGTCAAAGCCAAAGGATTCTCAAAAGTTCACCGACGGCTCATCTATCGTAATGGTGGCCTCAACCCCCCCAGGGGGTCACTTGATTTTTAACCCTAATCCGCATGGGGGGTGTTTTCCACTCCCCTCAAGGTTTTTCTTGCAGCGTTTTTAAAAGACATCAACTATGTCCCCCAAACCCCTCTGGCTTTTACTAATTATCTATTCGCCACATTTTAACCAAAAAATTTTCAAACAATAGAGACAACACGTCACGTGACATGCCCATATTTGGAGACAGGTAGCAAACAAATCATTGTTTTTGATGATTTCAATGGAAAAATTTGATCAAATTATAAAGTATTATGCACCAAATGAATCAGTAAAGAAAGAGCTTTAATTTGATACCAGAATTTATGGAATTTGATGACATCAGCATTTTTTGATAATGACGTCATTATGGCCGCCATTTTGGGCTAATTAGCAAATTTTTTGGATATTTTCAAAATTTTCAATTGAAAACACTCCAATGATACGTCTGTAAAGGAGTATTACCACTTTGCATCTTCTTTTTGTCTATTTCTACAGAGAACAAATTAATTGCATAAATGACGTCATTCAAATTGGTTAATTTCTGCCAAAATATCACTCCAAAGTCATTAATTTCAATGAAATTATATTTTCATATCAAATTTGTGGCTAAATTGAACCAGAAACTGATAAATGTTTATGCACAACCTTCCTTAAATTCAAATTTAGCTTGGAAACCTGATTTTCACAGATTTTCAACTTCATGACGTCACTGTGACGTCATAAGGTGTGGCAGCCACACCCAAATTACGCTACTTGCTAGAAACTACCTGATCTATAACGGTGCCAAGTTGTATTGAATTCTGAAGAGGATAAGGCTGTTTTCAGAGGGGGGTGGAAAGAAACCCCCCCCCATAAATGGTAGCTCGAAAAAAGCCCACATGGATTAGGGTTAAGTGGTACTGGACGTGCCAGTTATGTGGATGGTTTTTTTTCAACTGAAATTCCCTACATATGGGTCCCTTGTTGACCTTAATTCTGGTAGATGGGTAGCTTTTCAGAAATCTTATCACAACTGAAGAAATTTCAATAGACTTTGCATCCTCACATCATCCTCACATTGACATGGCTACGAAACTTCCTGAATTTATGCAAAAGGTTCGAAATTCTTGAAAATTCAGTCATGCAAATGGTCCTTTTGTTAAAGCTCACACTTACGTCGAGTCACGTTCACAGTGTGCTGAACTGAGAGAGGCTGGAAACCTCGTTTTGACTTTATCCGGGACTTTAATCCTCGTGTTTTTTATTGCTGTCGTTCTTGTTGATTTAAGATGGAGATTTGGCATGTTTTAGAGTTTTGATCGTGGTGTTTGGTTATTCGTTATTCGTTCTACAAATCCGTCCACAAGAGTATTCGTAATTTCACTACATGGCGCCCAACGTGGGGCTTGAGGATTGATTTGTTAGCAGGAGTCGTAAAGAAAATCGTAAAGAAATTCGTGATGCCAAATCAACAAGCTGAGGGCCACTCCTCTACAAACACACTTTCCACCAGTTTTTCTGAATCAGACAAGTCTTTGCCACAAAGGCAACATTCCGAAGAGCGTCTTACACCTTCAACTTGTCTCACTGTTTCTTCAATATCTGATCCTTCAGATGATTTGGAAAATCTTTTTGGATTAAGAGCACAGTACCATAACCATCCGCTCATTGGTTTCTTGAACATAAATAGCTTAAGATACAAAATTATCGATCTTAGGATAATTGTTGAAAAGTTCTTACCTGATATTCTCGTTATCGAAGAGACGAAACTTAACTCAGAATTCAAGAATAAAGAGTTTTTGATGAATAACTACCAAAAACCCATGCGCCGTGATAGAAATGAATTTGGCGGAGGCCTAATGCAGTACGTTCGTAAGGGTGTTGTTTGTAGTCGTGTTCCTGTGTTTGAAGTCTCAATTCTTGAACTCATCTGTTCCGAACTGACAGTCAATAAGAAAAAGTGGATTATCTATAGCATTTATCGACCGCCTGAACCCAGAGACATAGATTCGTTTTTCTCTGCTCTTTCCATTTCCTTGAATTCAGCTTTAGACAAATATGACAATGTGATATTGATGGGAGATATCAACATTAATACTCTCGACAAAGAAGATAGTGCATACCAGAAGCTCACAAACTTTTGTGATGTTTTTGGGCTTGCTAATCTAGTGACTGCCAAAACTTGTTTCACCAAAAATAGCAGCTCTTCCATCGATGTTATTCTCACAAACCGAGTAAGAAGTTTCCAGAAAACCTCAGTTTTTGAGACCGGTCTTAGCGACTATCATAGTCTTGTTGTTACAATTCTTAAATCACATATCCCCCGTCTTAAACCCAAGGTGATAAAGTATCGTAATTATAAAAATTTTGACCCAGTTAAGTTTCTTGCTGACGTTCGTAGAACTAATTTTGATGCCTTGGAGGACCCCGATGATTGTTATGATAATTTTACCAACAGCTTCCGAAATCTAGTGGACAAACATGCTCCTCTGAAGACTAAGCTTGCGCGAGGAAACAGTGCACCTTTCATGACTCGTGAACTAAAAAAGGCAATTTATACTAGAACGAGATTGAAGAATAAATTCAACAAATGGCCAACAAATCAAAATGAAAAAAACTATAAAAAGCAGCGTAACAAATGCGTTTCCCTACGAAAGAAGGCAATCAGACAACATTTCAAAGATGCAACAGCAGGTGGTTTAATTTCTAATCAAGACTTTTGGAAACTAGTTAAACCTTTTCTTTCTAATAAAGGAGGCTTGGTCGGTGATGATATTTCCTTGGTACATAACAACCAAATTGTAACAGACGACTACAAACTGACTGAGATTCTCAATAATCATTACATTAATATTGTCGAAAAAACAAGTGGGCAGAAACCTTGTAACATTGCTGACACTGTTGAAACTGATGACGATCGACAACTCGTTAGGCTTATTCTCGACAAGTATAAAGATCATCCTAGCGTTCATGCCATAAGGGAAGGTAGTGATATCTCAAATTCTTTCTCTTTTCATGAGGTGCAACATCATGAGGTCTTGGCTCTACTAAGATCCTTGGACGGAAAAAAATCAACCGGTGAAGATCAAATTCCGCCTAAACTAGTACATTTGGCTGCAGATGAGCTTACTGCCCCCCTAACCTTTGCCATAAATAGCTGTTTACAAAACCATAGGTTTCCAGATAGAGGAAAGCGTGCAGCAGTTTGCCCTTTGGACAAGGGTGAGGTAAATCGCACAGTTGAGAAAAATTTTCGCCCGGTCAGTGTTTTAAATACATTTTCCAAAATATATGAAAAGATTATGAAACAGCAATTAGTTGTCTATCTGGACACTACGCTCTCGGTTTTTATAGGTGCGTATAGAAAAGCATACGGCACGCAGCATGTTTTGATAAGACTCCTTGAAGACTGGAAGACCAAACTTGATAATAATTATATCGTGGGTGCTGTATTAATGGACTTGTCAAAAGCATTTGATTGCATCCCACACGATCTGCTGATTGCAAAATTAAATGCGTATGGCGTAGATGAAAATGCCTTGGTACTAATCTATTCTTATCTTAAACGGCGCGAGCAATCCGTGAGGATAAACAATACATATAGTTCCTTTCAAACAATCTTATCTGGTGTCCCCCAAGGCTCGGTGTTAGGCCCTATTCTTTTTAATGTATATATAAATGACCTTTTTTTGTTTATTAAGCAGGCAACACTATATAACTATGCTGATGACAACACGCTGGCTTATTTCTCTAGGACTCTACCAAATCTGGTGCGAGTCCTGGAGGAAGAAGCAGGTGTTGCACTAGATTGGTTGAAAGAAAACCATATGATTGCAAATCCATCAAAGTTTCATGCACTGTTAATCAAAAAAGACCAAACGAAAACCAGTGGCGAGAAAATAAGCATCCAAGGAAAGACTATTGAGTCAGAAGATTCAGTCAAGCTTCTCGGAGTTCAGCTAGACTATAAACTAAATTTTGATCCACACATTTCAGAGCTTTGTAGAAAAGCTGCAACTCAACTTAATGTTCTAAAGAGGCTTCGATCTTATATTGGTTTCGAAGAGAGAAAAGTCCTTGTTCAGAGCTTTGTTTATTCAAATTTCAATTACTGTCCTTTAGTGTGGCATTTCTGTTCATCAAAATCCATGCACAAAATCGAAAAGATACAAGAACGTGCACTTAGATTTCTTTATAATGATCACGGCAGTTCGTATAATGATCTTCTACTGAAGTCGCAACGATGTACGATGCATGTTTCCCGACTTAGATCTCTTTCTTTGGAAATTTTTAAAACTTTGCACAATTTGAATCCATCCTTCATGAAAGATATTTTTCAAATTAGAACCTCGAACTATTCTTCGCGAAATCCTAATAATCTTATTCACTATAGGCCAAATCAGGTTACTTTCGGTACAAATAGTCTTAAATCCTTGGGACCTCGGATTTGGAACTGCTTACCAGAGGAGTTAAAATGTGTCAACAGCCTCAATATATTCAAAAGCTTAATAACTCAATGGAATGGTCCAACATGCAACTGCAATGCCTGTCGTTTTATTGTAAATATTGTATAAACTGCATTGAAAATAATTATTAGTTTTATTTCTTTTTTTATTAATTGTGTCCATCGATTTTGATTAGTTCGCTTGTACATATGTATATAGCTGACTAGAAAAACAGTATTTTTGTAAAAATAAATCGATGTAAAATAAAGTCACAACAACAACAACGCCAAGCTGAGGCTGACGAAGGCCTAGACAGGCTGAAGACCATCCGAGGGGGAAATCGTGCTGTGGTTACACGATTGATAAAAGAGTCAGATGACATTTTGGACCAAGGAGGAATAGATGACAGTCGTAACGATCGTTTGCAAGTTATTTTGAGTTCGTTGGAAAATAAAATGAAGATTTTAGACGTGATGGACGGGAACATTTTGAATAAGGTTCCTTTGGATCAAATTAACATGGAGATTGATGCTTCCACAGAAATAAGCACAAAGATCATCGCATCCAAGAATAAAATTGCCAGAAAACTGGAGCAAGTTTTATTGAATACTGTTGGCAGGGGGGCTAGTCCAGTGCCAAGTCATACATCGTCAGGGGGTATACAGAATGTTGTTAAGTTGCCAGAGTTGAAAATCAAATCATTCAAAGGGGATATTAAATTATGGAGACCATTTTGGGATGCATTTAAGGCTGCAATTCATTCAAGGGAGGACATTGCAGAAGTTGATAAATTTAGATATTTATTGCAATATTTGGAGGGAGATGCAGAAAGATCAATACAGGGTCTTCCAGTTACAGCACTGAATTATCAGGAAGCAGTTGAAACATTACATGAAAGGTTTGGAAAACCTCAAGAAATCGTAGCAGCACACATGCATGCATTGTTGAAAATTCCTCCATGCACCTCAATAAAGGAAGTGAAACAGCTGCGTGCTATCTTGGATAAATTGAACATTAACGTTAGGGGGCTGCAATCATTAGGGATTAATTCAGAGATGTATGGAGCATTACTCATACCTGTGATTATGAGTAAAGTGCCAGATGAGATTCATTTATTAATTGCAAGAAGTTGCACGGGTGCTATATGGGACATTGATAAGGTTCTAAAGATTTTCAAACAGGAAGTAGAAGCCAGAGAGTCAGCAGTTGCAACCAAGGCAGGTGAAGTTGAACGAAAGGGGCCTATGCCAGTATTTCCAAGAAGCACAAGCACAACATCATTTATGACTCAAAGTGAAGGTGGGAAAATATTGTGTGCTTTTTGTAAGAAGGATCATTTTTCTGCTGCGTGCCAAGCTGTCAAAGATGTCAATGAAAGAAGGCAAATTCTTATTCGTGAACAGAAATGTTTCCTTTGCCTCAAGGGTAACCATCGTGCAAATGAGTGTAGACGCACCATTAATTGCAGAAAGTGTCATCGTCATCATCATCATTCAATCTGCATGTCAAGTGCAGAAAGAGAATCAAGTAGTGCTGTGCAGGGGGCTGTGGCTTCTGAGAATGCAAGAGTTACTCAAACAAATCCGGAAATTACTACTGCAAATACAGCAACCGGAACATCAACAAGCGTAATTTTGCAAACTGCAACTGTGCTAGCCCGGGGAGCAGATGGTAAAGGTATTCCAGTCAGAGTTTTATTTGACAGTGGCAGTCAGAGGTCATATGTAGCAGAATCATTAAAGAAAAGGCTTGGTTTACAGCCTATTAGAACACAAACGTTAAATGTTACCACATTTGGTGATAAATCGTTTCGTAAGCAGAAGTGCGATGTGGTCAAGATTTCATTGCAGAGGGAAGGGGGAGGTGGAGAAGCTGTTATTTCTGCCTTTTCCTTTCCAACTATATGTTCAAAGCTGCCATTGCCTGTAAAAATAGATCAATTTGCAAAGTTGAAGTCATTAGATCTTGCAGATACGCCAGAGAACATTAGCAAACCCATTGAGATCTTAGTGGGATCAGATGAGTATTGGGGAATAGTGACAGGGGGGAAAGTGATCAGGGACAGAGGTCTTGTGGCTGTTGAAAGCAAGTTGGGGTGGCTGCTTTCAGGGGTATGTGAAGGCATCACGGACAAGAAGAAAAGCAGTCATGATTCCTTTGCCATTACGAACTTGATTTTCAATGATGGAGATGCTTATTTGCAAGAAGAAAGAAATGATTTAAAGGCTCAGCTTGCTTGTTTTTGGGAAACAGAGTCAATTGGAGTAAAGGCTGAATCTGCTGAGCCTGAGATTTATGACAACAAAGGTTTCCTGAGAAGTATTCAGCATGATGGAACAAGGTATTCAGTTGATTTGCCATGGACTGCTGAAAAGGAGCAGTTGCCAGATCATGAGAAGTTGTGTGAGGATAGAGTATTGCGTCTACATGAGCGTCTTAAGCGTAATCCAGAGCTAATGGAAAAGTATGATGAAATAATGAAAGAGCAGTTAAAGACAGGGGTGCTTGAGCCAATCCCTGAGATGGATGCGGAAAACAAAGGAGGCACAGTTCATGTTTTGCCACATCATCCAGTTGTTCGTGAGGATAAATCTACTACCAAGGTCAGGGTTGTATATGATGGCTCAGCGCACACAAAAGACAATCCAGTTTCAATAAATAATTGTTTAGAGCAAGGACCAAACTTGATCCCATCATTATTTGAAATTTTGTTACGCTTTCGCTCAAATCGTATTGGAATCATTGCCGACATTGAAAAGGCCTTTTTACAAATTGGCATAAATGAGAAAGATAGAGATGCATTGAGGTTGTTATGGTTTGATGATGTCAGAAAGGACAATCCAGAGTTGCTGAAGCTGAGATTCCAGAGGTTAGTTTTTGGTTTGAAACCGAGCCCAGCGATTTTAGGGGCTACCATTATGCATCATTTATCTCTTCAGGAGCAAGAAAATGTAACCATAAAGAAGCTTAAAGAAGATTTGTACATTGATGATTGGGCTACAGGAGCAGAAACAGTTGCGGAAGCTAAAGAGCTTTACATGGAGGCCAAAAGGATTATGCAAAATGGTGGTTTTAATCTGAGAAAGTGGACTTCCAATTCAGTTGAGGTATGTGAGTTTATTTCTATGCTTGAAGGTGAAGGTGAAATGGGAGATTTAAAACCTGAAGGTAACAATTCAGCGTTTTGTGAAGATGATTTGTCATTTGCAAAGGCAACGTTGGGTAAAAATGTGTTTGCAACAAAGGAAGATGATTTGGTGAAAATATTGGGAGTGAATTGGGACACCAAAAATGACATGTTAGTCTATGATTTCCGTGAGTTGATCAGGCATGCAAATTCTTTGCCTGTGACCAAAAGGTCTATCTTGAGTTTGGCAGCAAGAATTTTTGATCCTTTGGGGCTACTTTCATGCTATGTGATTAAGTTGAAAATGTTGTTTCAGATGCTTTGTGTTGACAACCAGGGTTGGGATGAAGAGCTTGTGGGTGAATTGAAATCAAAATGGCTTGAACTGATTGCTGAATTGGAGTTTATGTCAAAGCAAGTGAAAATTCCTAGATGTTATTTTACAAGGGAGTCTGGGGCAAAGATTGAGCTGCATGGGTTTTGTGATGCGAGTGGGAAAGCGTATGGTTGCGCTATATACATGAGAATTTGTTATGAGGACAAAGTAGATACTGTGTTATTGTGTTCAAGGTCTAGAGTTGCACCCCTCAAAACACAGACTATCCCACGTTTGGAGCTGTTGGGGGCAGTGTTGCTTGCAAGGTTGATGGTCACGGTTTTAGAGGGATTAAAGGGGATTGTGATTGACAATGTTTACTGCTGGACTGATTCGATGACTGTATTGTGCTGGATTCAAAATGTGAAATACTGGGGACAGTATGTCTCAAATCGTGTTGATGAAATTCGTCGTATTCTACCTGTGAGTGTGTGGAATCATGTTCCAGGGGCAGAGAATCCGGCAGATTTGCCATCCCGGGGAGTATCGGGATACCAACTCGTGAATTTGAAACTTTGGTGGAAAGGGCCTTCTTTCTTGGAATTGAATGAAAGGGACTGGCCGTCAAAGGGTGTTCTAGTGCCTGTGTTGAGTGATGCTGAGGCCCTGAAAGAGTTGAGAAAAGATCCAAGGGACACAACTCATACTTTTGTGAGCTGTGACATTGTTGATCGTTGCTCAGTTGGAAACGTAATTAACTGCAATTCATTTAGTAGCATTACAAGGTTATGTCGTGTAACAGCATACGTGTTAAGGTTTGTTCGAAACCTGAAGCACAAGATCCATCTTGTGGAAAAGAGTTATTGCGGAGCATTAGAAGCAGAAGAAATTCAAACTGCACGTCATATTTGGATATTGTCGGTGCAAGCAGAGTCATTCCCAGGAGAATTAAAGTCATTAAGGGAGAAAACATCGGACAGGAATTTACCTTATCTTACTCAATTTGGATTATTCATTGATGAAAAGGGAGTTCTACGATGTCGCGGACGTATTGAAAAGTCACATTTGCCAGAAGTCACTTGTCATCCCGCATTGCTGCCAACAAGACATCATTTGTCTGATCTGATTGTGAAGGAAGCTCATTATTATGTGTTTCATAGTGGAGTCAGGGCAACCCTGACAGCAGTGAGAGAACGTTATTGGATCCCGAGGGGGAGAGAAGTCGTAAAGCGTGTTATTCGTCCCTGCATTGTATGTGTAAAGCATGCAAGGAAGCCATTTGTCAGGCCACCAGAACCCTGTTTACCGAGCGAGAGAGTAGAAGATGCACCACCTTTTGTCAATACGGGTGTGGACCTCGCCGGTCCATTCTTTGTTCTGAACAAGACAGCGACTTCACAAACTACGGACAAAGCTTACATATGCCTGTTTACTTGTGCTGCCACGCGAGCAGTACATTTAGAACTAATCGATAGCTGTTCAGCTGAGACTTTTCTTCGAGCATTTCGTCGTTTTGTCAGTCGTAGAGGTTTACCTCGTAAAATGATGTCGGATAATGCAAAGAACTTTAAACGATCGGCGAAAATCCTGAAGACTATAGCACGTGCAGAGCCTGTGAAGAATCATTTAGCGTCATTAGGTGTTGTTTGGGACTTTATCGTTGAGAGAATGAGTTGGGCCGGAGGCTTTTGGGAACGCCTGATAAAGATTACTAAAGATGCGTTGAAGAGAGTCGTTGGAAGATCGTCACTTACCTTTGATGAGCTAAGTACTTTACTGACTGAGGTCGAGGGTGTAGTAAATGCACGCCCACTTACTTATGTTTATGACGATAAGGAGGGAATATCTTACCCTCTTTGTCCTTCACATTTGATTTATGGAAGAAGAATTTCATCATTGCCAAATGATGAGCATTATGACATTGTGAGTACCAATCGTTCTCTAACTAGAAGAGCGAAACATCATCGTAACCTACTTGCACAGTTTTCAAAACGCTGGAGGGAAGAATATCTTACTAGTCTTCGTGAAAGATCAAGAAACGTGTTGGGTCAGTGCAGTGATATTACTGTCGGAGATATCGTGTTTATTAAAAGGGACGGGACTGCGAGATCTTTTTGGAAGCTCGCGAAAGTTGTAAAGTTGTTACGCGGCAAAGATGGTGTCGTTCGTGCCGCAGAAATTCGCGTATTGTCCGAGGATGCCAAGACATCTATTGTTTTGAGGAGGCCGCTTGAACTCCTTATACCTACCGAAATTTCATCGAATGAGCGCGAAGATCACGTAGAAGAGGACACTGCACTAAACCCACACGCCGAACCTTTCGAGCCTAAGATTACTCGACCGGTTGCTTTGCAAGAAATACGTATTTTTACTGAAAACTAGAAGATTTTGAAGTAGAAACTGGACTGGACCTCACATCGTATCATAATTTCGTTATATTTCGTATTTAACCTTTATTACTCGCTGTTTTGATTCCAATAGTTTAGGGAATCAACCCGGGGAGTGTGCTGAACTGAGAGAGGCTGGAAACCTCGTTTTGACTTTATCCGGGACTTTAATCCTCGTGTTTTTTATTGCTGTCGTTCTTGTTGATTTAAGATGGAGATTTGGCATGTTTTAGAGTTTTGATCGTGGTGTTTGGTTATTCGTTATTCGTTCTACAAATCCGTCCACAAGAGTATTCGTAATTTCACTACACACAGTCAAGTACCCCTCCTCCCGCCGGGGGCCTCAACTTCCTTATCAAAAATATCAATTTCTTTATGTTTCTCCTTACTCCTACTCCTAACAACTTTGATTTTCTTCACCTTTCACAGCTTTTCAAGAATTTTTTTAAATGCCATGCTAGTGTCCATCACTTCTGAATATCATCTTGGAGCAAACAGATGCATCAATAACGTCTTTAAAATTTGAGCCTCGGCGGGAGATGTGATTTTGGCAAGGAAGCTCAGCTTATCACCTGAGTCCAAAGCTTCAGTTATTCTATTTTGGGCAGTTCATTTATCTCTTAGGGCTATACCTATCATCCATTTTTGCGAAGATCGCAAAACTCAAATTCTTGGCTACTAATCACCTCTACTGTACAATAAAGGTAGACTCGTAAAAGTAATGCCGTGGTTTGCCAGAACCGATAAACAGAACAACATCAGTTGGATGAGTGTAATTTTATGTCCTTGTGGAGTGAGGCTACCATTAGCTCCAATTGGCTTTGCTGATCTTAGAGCCTCAAAACCACAGAACCAACATAGAACTAAGAGGGGAGGGGCTGAATAGAGAGGGGGGCTACCGACATTAGATCGTTTTAAAATACAACTAAAAACGCATCTAAAGAGCTAGACTCTCAAACACAACTCCCTGGAAGAACAGCAATGATTAGGTTTATAGGGCTTTAGGTTTTTATTCTTAGAGTTTTATCATTGTAATTAGATATTGTATATTTTGATTTGCTGAAGGTTTCTTTTGTGTATAAATAATATCAAATGAAAAATGAAATGCAAAAAATGAAAATGGCTTAATAGAGCTTTTACGGTAGGTTCGCTTAGGGATCGCGAATGAGGATAAAGTTCAGCGGCAAATGTGCTACTATTTATTCTGCATGGCATTTCAGTACTGTCTATTTTTAGACAGTCAATATTTTCTGCTTAACTAAAAGACGGACCATACTGTCGAAGCGCCGGACCTCAAGACATCTAAATGATGAGCTGTCGTACCGTAAGTCCTAGAATGAGTCTATCAAAGTAGCTCAGCAGGCAAAGACAAAAAATTAAAAGAGGGATTTCGAAGGACACGCCTTTTTTATGTTCTCCTAACAAATATGATTGAGAGCGTGTTTAAGTACATGTTTTTATTCTGACTGGCAGAAAATCCGCCATTTTGAAAGTCGAAAAATTATGAAAATGAGCAACAGAGGAGCAAAACGTAATGAAATGACATGAAACTTTAGTCAAGTATGTATTTTGACAGACCTAATCGGATAAAAGTACACGAAAATGTGATTTTAGAGTACTGTACTTTTTGTGAGATACGAGTCATTTTAGGATTTCGTTCACAAGGTACTCCTTCTCGAACGAGGATAAGTAAAACCTAAATCAATACTTAACATGGAACCTTCGTTAACTCTGAAGACACCGAAGAGCAGTTTTTTGTTAGAAATGAGCAATTATGAGCATCTTAGTAGCCAAGAAGGTTGTAGGACAGTTTTTGAAAGTAATGCAACTTTCCCGCTCACGTTTGCAGCATTCCTTTGTCCGCAACAATTTGTCAATTCTTTCTCATTTGTCCAATTCACAAAAGGAGAGTAGCTCGAGAGCAAATAGACTCTAAAACACAAGGACCTACTAATGTCTCCAAATTCTTAAAGGCCTGTTAGATTTGTCACAAAAAATGTTTGCGCTCCTTTCAGAAATTATGGAACCCACTAACATACCAAAATTAAGAGTAGGTAAAGAGCTAAAAATCTTTAATAACGTTAAGTACTGTAACTCGTAGCTCAAAATTGGTAGAGAGCTTAAAAGTGGCCTATCAAGCTGTCCATCAAAGGTTTCTAGCAGTTACAAGTGGGCATGAAACTTTAAAATCAATTAGGTTGGAGCGAACAGTTATCGTGCACTCCCTGTGCTTTGAGCAAAATTGGAATATCCTTGCGGTCATAAGGATCTTTGCTCTGGAACTGCTCATGATTTAAATCTACTCCCAAAATCTATTCGTTAGATCCATCTCCACCGTAAATATCTTGGTAAAAGCTCCTTTCATGGAAATTTTGATTAATTCTGTTGCTTAAAGTTCTAAGCTTGATGGTTTTATATAAATGAAAAATCCTTGTTTTGATAGAAGGACTCTTTGCTCCTGCAGTACTCTTGCGCTTATAAAATAAGCTCTTAAGATTCTGTGAAGTCCGAAGATAGTCCCAACACTGATTTACTGTCGATAACACTAATGAGTAGGTTAAGATCGAGCCAGCAAGAGGTCTGATAATTTTACATTTCAAGGACTGTTGTGCTCACTTAGTGCTCTTTTTTAACATCTCACATAGCAAAAGCACCACCGATACAGTCTTCAATCAACAGCATATCAAGCTAAGATCCATTTATTGCGTAAACACTTTTTAGCTCATTCGATCCGAGGATTAAGTGGCTCACATGCTACTCCGAACTTTGACCGTCTATAGCTCTAGGGCAAAGCGTCATAGAATCATGAAGAAAAAGGACTTAAGAAATTTAATGTTTTCTTCTTTGAACGGTAATCCTGTTGACACTTGAAAAAGGAACGACAATTTCTCATATCAAATACAGTTTTATGTTTATCAGTAGTGGACTATAGTGGTATAGTGGATGACTTCGGACACGAGAGAAGTGGGACCTAGTTTAGTTACTTTTAGGAAATCAGTAGAGAACGAGCACGAGACAAGATGGCGAATCTCGGCGAATCTTATGTTTCCGCGCGAGAAACGGAGTTGAGAATTCCATAAACTATGATTCTAGTGAGATACCAAACATCACACCAGTGGCGATCTTACCTTTTCAGTAAATTCATTTACGGCGCAATGCCTTATAACTGTTCGTGTTGTATAACTTGTGTTCGTAGATTTATCTTTATCACTGAATTTTAGTATATTTTGTTAATAGAGACCATGTACCTCTCGTATAATGTCGTTGATTGAAGAAAAAAGTAACCCTCATTATGCAAGATACATAAGCAGACCACGTAAGCCAGATACATAAGTCAGACCACGTAAGTCAGTTACATAAGTCAGACCACAGCAGTGAAGCCTTCCGCTTAGCTTTCGTATCATATGAATGAAGTCTGCAAGGCAGACAATTAGGCAATTAGATTTATCCTTCTTCATCTCGTTATCAGTCTGTTAGACGCGAGTCAAGAAGACGCCAGCATAATTCTGTTGTTCGAGAAAGTAAGTTACAAAGTGAAATCGACTTCAAAACATTTGCGAGTCTTGACTCTGATGACCACCTTTCTTCGTGTGCACAAGGCAACATTCTCCAACTATTTTCAGAGCAACCTTTGCGACTATGTTTGTTTTGAATTACTGGCGGTATCGATCAAAGGCTACTGATGCTACAATATCCAGGGCCGCCGTGAGGGGGGAGCAGCAGGGGCACTTTGCCCCAGGGCCTCGGGGTCTAAAAGGCCTCATAATTGGGGAATTTTGACATTTGGACTGCAGGAAATGCTCTGAAATGCATTTTAAGCCAATCTAAAGGGGGCGATCGATAAATTTTCTGCTCGCTCCGCTCGCAGGGGGCCTCAATTCGTAGTTTTGCCCCAGGGCCTCGAAAAGCTCTCGGCGGCCTTGACAATATCTGTCCTCATTTCCTTGAAAGTCCTCCGGAAAGCGTCATGTTTGTTCAAACCTCTGCACAAGAACTGAGAACCCTCAACAGAGAGGGGATCTCCATTAGTGGTGATACAGCTGTCAGATGTAAATAATGCAAAAGCTAGCTAAAACCTCGAACTTTTTGGAGCAGTATTCTCACGACTTTTGGGAAAACAATCCTGTACAGACCCGTTTCTTTGTCTCAGTAGATTTCTCACAATCCAGTACAGGGCCTCCGACGATGGGGGGGCGGGGGGCCATGGCCCCTCCATTTTTTTGCAAAAAAATTCAATTCCGAGATTTGTTGATAATCGTTTTAATTCTCTTTAAAACCCTATGCTCATTTAAATTCGAGCATATTACTTAGCAACCATTCCATTCAATCCCTGTTCTGTTGATAAGGGAATTTCATGTCGGAAACTAACAAGGCCACAACTTCACTGTTGTACACAATCACAGACGATTTTCAGTAATATCAATGTTACATCTATTAAATCACTATGAATATATACGAAATCTAAAGCTATAGAAACTGACCTAGGAAGCAGATAGTCAATGCAGAATGCAAAGACGTCGTATCTCTTGAGCAAAAATCTAGTAGGCAAGTAAGGCAAGTGCTTCTTGCCAGCCAAAGAAAATGCTACTTTCTAAAAACTATGCACTTTCTTGGTAGGGTATCTTACAAATATTTACTTCTCAATTCTGCCAGCTTTAATTCAAAATGGGGATTTTTCAATGAGGTGAAAGGTGTAGTCTAAAAATTCTTTCAAGGGCTGCAACCCCGAGACCCCTACGCTAGGACCCCTACTTCAGGACTTTACCCGCGCTTCACGCTCGCACACCTCAGTCACTTTTCCCTCTAGATCTGTCCCTGGGAGGGCAGCTGATCATATTGGGCTATGGTATATTTTCATACCAAATTTTGGCCCCTCCACTTTTCAGGTTTCGTCGGAGGCCTTGCAGTAGTTGCTCGCTTCCAAAACTGAAGCGTTGAAAATTAAGGAGTGCACGTTTTGATCCGAAAGTAACTTTAGTTGGCTTTAATGAGTGAAGTCATTTCGGTTTCTTGCTAGCACCTGTTCAATCTGTTTTAGTTTGAACATATCTCGAATAAAAATTACTGACAACATCCATCTGCCGGAGGACCTCAGATCCAAAATCCATGTTGGAAATGGACCCGTCAAGTACGACTGATGGGAGGACGACTGAAAGGAGGACTACTTATGCTTGAATGCTTAAAGAGAGTACGACAAGGATGCCCTCTGAGCCCAATATTATTTAACATCTATATGATTGACCTCGTCACTAATCTTAACAATGCAAACACTGGAAGACGAACCATTGCAATTACCATTGCAACTAGAAGACGAACCAATCACGTGTCTTTTATATGCAGGTGATATAATCATCCTTTCCTCTAAACAAAAAGGACTCCAAAATTGCCTATGCACTGCATGAATACTGCAAAAAGTGGAAGCTCTCTATAAATAAAAATCTAAATCTAAATGTATGACATTCTACAAAAATTGCTCAAATCATGAACATAAATTCTCCATTGACAATACCGAACTTCAAAACGTTGAGCCTTGGAATGACGCTAGACGTGACGTAGCATGCTCCTTTAAACTTTAAACAAAAAAAAAACAACTTCCAAGCAGCATAGTTAATCGAGCAATCTTTGCTTTCAACAGTCGTCGTAAAATAAAATACCTGCACGCAGGCTAACCAATCGTTGCTGAGCTTAATCTATTCGACAGATCACCTCACCTATTCTTCTTTATTGATGTGAAGTATGGGGGACATTCGAAATTTCAACTCCAGATCAATAGGTTAAACCTCTATTGAAAAAGTTCACACCTAAGTTTTAAAGAGATTACTTGGCATCAACAGATCAACAAATAATACCCTGGTACGGGGCGAACTTGGACGATACCCACATTGAATTAAGAAACTAAGAATATGTAATTTCATCAAACATATTGAAAACGACTGCGCCGAAACATCACTTGCTAGTCAAGCATCCTCATACGAAAAGAAAATACTGAAAAGGAAATTAATGTCATCACACACTGAGGAATTATCAACATTGCTCAGAAGAAACCATTTGATAAATTTTCCTTTGCTCTCAATGTCCAAAAATTCAATAACAAAGATCATAGCTTCACTCTATTCAAACCATTGGAAGGAAGTCAAAAATAGACAAATGCTCTGAAGCAACTTTATATAAAGCGCACGAGCAAAACAATATGGTCGCTAAGTCGTATTATTGTTATTGTGTTTCGAAACTTTCCCCTTTGTAGTTTTATCAAGTGCTCTCCAAGTGAGATGATTTAAACAAAAGGGAAAGTTTCGAAACACAATAACAAAAATACGACTTAGCGACCATAGTGTTTAGCAATCGAAAAAAGAAGATACGCAAAACAGAAAACCGAGAAAAACATAATCGAATATGCCCGCTATGTAATGAAAACAAAATCGAAGATGAGATACATTTTACTATGCAGAACCTTTAAAAAAATTTGATTCTTCAGACAAATGAAGCTAATCATTTTCTTGAACTATTTGGTGAGTACACATTTACAATCTATAAGAAAAGATTGCATTTTCATACCGATTCTCTACGTAGCTGCATTACAGGATTACAGTACATTTCAAAACATTCAGCAGGTGCGATATCTTTCTCTCGTTCTTTCTTTTTTCTTTCTTTCTTCCTTACTTTTTGTTTCTTTCTTTCTTCCTTTCTTTCTGTCTATTTGTGGTAATAGCGCAAGTTTCTTATAGATGTGGTAATAGCGCAAGTTTCTTATAGATCAGTTCCTTATAAAAAACGTGTATGAAAAAAAGAAGTGTGGACCGTTGCACGCGGACTGTTTGCACGCGGTGGTCCGTCTTTTATAAAGGCTAATGATCAATGAGGATCATTTGCAAACCGGTTTGTTGCATCAAGTGCTCAGGCTGCATTGGAATTGGCCGTGATTTGCTGCAAAGCAGCCACCTGAAAATGGGCAAAGACAAAGAAGCAGAGAAATTTAGTGAGTAACTTATTATTTAGATATTGCTGCATGATTTACAACCCTTTCTAACCCAACTAAAGATCCGTTTGCCCTTCTTAACGGTTTCGTTTGTGGATTTTTGCTGTGGATTTTTGGGACGCTGGCTGTGACGGCCTAAATAAATACACACAAACAATGACCGAGAAATCACTGTAAAAAGTATTGTGTTTCTTGGCGCTTTTGATCATTGAAAATATGAATAGTACCGTTCATTTTAGTGAGCAAGTTTTGATTGTAAAGTTGGGAATATTTATTAACAATTCTAGATGAATAGTAAAGGAAAAGGTGGGAAGAGAAAATACACTTCGTTTTGAGCTCCGCTTCTTTCTGCAGTGTACAACGTCCACTCGACGTCCTCTCGTTTTGTTGACCTAACAAACAAAGTCCCGCCCGACGAGACAAGGAGAGCCAGGCTAGGGAGCTGAAACAACTAATTGTTTTGAATTGACTTTTATCACATTAGAAATATTAGACTATGGCTATGCTGCAACAATCATATTATGGCGAGTTGTCTCAGTGCAGTCGTAGTTTGAAATTAGCGTTGATGGCAGGACAAGGTCTTGACAATTTCTGTTTCTGGTGACTATTAAAGTAAATGAACGGAGATATAGCAACACAATCTAAACATAGCACAAAGGAACAGCAGGCGCCACTTTTCTTCCTTTTGTTTTCATCTATCAAAAACATAAGATACAATAGGTTATATTTAGATGGACCCAGTCCCCCTAGCTAAGTTGCTTAACCTTGTTGATTACTTTAATAGTGCCTTCCATCCCTCGTGAGGTTCTGGAAAGTTCTTGCTGTAACAAAATGGAGCCACTGCAGATTTATGTTTACACCATGACTTTATCAATGCATGATCCCAGTTCAAAATTAAAGCGGGGGCACTAAAGTTTCCTGGAAACTGAAGGAGGGTGCCAAGGCTCCGGCCAGTGGCTTGTATTTTTTTCTCCAGCTCCGGCCAGCTCCGGCCAAGCTTCAGCCACTGGCCGAAGCCTTGGCACCCCCCTGAATAAAGTTTTTCATAGTAGTTCCGGCCACTGCTGGCTCCGGCCATTGCTGGCTCCAGCCAATACCCTTTTTGTAATTTTTCCACTGGCTCCGGCCAAACTCCGGCCAGGCTCCGGCCAGGCTCCGGCCAAGCCTGTGCTACTGGCCGGAGCCTGGCCACCCTCCTGAAACTCACATTAACCCTGTTTTGGTGGAGGGGAGGGGCAAAGTTGCCCCCCCAGTAGATTTTTTTAGATAACTCTGTCAGGAAGAATTTTATGCCCATGAAACTTCTTGACTTTTTGCAACTACTTATTGTGCAACTTCTCAAAAAGTCATTGGAATATTTGGAAAAATGAGGGGGGGGGAGACAATTTTCTAGGACTGACCCTGGAAAAATCGCAAATTTTCAAGTCTCAATTATCGCGAAAAAGGAGCAGAAGTGGAATACTTTGCAAATTGCTTTATTTATAATGTAGTATTATTTGATGCATTCTATCACTATCATGTTTGGATGGAAAAACTTCTCCAAATTTAATTTCATCGTGATTTTCCGGATTTTGGCCAATTTTGCCACATTCCTTGCCACACATAGGAAAATGCTGATGTGAGCAAAGATGATGGCAAATCTTAGGTTAATTTTTATATTTATAGAAAGTACATGCCTGAGGCTACTAGCATACCAAATTTGATCGCTATACCTATTACCAGTCAAGAGTTAGGTTGGGGGAGAGGCTTTTTTGCCCCCAACCAAAATAGGACTATCAAATAGCCCAACCAAAACAAAGACAAAAATTGAAAAGCAGGATCTGCTCAGCATCTTTTCTTCCTAAAAATTTGTTTGTGGTTTGATTAGATATTGAAAATTATGATATATGGGACCCAGGGGGGGTACTAGACTGTGAACATGACTAATCTGAGATAAGGAAGTGTTTGGATAGATAAGGTTTTTGAAGCGATAAATCAAGGGTTTTACCCCTAGCAAGAAAATATCAAGTGTTGCCTAATTTTTAGGGTCTGTTGCAGGGAGCTATGGGGGCTCAAATTTGCAAGATTTTGCACCTGCGTGCACAGTTTCTGTTCTGTCGACTTAACCTGAATCTGGACGTTGACAAAAGGACCCATTTGTATGCCAGAGTTTTTCAAGAATTTTGAACCCTTTTGCATGAACTTCTGGAAGTTTTGTAAGCATGTCTATGAATTTTGTCAATTTGAGGATTCAAAGTCTATTCAAATTTCTTCAGTCCGGATAAAAATTCTGAAAAAGTTACCCATTTTCCACAATTGAGTTTAAAAACAGACCCATATGATGGGAATTTCATCTGAAAAACCCACCCCCCTATGAGTGGCACATCCAGTATCACTTAACAATCTTAAGTACCCCTGGGATATGGGACAGCCTCCATGATAAGATGACCTCATCCCCTAGACCTAAGAAAAGATTTTAAATCTTTTTATGCATTTTGTAAAATCTTTGAATGTAAAAAGATTTATAGAAGCTCTAATACCACTCAGTTGAACCTTTCATATAAATATATTTGTATACAGACATCACCCGGTCCAGACTCTTGTGGAATTGCTTAATTTTCACTGTCAATAACCTGCAGGGGAGGTACTTGACTTTCACTTGAAGAAGGGCACGGGCATGCCCTGCCCACCAAAAATTATTTTCACTTAGCTCCAGAATTTTCCTTCAAAGTGACAGCCAACCTTATATTTGTAATTTCATTTCATTTAGGGAGGGTTGCCCCTCAACAAAGTTGTTTTTCAAGGGGCCCTTCATTAAAAGCATTTACAATATATATAATCAAAAATGAAGACGAAAAATATCGAAGAATATATATCGACGAAAAAAGACACCTACAAACGACACTCTACACAAAACCTACAGATACTCATAACTATCTACATTTCAAATCCTCTCACCCACGACACCTTAAAGAAAGCTTACCCTACTCTCAAGCACTTAGGTTAAGAAGAATCTGCTCAGAAAACAACAAATTCATTAAGCACAGTGACAAATTAAAAGAGCAATTTACAGCACGCGGCTATTCTCAAACTCTAGTTGAAAACCAAATAAAAAAAGCTATCGCTATCCCAAGAGAAGCCATTTTAAAGCTAGCAAAAAAAGAGAAAATTAATCGTATCTCCTTTGTAACAACGTTTAACAATACCCTACCTCCATTAGCTCAAATCATCCAAAACCGCTGGGACATTTTAAAACTAAAACCTAACTTAAAGGACATTTTTAGAGAGCCAGGCATGCTGGCCTATCGTCGACCTATGAACCTTAAAGAGATGATAGGGAGCAACATTATTTTAGATAACAAAGTTAACCGCAGAATTTCAACAATAAAAACCATCAAATTTTGCCAACCGTGTAATACTAGAAATAGCCTTTGTTGCAATCACCTCAAAACTACAAACTCATTCACCAGCTTTGTAACTAAGAATAAATATAAAATCTACCACGAATCAAATTGCAAAAGCAAAAATGTTATATACCTCTTAGAATGTACATATTGCTCAAACAATATGTTAGAAAGTCAGAATGGCCTTTCAATTTCCGACTCAACAACTACAGACATAGAATCAAATCGACTGACCACCATAAACTCCTCCCTGTCGAGCAACACTTTCACCTAGCAAACCATAACTTCTCTAGAGATGCAAAATTTACAATCATAGAAAGGATTGAAAAGAACGTATCTGATGAAATAACGTCAATTCTAGAATCGCACGAAGATAGCTGGATCCTACGTCTTAAAACTTTATACCCAAATGGCCTAAACAGTAAACTGAACCATCCAGAAAATATATCACTATAAAAATCTGTTTAAGAAACCAAAGGACAAGCTACAGAATTACGTTCACTTATTTGTTACTACAATGTTCCCCTGTAGCCTGTCATTTAATAAAACGTAGTATGTGATACACAATTTAGCGTCATATTTGTAAAAGAGCATGTATAATCCGTGGTATTGAAAATACTTCTCATTCTCCTGATGATGACCATATTGGTCCAAACTAGTTGGGAATTGAGATAAAATAACTTACATAGATACATTTCCGTTCGTCTTTCTTTCTGTTCATCTTTTTAATCAAAAATGAAAATATTTCAAACCTAAGTACAAGAAAAACCATAATGTTAAAACTTATTTAAAATATTTAATAGAAGAAAATATTTACAAAAGAAGGCAAAATACTATTTCAGGGCAAGGGTAGACTATGCAACAGAGGCAGCAGCCACCCCATATCAACATGCCAACCTGGAGCAACTGATAACAGGAGATCCAGCCACCAGTTGCTCTGACCTGACCAGCCAACCAAGAGCACACACCCTCCACCACCAAATCCAATCCTGCCCTCATTTCTAGATAGACTTTTTAAAGCTGTTCAGAGAGATGCCTTTTTTACTCAGCTAGGCTATTCCATAATTTTGCTCTACAAAATGAAAAACATCTTTGCCCAATGGCAGAATTTGTCTTTAGAAACCCCACATCAGTGCTGGTACTACGGAGGGTACAGGTGGAGCATTGTGAGTTTTTTTTGTAGAAAGGCTACTTAAGTATTGCAGAGCAAGCTGAATGAGTGACTTGGAGACCATTTGTTTAGACTCATTGCTAGTAAGCTGTTCTTCCAATGGTCTTCTATCCCAGCTCTTTGATAAACCCAGCTCTTTGATAAGGGTATCAAAGCTGCTGTTTGAAAACTAGAGAAAACTATCATGGTAAAAAGTATACCACAAAACACAATGTTGAAATTAGCAATATTGAAATAAAAGCCTTTTATGGCAAAATACCCATTTCTGACAACCAAACTGCATTCTTTTAAAACCTGGTAGTAGAAAACAGAAGTGAAAGAGATACCCGGAGAATTAGCAGATTCCTTGTGAAGAATGTGCTAAGTATCCCTCTATTGATAATTTAGACAAAGTATGTTGAGCAGCTTTTGAGCAAAGTTTGGAAGTGACTCTGCTTTCCATTGATTGAGCTTTGATTGAATATTTCTTGGATTGAATGATTTTTTGAATTTGACAATAGTTGTTGGAAATAGATTACTTTCATTGGCAGCACCAGCCACCAAGAAATGAGGAGGACAAATGAAAATGGGCATGTGGCGGCAAATCAGTTAGACAATACTTGAGGTCCATACCCTTTTTGCCCTTGAGAACACCTTTTTTTCTTGAAGAGAGCCGCCATTTGTCCTCAAATTCAAGAGCTGACTACCTAATCTCTCCTTTGAAAATATCAGCCTCCATAGTTAAGGAAGGATGAAAATAGTCTGTCAAAGAGAGAGCTACTGATAGAGTCAGCCAGGAGACATAGTATCGTAGTACTTTGAAGAAAGTATCAGCAGTTATGGAAAGTTTTTTGCAGAGTTATGTTGTTTGAAACTTCAGAGACAGGTGCTCATCCATAAAAATCCCTAAAATTTCGCATGGTTGTCATGGTTAGTTCTTTGGATATACTGTTTGCCAGTTTTGAGGTTGGTGTACTCTATCAATTTCTTCCAGGGACTATGAAATTATACAAAATTAGTCTTTTTAAAATTATGTGCAAGTTTGTTAGAGTCAAAGCCAAAGCAGATTCTTTCTGTCATACATTTTGCCGTTTCTTAGAGTTAGGCCCTTGGGTAGTCTGTGCCTCTTTTGGTGGGATCTCAAAGTCTGATATGTTTTCCATCAGTGCCTTCCTCTTTTCTGTTTGAATGAAAATGTCATTCTAAAAATATGTAAATAAAGCTCTTGAAATGATGAAATAGCAACATTTGCCTATCCTTAACTTATAACGACAGCTGATTTAACTTTCCGATTGCAAGTGTCATTCAATCAGGAATCAAAACATCAACAATTATCATAAGGTTTGAGGCCTATTTTGCTCTACTTCAGGGATGTATTCTCTGATTTATTATTTGATTTGGGTGTCAGCCCATGCGGAAAAGAAATTGAAAATCAGAAGCTAAAGGAAGCTGCCACTAGTTTATCTTAACCCATTTCTGTGTTTCAGCCATGGTACCCATGTGTCAAAAGTTGTCCAATTGATACCAATTTGATTTTCTTTGATTGTCATTTAGAGACTTGGATTAAACTCTCTTGTCTCTCTTCAGTCTAAACAACAGTGAGGAGCAACAATCAGCGACTTATGTAAAAAGTCTAATTGACCAAGGTTTCGTGATACTTTGCACCATGACGTAGTGAGCAAGGTTGTCCCAAAAACATATGCGCCGTTTGAGCGGCTACCCCGAAGGAGCCATGAATCCAATTTTCCTGCTTTATTTATGAACAGGAGAGACTTCAACGTAGAATTTGGGAACGAGTTCGAGTAAATCTGACTGGTAGTTGCTGATTTCTGGAGAAAGAAAGTCAACAACTTTGGTCAAAATTACGGGCTGCTTCAAAACCGGAGAATTTTAAGTAAGTGCTTAACCCTATAAATTCAATTTTAGCACTAAATAGACCTCAACTCTACTTTTTTTACCAGGAAACACATCTGGAAGTCATAAATGATCAAATAGCTCAAGAACATTTGTAAGGAAGCGTCTGGAAAGTATTGGTTTTGCTTTAAATAAATTAAATGACTTTGGATAAGGAAATAACTCACTGCTGGACAGATACCATGGCTTGCAGAAGTTTTGCTGTACTGCACATAGCCACTTCTAGCAGCCACAGATACGTCTCTTTCTAATTATTTTTCACAAAATCCAATCTACGAATACCTGATTCACTTATGAAAGGATAAAAAACTGGGCTAGGCTCGTTTGTCACTCAATTTCTTTGACGAAAACATCGATGAAGAATTAGAAATCTTCGGGTTTTGAGGTAACCAGTAATTTCAACTTTCTCGCTTCTTATATCAGCATCTACTCATCGGATTTACTCAAACTTGATGCCAAACTCTAAGTTGAAGCCCCTTCTATTCATGAATCTGAAACAGGAAAATTGAATTCATGGCTCTTTCGCCGTAGCCGCTCAAACAGCACACGTGTTTTTTGGGACACCGTGTGTAACCTTTTTGAAATGATGAATGAAGAGTATAATGCCCAAGGAAGAGGGAGTTTTGAGATCAGTTGCAGGGAGCTAGAAGAGCTCAAAGTTACGCATTTTCGTGCGTCTGCCCGTAGTTTCTGCTCTACTCTGTCATGATATACCAGGTGTTCAAAAAATAGTATACAGATTTGGTCGATCCTAGCGAAAAGAATGTAGCGTGAATCAATCCGACATAAGTTTCAACACATACCTCGATAGCTAACTTGAGCATAGATACCACGTTTGTTGATATCGGTGCGTTGAGAGTGAAGATATAAAGGGACAAATCTGCCTCCATTTCTAAACCAGAGCTTTGACGTTTTGGCCTAGGCAAATTCTTGAAGCACAGTGGTAAAGTCAATATAATTTGGTGCACAAGGGCAAAACTAAATACGGCATAGCAGATGTTTTTTGCCAAATAAAATTTATGGGACACTTATCATCAAGGGAGCTCCGAATTCAATTTCATTCACCTCAATATCCACAATTTATTTTACACATCCCATTATCCATCGGTGAAAGTACTCCCTTGAACATCCATGATACTTAAAATAAAGAGCGTCGAGAAAAATGGCGCAAAGGGAGCATTTCACAGGCGTAGAACTAAAATGGATATTCCACAGGCAACATGCTTTTAATTTTGCTGTTTAATTTGCTGTTATTATTGTTAACTGCAATTTTTTATTCATGCTCTATGGTATCGTTCGGTATTATTGCTGGTTATTGCCAGACTAAAGGGTGGCCCAAAGTAATTTTGCCCTGTTTGTGTGACTATTGTGAGGAGCTGTATATTCAATGACCTCGATTTTGACACAGTTGCATAGGTCAGGCTTCAACTTAGAGTTTGAGACCTTGCTTGAGTCAATCTGACAAGTGGTTGCTAATTTATGGCAGAGGAAGGGCAAAGTGATTGCGTCAAAACCAGGACTTCTGTTGTTCTCCAGCAATGTGAAAATAAAGTAACTTTTCAAAGAAAGGACTTTGGCACCTTACTAAAAATTTTCACCTCATTTTATTAAAAGATAAAAAGAGCTCTCTTATGAATAGAAAACACTGCCAACCCTGTAAAATGCCGAGCAGAAATTTTAATACGACGCCGGAACCATGCCCTTTGGAAATTTACTTGATTTTGGCATTGCTGGAGAACAATAAAAGTGCTGTTTATGAAGCAACCACTTATTTTGCCGTTTCTCTACCACAAATCAGCAACCACGTGTTCAGCAACCAGATCTTTTGATAAAGGACATTTGCAGGTTTCCTTCGCTCTGAAATTTGTCTTCTAAGATGCGTGAATTTTCTGGTTTCAGTTTGCAATTTTTTTTTATATTCATATAAAAATTTACAATAAATCTTATATTCTACTGTACGTTTCAGAGGATTACACCACGGCGCCACAACACCTTCAACTCGTATAGTCTCGAAGATCTAGAAGATCTCTCGTTGAACGTCGAAAGAGGGGCAGAGCAGCGAAAAGTGTTCCGTATCCTCAATGCCATCGTTTGTTGGGCACATCGGGTTTATGGTATCTCTAAAATTATGCTTGACTTTGTGGAAATTTAACTTGTTGAGACCAACCCTGAGTTGAGTAAGGTGGGACAACCCTTTTGGATCGTGAATTCCGTAAACAGATTTTGCAGGGGGGGGGGCGGATTATTGACAAGAGTTTTTTCTTAAAATAGCGATAGTAGGCAAAAGAATTTTAAAATAGCAAAATTACCTACTATCTTAAAAATTAAGGAAAATATATAGGGACAGTACAAAATCTACTTTATGACATGGCCGGCGGAGAAGAAAAATTTTTGGAAAAAAATCTGCTTGCCTGGTATGAAATTATTGTAAAAAAGCTCAATCTCGTCCCCAGAGTGAGTTCGTGATCAGCGTGTGACTTTGGTATGACGTAAGAACACCCTGGGAACGAATTTTAGAAAAGGTAGCCGTATTCATTAACAACAGTTGTTTGACAGTGCGTATCACTGATGAAGCAACCAAAGGCCATAACAAAATCAATTCTTGTACTTACGAATGTTTTTCAATGAAAAATTTACGTTGGAGATCAAGAGATATGACTGATGCAACTAAAGCCTGGTTTCCATATGATCGCAAGGAGTCGCAAGGAATCGCAGCGAGTTGCAATAAAAGTGACCAAGTTTGCTTGCGACTCTCAGCGATCAAATGGAAACCGGCTAAAACTTTGTTTGCGACTCCTTGCGACTCCTTGCGATCGCTGTCGCAGGCAGTCGCAGAGATAGGAACTTTTCTATCTCTGCGACTCACTGCGACTTGTTGCGATCCATTGCGATTAATGGAAACCACTGTTCACAACTTTTGCAACTCCTTGCGATAACAACTCTATTGTTTTGGGGGATAATCTCATTTCTGTGATCACAATTTTGGTTTGAAATTTGATGAAAGTGAAGTTAGTTGGGATTCTTTGCGATCCTTTGCGATCATATGGAAACCACTTTTAAGTCACAATAATTGCAACTCCTTGCGACTCCTTGCGACTCTCTGCGACTCATTGCGACTCTCTGCGACTCCTTGCGATTATATGGAAACCAGGCTTAACTGACAAGGAAATTTTGCGTCATCTAAGATATCCTTCCAAGCATTTCTCTGCTTGCCTGATTCACGACTTTGGCCTCCAAATGAGACATTTTACATTTCAAATTTCATCTTGAGCTCATAAAAAGCTGCTGCCCCTTTGATATTTGCTTCAAAAAGGTTTGAACCACCTCTGAAAAGCTCAATAAAAGAAGTTGCCCCGTTACGTTTTGCACCGGTCATGTTATAAAGCTTTGCTCCGTCCCTTACAGCCCTTAGTCAGGATAAAGAAACATTGTTTGATTTTGAAGATTATCACTAACAGGAGTAAACCCTTCTCGCCTACATTTACGGCGGCCCTGAATACAAATGCCGAGAGACAGAGAGAGTGGGCATTCCTTGTTTCAGAATTCTGAAATGACGCATTCTGTGGTAAGAAATGTAATATAGAATTTCGTATGTGGAATTTCGCTCCTTTCCCCGATTCCCTCCATCCTCCATCATGGTGTTGTTGTTGGTTCTCGATGACGTACATCCAGCCGGTGGTAGCAACGCTTTTCTGTCGATACTACAAAGAAGCACCTGTTCTTGATATTTGGGCTTGCTAATTCTATTTACTCGGATGAGTTTGCCGTAATCTCTACCCATATGAAACACAACTCTTGGTCTGGAAAAGGTTTCTAAGATCATGGTTGCCTAAAAGTCGATTTTCCAAAACTTGGCAGAAAACCTGACGATTGTTTTTGCGGAAAAGGAATTTTTATTAGTTTGATTGTGATCCCCCGTCTTTGATTATCGATGTGAGCAAGCAGTACTTGCTGGGCATAGTATTATCTTATATAGCCAATCAGAAGCCAAAAAGGGATACTTGAGCCAATAGGATTGCAGAGCTGAGCTATTTAGAGACGTGATTTAGATGCAGCAGGTCGAGCAGGGTGGCGCTGTGTTCGGTTCGACTGCTTTGGTTTGCTTTGCTTCGGTGGATGGATAATTTGTTGCTAGGACTGCTTACTTGCTTCATGCGCCCGCTCTGTTTCGACTTCACTTCAATGATATTATGCTCAAAGTTGCATGCAGCAATTTCATATATATCGAGCAGCATTGTCAGCAAGCACTTTCATAGCTAACTGAATCAAACTTACAATTTAATATCGGTGATAAAGATGGGTAACGCAGCCACAGCAAAGAAAGGTGATTCAGAGAATGCAGGTGGGTTTAACTTTGGCAGACGGAGGCAAGCCTGTTGTTGGCCTAAATGGCTTCTCGACATCTTTGAATTGCTCTTCACACTTTGTTTCAAGGTATTCACGCTTACTAAGTTGTTTTGTTTTCTATGCAGTGAAAGCTTTCTTGTCGCAAGCACAGGAAGACTTCAAGAGGAAATGGGAAAACCCCTCTCACGTAAGTCAATCTTCTTTAATCTTTCAGCTTCGAATACCGTTATTAAAATTCAGTTTGGATATGGGATGCCCACAATCCCAAGTAGGAGCGAATCGGCCATTCAACAACAGACTGGCTTTTCCTTGGGTAATGGTCTTCTTCTCTTGCAAAAGTGCCATAATCTTGATAGATGTTCTGATGTAATCGAATGTGTGACCCAACTTGAGGTGGTGAATATTTTTCTTGATATGTGAAGCAAGCGACGACAGCAATATTATTGATAAGGAATGCTTCCATAATCATAATATTGTGTTTCTGCATTGACCTAAAAATATGTATTTCAGAAAAACTGATTGCTTGCAAATATCAGCAAATATTTTGTCCCAAAACAGAGGTGATGACGTCAATAGATACTGCAGGCCTTTGAGAACAAAAGTATGTAGATTTGAATTTGAATAGATTTCAGGAACCTAAACTTCTCACATGTTATTGCACTATCTTTCATCAATTTTGTCCTAGGTGATACTTTCCTTCAACTTTTCAGTGGCCTCACCTTCAAGAATCCTTTTGTGCAAGTCTGGGAACCAACCTCCAAACTCTTTCAAACATTTTGGCCATCAAAAGCTTTTCCCAGTGACTTTATTGTTTGTACCATGAATTTCATTTTGACGTCTTATGTAGGCTTCTGGCAGTTGTTTAGAGCTGAAAATTGACTTAACTTAAAAAGATGCATTGTTTTAGAGTGATAAGGGAGTGATGACAAGGTTATTGCTGGAGAATTGTTGGACTGCTGTTTTAGAAACAGACTGAAGAAAATTTGGTCCAAACAAGAAATTCAGGACAAATTTTTTTGTGGCATGAATACAGTAATTGTTTGATAATGCTTTGTTGATTTGATTTTGATTTGATTTTTATTTATTTATACAGGGTAAAATACATTCAGTAATTTTAAAAAAAACTGATTTACAATGTGCCCTGTCTAAATTACCTACGCTAATTAACATGGAATTTAAAACAAAATAAACGAAAAATTAATACACAATATATTCTGGTTAGAAAAGAAAAAGTTTTATGCTGTATAGGAACTTTCACACCCTTTGATTTTTCAAAGATTGTTTCAGCAAATTTTTGAAAGTAGCCAGTGAAGGGGCATTCTTTATTTCAATGCTTAGTTTATTCCACACGGTCACACCTCGGTATGAGAAACTACGTTGCCCATAAGAGGTTGCAAAGCGAGGTATTCTTAGATCTGTGCCGGTATTACGGAGAGACCGTGAAGTGTTTTCCGACAATTTTGTAAACATTCGCTGCATATATTCAGGAGCTAACCCATGGAGAGACTTGTAAACTGTCGTTGCATTTTGTTATGTCAGGAAAATTTGTCAAATCATTTTTATCTTATAGTAATGTTGTTTTGGTTCTTGGTCTTCTTTTGGTCTTTTTGATGCCAACAACATTTGCATTTTCTTTGTTTATGATTTCAATTCTTTTTCAAAATTTATGACAATGAATTCTTTGAAGAGCAAGTTGAACTTTGGTTGTCCCTTTTAGCAGCCAAGCTAACCTAAGCAGCATTCCCTTGTTGCTTGATCCAAAAAGTGATGTCCTTATGAAAATACAGGGACTTGCATCAGCCTTAATAGGGCCTTGCAATAGCCTAAACAGGTCCTTGCAACCATAACCACATTTCAAACTGACATGAGTCTAACATTTGAATTGAAAAGGCAGCCTCTCAGCCAGTGGCAGACTTAGGGGGTGCAGTTGGGGGCAACTGCCGGCCCCCTTATGGTGAAAACTCAGCTTGGCACTCCAGCTTGGCGCCCCATTTTTGGCAAGAAGGGCGCCCCATATCCTGATCCAAATGCACTCATTTTTCGTTTTTTGTTCTGAATGTGGGAAACATAGAAATTAAGGCTCTATTCAATTGAAAAGCTAGAGAATTTTTCCTGAATAAAAGCCCAAAAATTTTGGCGTGCCTTTGGCCCACTTACTTTTCACTATGTTGTCGGCCCCCACTCTGCAAATTGCTCCCCTTTAAACTTTGAGCTGGATCCGCCCCTGCTTGCAGCACAATATACAGTTTTTAATTTCAGTTGCACATGAATTATGAATCATTTCTAAATACAATATTACAGCTCTACACTACATACACCTATAAATACATAACTACATAACAAAAACTTAAAATGCACAGCTACAGAAAGACAAAAACTACAAAGTGCAATAAAAGAAAAATAAAGGAGGTCACAAGATTGTATTTAGAAATGACTGAAGAAGGAGAAGCCAGCCCTCTAAGTAGATAAACTAATTAGGAGAGCCCCCAATCAAGAAGGAGCCCTTCCAGGCCTATACATGGACTTAAAACAAGCCTTAAAATTAGCCTGGCAGTTGCAAGGCCTTTGTATTAGCCAATGGGGGCCTGGCTTTTATAGGCGCTTGCAAGGCCAAAATAAGGCCAAAAGCAAGCTTGCAGCAGCCTAGAAATAGTTTGATCATTTCCAGTTTGAGAATCTTCCCCAAACAAAAACTCAAGTAAAGTTTGGAAACAATTTCAAGCTTCCCAAGTTTTCCATACTGCTTGAGCCTGTAGCAAATCATTTGAAAGTCTTCTTTTAACACCCTACACTTAGCTATTATTGTTTGATTTGTGGTGCAACCCTCCTTAGTATATTGAAATGAAAATGAAATGAAATGACTTGTCCCCCCCCCCCCGATCCCAAAAGTCGGCAAAATTTGACAAAGGAAAAGTGACATAAAATTAGTTGTGTATACTTTAAGATTGAAAATGTTTTCAAGACCCCCCCCCCCACTTCTTTAAGATTTTTCAGAGCTGGCGCCAGGCTTCAAAGGCAGTACTGGTCCAGTTTGAATTCAAAACTGTAGTTTTTGCGGAGTGATCAAGAACCAGTCAAATTGTTCCACTGCAAGTCTGAGAAGCAAGATTTTTTAATGCCATTTAAGGGATGGAAATATCTAACTTCCAACTCATCAGTGAACAATGAACCAGAAATGTCTTATTCCTCCCACAAATTTGTTGTAACATGGAGATTACCTCCCATTGATGCTCTTAATGTATGTTAAAAAGAAGTTGAACAACCATCATTTCAATTCCAAAACAGAGCATCTGTCCCAGAAATATTAAAAAGGATAAAGTCAGGGACATTCCAAATATATTTCCCAGTTACAAAAAAAGATCATCTCAAAAAGTGAGAGAAATGCTGCATCTTCACGATTGTTGACGGAAAGTTCTGCTGCAGCTTTTAGGATTTTAAAACTATAGGGGCAGTTTTCCTGAGGTTGGAGGTATATTCATACCCCACTACTTTCCTGAGATTGGAAGTATATTCACCCCCCCCCCCCCCACTGCAACATGCATTTTATATGCTCTAAGTCTATAAAATGCCATTGTCTATTTGGATCATACCCCATTTCCATCACTCCATTTCCATACTAAAACAGGGTGGAATGTCTCCATTATTGCCTTGCATTTCCATTTGGAATGGCAAAAAATGGAGACATTTGAAAATGTTGTTCGAGTGCTTTGAAACCGAGACATTTGAGAGTTCATTGTTTTCAATGGAAACATTGAAGACAGAGTCATTCAAAAATGCTAAACATTAACATACCTGGAACCAGGAAAAAAGCAAAAGAAATGACTGAAGAAAGGAAATGATTTCAAATGAAAATGGAGTTATGGAAACACCTCTGCTTTCATGCCAGGCCCTCCTCAAGGAAACAGGGTAATGAAAAGGTTCTGGATCATCCAAAAATCTAGTGATTTGAAAATGGAGGCACTTGAAAACAGAGTAATGGAAATGTGCTGGAGAAGGCTTCCACCCCTTTCAACCTGGATACATCAACAGTCTGTCGCAAATTTCAAAAGATTTTTTTGTAAATTTTGCCATAGACTGTTGATATATTTGTTTGAAGGTTAGATACTGCACTATTTCAGTATGGAGTGAGGCATCCTTTGATTCAACTTTTGAAGTCCAGCTTATTGATAGTGGCAGGATCCCTAATTTCTTCATATCTTGTATTAAAGAATACTTGCCTAAAAATATCTGAGAAACGAGTTTAAAAACTACTAAAAACACACCCAAAACATCCAATTTAAAAACACTTTTTAAAAGACTGTTCTTGAACCCCTAATACAAGTAGCTTTGAATGTAGATTTCCCCATATTTGCATTTTGGAAAGATGAACCTGCCATTTTTTTTCCCAGCAATTTGCTTCACATTTTAAAAGCAGCTATATTGAAAGCAGATGCTATATTATGTGGACTGCCACATTTTTTTCATAAACCCTTGAACAATTCTACTATAAATATTGCTACTTTCTGCTCTTAAATCTTTTGTACGAAAGACTCAAGTATCCATAGGAGGGTTTTTAAGTATTCATCTCAGTACCAGCAATCAATTACTGTGCCAGGGATGAAATTAGACTCAGTTTCTGCAACTGTTGGAAACTATTCTCGGAAGCACAGCTCACAAAAAGACACTTAGAATGGATGAGCCCTTTTAGATCATGAAAAGGAGAAGGAAAGGCCACTAAATACCTAAAATTGAACACTTTCAAGAATTATAGGGCTATTGTTCCCCCCTGTGCCCCCAGCCCCACGCATACAAGGGCCATGTTAATCGCAGTGCCCTGCTCTTTTTCATCTATCAGTTGGAGGCACCAAAACAGTCTGCTTGATCTTTGCTACATTCTTTTCCTGCATTGTTCTTACGTAATTTATATAAGTTAAAAT
This sequence comes from Aurelia sp. 4 Dawson et al 2005, assembly GCA_964019985.1. NCBI lineage: Eukaryota > Metazoa > Cnidaria > Scyphozoa > Semaeostomeae > Ulmaridae > Aurelia > Aurelia sp. 4 Dawson et al 2005. The sequence goes on along the minus strand of OZ026496.1, from coordinate 1,275,077 downwards.
GAGCTGAAACGACCTGAAACGAGCTGAAACCATCTGAAACGAGCTGTCCAAATGGGGATCGAGGCTGAAACGACCTGATTATCGTAGCAAAGAGGTGTAGGTTGTCAGGGGAGTCCCTTTGTTCTCTGCTTATTGTCGCATTCTCTTTAAGAAACAATAGTAGCAAATCTAAGGGGAATCCTTTTGTTCGCTTTGTATTGCTGCATTCTCTATTAGAAAACCAAAGAAACGAATCTTATTAAGGGATTCTCTTTGTTTTCTACATATATTGTCGCATTCTCTTCAAGAAGCAACAGCGACAAATCATAGGGGAGTCCCATTGTTCTCCAACAAATCTTTGGGGATTCTCTCTGTTTTTTACATATTGTTGCATTTTCGTTAAGATGCGACAATGACAAATCTTAGGGGGAGTCCATTTGTTCTCTATTTATTATTGTTGCATTAAGAAACGAAAGGAACACATCTTGCTATCTAAGCCATGGAATGATAAGGGTAGCGCCAATGGTTCATGAAGTGTTAAACAACAACAAAGGAGTGAAATAACCAATTAGTGCTTTATAGTCGTTAAGCCTTCCATATGATCGCAATGGTGAAGCAAGGATCGTATTTTAGATTGTAATAAGGTTTTGATAAGGGTTTTTAGTAGTATGCATATTTTGACTTGTTATTAGATTAATTCAGTTTTAGATTTCTATTTTTGTTTGTAAGTTTATAGATGGAGGGCCCCTTGAAAATCAACATCTTTTAAGCGCTACCCTCCTCAAACAAGTGAAGTAAATAAAGAAAGAAACAAATGAATAGGTAAATAAGTAAATAACTTTGCCCCTCAAACACGACTGCCAACTTTGCTTTCAAAGAACTCCTCTAAAGTTTGTTTCTTTCATTTCTTAAAGAGAACGCGACAATATGTGGAGAACAAAGGGACTCCCCTAAGAGTCATCACTGTCGCTTCTTAAAGAGAATGCAACGGTACGTAGCAAACAAAGAGAATCCCTTAAGATTCGTTTCTTTAGTTTCTAATTGAGAATACAACAATACAAAGCGAACAAAAGGACTCCCCATAGATTTGATACGACGATAAGAGGAGAACAAAAGGACTCCCTGACACCTACACCTCGTTGCTAGGATAATTAGGTCATTTCAAGTCGTTTCAGCCTCGATTCCGATTTCGACAGCTCGTTTCAGATGGTTTTAGGTCGTTTCAGCTCGTTTCAGCTCGTTTTAACTTATACAAATTACGATTGTTCTTATGTGAACTCATAATTGGTCTTGGGATACTGGTGTTATCCTTTGTTGCATGACAGTAATAAAACTCTTACTAGGTTCCCATTTAGTTTGCAGTATATTTATAAACACTAAATTTGCATTTATCTTACCTAACGACATCCTGCTCAAGATATCCACTCACTACACCAACAGCAGTTCTTTTAGCGTTATCATTGCATCACAGGCAGTCTCTACCTAATTTTTCCCAATTCAGATTATGTTATGCAAGCCAGTGTAATGTAATAAATGGCCGTGCAACTTTCACACACTAAAAAGAGACTGCCTATGAAAATGTTTGTTATAAGTGCAAGAAAATTTGAAAACACTGGGTGGAGTAGCAAAACACAAATCATCCTGTAGTGTTATTGTGTTGTTTCATATGTACTGTACTGTATAGTGCATATGCATTGCAAACTCAAGTAAAATCTTGTCTTGCAGCCTTCTAGCAGTATAGTCTCCCCGCCTAGAAATTGCTGCAGGCGGCAATTTTACGGAACTTGTGTGGTAACTTAGTTTAGGTTCAGTTTCATTATGTCCATTATCTCAAGACTGCTGCAATTTTTCTTACAGAATACTGCATCGCTAGACCATTTTGAAAGAAAGAAAACCCTTGGGACTGGGTCATTTGGCCGCGTTATGCTAGTGCGGCACAAAGAACATGGAAGCTATCATGCTATGAAGATCCTTGATAAACAGAAGGTTTGTGTTTAAGTTTTGGTTTTTTGAAGATGTAGCAAAGATTATCATTATTAGCAAAAGCACAATGGTACTTAATGTAGATTTGATTTTATTGTTCATACCCAAGAAAACGCATTTCATTCATTGCTTAGATTCGACAGATGAGGGTAGGACTTTTAGCAATTTGATTGCAGAAAGATTTTTGAGAAGTTGCAAGTTTGTCAATAACTAATTCATGTTGTCCCGTTGTTGGAGACCTAGAAATTGACACACACCTTATTGCTGGGGATACAAACAGGATAAGTGGTGAGCGTCAAGGAATCCCCCAAAAAGATCTCCAAATTACATTTTAGGTGATGATTTACTGTGCTTCATTGATGTAATAATGCAAATTAGTTTGAACAATGAGAACAAGAGATGAAAGCAGCTATGTGCATGACAGTTTGAGCCCCAACGTCAATTTGCTCACAACAAAGCTTAAACACAAAGTGAGTCCAAACAATACGGTCAGCACTTCATCTCCCCAACAATGTAGCAACTTTGAAGAAGCAAACTGATGAAATAGATCACTAGAAATTCGTGATTTATCTCATCTAAATATCAGATATAGGCTGTGCACTGTATGCTTGCCATGTGTGTGCTCTCCAATGATGAAAAATGCAATGAATAATAAATGGCAAACTGCCTACCTAATCAAACTCTTCGAAAGCATCTGCTTTGCACATATTTGCACTCAGCTCTAAATGTGCATAATTGCCGCATTGGTAACACAATGCAGTCATGCTCTTTTCACCTGTGTTGGCAAAGGTGTACCTCAAGACATTCTCACAAAATACTCATTCAATTATTCATACTCCTTTTTGCTTTTCTGAAGGGAGCACATGTGTACCTTATAGGCACAGGGTTAAGATACATATCATATACGCTATTTTGGTTAACAACGTTTGGGTTTATCAAGGTTAGAGCATACATTTAGGGCCTTCTGATCCAGCTACCCCACTATTCAACATTGCCAAGGTCAATTGGTATTTGATTCAAACAGCTGTGAAATAAGAGAGTAGGGCCCTTGTAAGAAAAGCCTTATGTAGGGCAATTTTACGACTTGAAGTATTTTGACTTTGATTATACAGTAGGTCTTGAAGGATTTTGGTGTCGCCTGGTACTTGAGTACCATCCCTTTATTTTGAAAATGATTTCATGCTATAGGTTGTCAAGCTGAAACAAGTGGAACATACTCTAAATGAGAAGAAGATATTGCAAGCCATAGAATTTCCATTTCTAGTCAAGTTGGAATGGCATTTCAAGGTATGCACGTTTGTTCAAACAGTATGTATTGTGTGCTATTGCTCTTTGTCCTGGAGAAAGTGGTAAATAATTGAACCGCATGCTAGATAGTATTGCCTATGCTCCTGGTGGGTTGTATAAATTCCTTTGCTAAATGTTTCTGATTCTAAACCATGGTCAGATACATCCTGTGTTTCATTCAACATTGCTTCCAAAAATTTTGAAAGTTCATTGATTGTATGAGGGGCTAGCCAGTTGCTTAATGTTCTTTATTGAGTGTGCAGCAGCAGATTTATAAATTGATAAAAAGAAAGAAGAAATGAAATGGCTGATTGAAAATTGAAGTGAAATAGTAGATCGTCAGGTTTGTAAAGAGTTGTCTTTGTGTTGAAAAATTAATTGCTTGGTGAAATCTGGGTGAAGGTCAATAACTAAAAGTTACAACTGTTTTCAGGTCCTGGAATGAGCAAGAGTCACTGTAGGTACATGGTTGATCAAGCCCCTCAGTTTCCTACTACTGTAGGTGTTTTTACGAAAATGTATCAAACAAAATAAACAAGGCCAACATGGCCTCTCGAGCTAGGCCTTTGCAAATGAGATGAGACTGAATAGTCTTGGAATCTCTCTTGCAAAGTTCGCATTAAACCCTTTTACCCAGCTGTGGTCAATAATTTTTACTTTATAGCTAATCATGTTGCCCTTCCCCCAAAATTTTAACATTGACAAAACTGCTGCAGAGTCAGCACTGGCCTGCCAGAGCTTGCACAAAGCAGTAATCAACATGGAAGCGAGGCAGCTTGATAATGGTACAGACTATCTGAATGCTTTAGGAAGGGCGTAAAAATATTAAAATTTCAACGCAGAGTAAAAGGCAATTTATTGCTGTTTTACAGAGATTAAAGCAAGATCTGGGCTAATTCTTTCATTTTGAATCATGCAAATCTTATTACAGATCATTAAGAGGAAGCATTTTTAATCAGCTAGCCACTTGACCAATCAAGCCTGCAGAATTTGAGCGCCTCCTATTTAAGGGCCTGATGTAAAGTATTTAGGGCTATTAATAGCCTTTTAATTAACAAAAATTTGAAATCTGACAAGCAAAGCTGTGCTTTAAAGGGGTAGGGTCACGTATTGTAAACAAACTTATTTCAACACAGCCATTTTGTGTTATTTTTTATTGTCCATATCACAGAGATTTTCCGCTACTTTTCTCAAAATAAAGGTATTGGTGGATCATGAGAAGTAAATTTTATTTTGGATTCACCCCATCCACCAAAATCTGAGCAGAGCACAATGGCCATGTGTGGGTAACAATATAGATCATTGAGATAACAGGTTTGTTTGCGGTTATGTGACCCTGCCCCTTTAAAGGACACATTCTTTGGAATCCTGATGAGGCAAGTAAAAAATTTGATGCATTATGTTTTAAATTGTAGGACAATTCCAACTTGTATATGTTGTTAGAATTCGTACCAGGTGGTGAAATGTTCTCACATCTTAGGAGAATTGGACGTTTCAGGTTTGTTTCTGTACTTTGTACTTTGCTTGATGCTTCATGTTTTCTATCTTTTTCAAAACTTTCTTTTGTGCTAAAGCTCTGATTACATTTATAAACCTGTAAGTGTCTGTGTCTTGGAGTTAAGTCAAAAGCTGTCTCTTTTAATGGACAAGAGACAATTAGGGATGACCATAGAAGGTTATTTGCCACAATTATTGCGTTCTATTAACAAACCTCTCACAATGGATTCCAGTCAAAGTCATCTTTCCAGATATTATATAACATAAGCACTGGGCTCAAATCTTTAGGACGCTTTTTAGGAATTGTGGACATTTTGATATCTTGATTAGTTTTAAAATGATGGCATTTATCAATTTTGAGGCTGTGACATTATCAAACCTCTACATCGTTAACCAGAAGAGCTACGGATTTCTGCTTGCCGCCATATCGTAGACCTTTAAAGACCATGGTTCCTTGAAGATTTTATCAGTTTTCCCAAAGGAACTTAGGATTTGTGATGATTTTAATTTTTTCAAAATTTGCAATGCATTTTACAAATATTTTAATAATGCCACAAGTTTCAAAATGATGTTGATATTAAAGAATTGCCGCAACCAAGATAACAGATTTACGGCAAATTACCCAAATTTCCTTTCAAGTCATTCAGTTTATTGAAAAATCAAATGCAATTCTACTCCCACCTTTTTTAAAGATTTGAAAGATTTGAGCCCTATTCTTGTAACATACCAATCTTTGACAAGAATTTTTTGACATTAATGGAAAGTTACAGTAACGCCCAGCCTTTAAGGGACTCATCACACAAAGTCAGCCTGATTGGTCATTTATGTCAAGATAAACTTCTTCAAAACAGGGTGTGTGTGCCATGGTATAAGAAACACTTTTATACTCAAAATAGCTGTCAAAATTGTCAAGAAAATTTTTTTGAAATATGCACTGTTGTGCAAAGATTCAATGGTTGGAGCCAGTACTGAAGGTTTCTTGGAATTATAACAATTTGGGCTTGAAATTGAGACCTGTCGGAGACATATTCAAATATATGCGTTATGATATTGCAATGTACCATTGTATAAGAAACTGAACATGAATCAGCCTGGATAGTTTCTTGTAAAGAGGTATTTTATTCAACAAATTCTGGCCTGAGTTTCAAATAATGCATTTTCTTAAAGGTGGGGCTTTAATGATTTAAGCAAGTCTTGTATACAGCTTTGTACATGTTGTATTCCATATCCAGCACAATGTAATGAGTCATCCAACAAACAGACTTAAGCCAGCTATCTGAATGTAAATGCAAATAGATGCAATGAATAATACCCTGGGGGTACTTGACTAGGGAAGTGACTGGGGTGTTTGGCAAGGCTCTCCACACCCTGTACCCTGTCACATAAAAAATGGCGCAAAAGTATACACTGTGGCATAATAATTTGCTAAAATCCATTGTTTCAAGAGAACTCTTAAAATGTCCTTCCACATGATACCCTGTCACATGATTTTCTTATCAATTGTAATACCCTGTTGCATAATTTATATCAGAAAAGGACACCCTGTCGCATAATTTTTACCGTAGAAGGGCATCCTGTGTTTGTAGAGCGGCACATCCCATCATGTCAAGTATGGAATTACCTCCTTGGGAATAATCACACAAGCATCCTTGTGCTATTTTCTTCATCAATCCATATAAAAAATGGTAGTAAACATGCTGTTTGCAAATAGGATTGATCACAAGGACTTAATAGGCCTTGGGACTATTCTACAAAAGGGCATGGGTCAAGCAATGTTTTTACGTTTTTTGGTTTAACAATTTTCTAAAATTGTTATTCAAAAACTTTGATTGTGAAGAATGAATGTTCAAAAATTTTTCAAAATGCTTAAAAATATCATTTGATTCAATCAATTCTTTCACATGAGAAAAGAATTATATATTCTATCTTTTATTTGCATTTTGCTCTGTTACACACCATGTAAGCAGTTGTTTTTTATCCACAGTGAGCCTCATTCAAGATTCTATGCAGCACAAATAGTGTTGGCCTTTGAGTATCTGCATTCCTTAGACATCATTTACAGGTATCCTACCACTTTTTTAATCATATTTGCAATTTATCACAATAGAAAAGACTGAGATGGAAAAGTTTGACATCCTGAGGGTTAATAAAATGAAACTGTTCGTTGTGACACTTGAAATAGAAGTTTGACATTTTCACTGCATTAGGTTTGTGTTCAGTGTTGCATGTACAGTGATTTGTACATGGTCCCCTTTACATAGAATGCAACTCCATTTTCCTGTATATCTATACAGTGGAACCTCCATGTAACAGACACTTGTGGGACCAACGGAGGTGTCGTCTTTTGTCATGTTGCATTTTAGGGCAAAAGTATTTTTTTATTGTCAGGAGGTGTTCGTTTTATAAAGGTATCTTTTAATGGAAATTCCACTGTCATTCTGTACTCACTTCACTGCTAATCTGTTTGTTTGTTCTGTAGCCAAATCCCATCGAAGGGTAATCTGGCTGCCACTGGACTGATCTGGCTGCCACTCATAGGAAATGGCAGAATATGAATAAATAGATTGTTGAATAAATAGATTGTGTAGAGAAACCATGATACACTTTATGTGGAAAGTCTTTTTGAGTAATGATTCATACAATTGCTGTCCACAGTCATAGGATTTCATTTTCTGTCTTTTAAAATGTATGGTTTGTTTCTGAAGGGATTTAAAGCCAGAGAATTTATTGATTGATGATAAAGGCTATTTGAAGGTATGTTTTGGTGTTGGTATTATTTGTAAGTTTGCACAGTGTCCCTAAGACGACACCTGTGTTATAAACCCTATCATCAAGTGCTCTCGACATTCTCTATGAGTCTTGCAAACTACTAGGAACTCTCTGCTTCTAACAGAGTGTAATGTTGCAAATGAATACAGAAAGACTTTACATGAAGAAACTGCAGATTTAGGACCTCCGTGGTGGTCTTTGGCTAATGAAACACCATTTGTATTAGAACCACTACTGCATATATTAAGTGATGCCATTTCAGGCTTTTACAGAAAATCACAGGATTCTTTTGTGTTGGTTGTTACTGTATGCTGTCTCTTCAAAATTTAGTTGGTGCTTTGCGAAATGTCTTAAGGGGACAACTTGCTTGTGGAACTGTAGGAATTGTTTCAGCCCCAGCTGTGGTCCGTTATGCCATGTAGTGCAATAACTTGTTTACCAGAATTAAAGACCTGATACAGGTAAAGTAGACATTTGACAGGAACCAACAAGTACAATGGTAAATGTTCTTGGAAACATCTGTGAATTGTTAATGTCATTCACATTGCGTAGTTGGCATCTCATGATTGTATTTCTAGAAATATTATGATCATGATGTTGATTTTGACATGGAAATTGCTGATACTCTGCAAATTTTTTATTTTGCATGTGGTTGATTTATCTTGGGTACCCGCTGTTTTTACAACAACAGCTGCTTTTGTTTCTAGTTATGATTCTATTCTTAGAGCGTCCCTGAAAATATTTAGAAATATTTACACAAGAACTTGTTAATGGAAAATAGTGCAGGTCTTGTCAAGGACGAACATAATGATGAGTTCTCAATCATCTATATCTCTAACAAAGTTTTAGTTCCAATTTTGGAAATCCAAAATTTTTGTTTATTCTTGTAACAATCTTATCATTTTACTAAAGCTGGAGATAAAATTCAAGCGTTTTATCTCTGCTGCTAAACAGACTCTCGCATCTGATCAAGTAGGCCATAGGAATTTTGAAAAGTTGGTTTTGTTTGTGCAGAGTGAAGAAAAATTCTTTTAAGTGTGCATTCCTGACATTAAGACGCTGACTTCTCAAGGTATGATAATGTGAGAATGTGAAGAAATGAAGAGGTATACCGTCTTATCCGTTGCCCTCCGTTGAGGCGGATCTCCACTAGGCGGAAAAATGTCGAACCATGAAAAGTAGAATGCATTCCTACTATTGGTGTCTCGACATTTTTCGCGGTGACAATTTGATCAGCCAATTATATTGACTGAAATTTTTCTGCCTTGACATTTTTTTGCCTAGTGGAGACCCGTCTTTACATCATAAAACTATGGTTTCCTAGCGATATCTGCATTCAACTTTTTTACGTGGGAATGCTTTAGGTAGATACTATTCAGATTTATCAAAGATGGTAGTCCCAGGGATGGTGTTTGCAGTATTTCTTTTCTAAGGAAATCGTCTTTGTGCAGCTTTTTATTTGAGATGTTGACCCCAAAGATAGGTAGACTTATTTCGAAGACTTCCGATTCTAAGGCTGTTTAAAGAAGATGATATCAACTTCAGCTTCCTTCACTTGAATTCTTCTCTGTCCATTTCAGGTTACCGATTTTGGTTTTGCAAAGCGTGTAAAAGGTAGAACATGGACTCTTTGTGGAACACCAGAGTATTTAGCTCCTGAGATTATTCTTAGCAAGGTATGACTGAAAAAGGTTTTCTTTCTTTTCATCATTAGATGCTGCTAATAAGTTGCTAGAATTTAACCTTTGCAGAACAGGTCTTCTTTGTCTTTATGTACACCCTGTATATATGTGACAAGCGACATTATAGTTTCCATTGTTTCGACTCTTGTTAGATGTAGCAACAATTGCAATGCACCTTTATTTTTATAAGATAAGTAAGGTTTTGGCCTGGTGGATAAAGCTCTCGTTATTTGTACTCTGAAATATCGTAACGTTTCCTTGAATTTCCTCCCCTTTTCTTTATCCAGCATTCGTAGGTGGAGGATGTCCTTTGCCTTTGTGAGCATGTGACAGCGAAAGTTATGAACCATGCCTCTCTTTGTCAACGTTTCTCAAGTAATGAGTACAACAGTGCAAAACTCGAGTGAAAATTTGTCTGAATCAAGATTTAGTGCACTGCTAGCAGGGCTCAGAAAAGAAAGTAGCATGGTAGCGGCGCTACTAGGAAGGCAACTTGAAAGCTCAAATTTGCCAGGAAGGAAGAAGGGAAAAAGGAAAAAAGAAATGGAAGGAAAGGGAAAAGAAGGGAAAGAAATGAAGGAAAGGGAAGGAAAGGACGGGAAAAGGAAGAAGGAAAGGGAAGGAAAGGAAGGGAAAGGAATGAAGGAAAGGGAAGGCAAGGACGGGAAAAGGAAGAAGGAGAGAAAGCAAAGAGTGGAACATTAGGCAAGAAGAACCAAATGTGTAAGAAGAAACAAAATTACGTAGCTTGCTGCCAGGAAGGAGAAAATTTTTTTGAGCCCTGACTGTTAGAAGAGGGCCTAACTACTCAAAGAAACAAGCATTATATGGTCTTTGCACTTTTTTCCCAGTGCTAACTAGGTTCGCCTACTAGGGCATCTTCAGAGCATCTCTGAATTAAGTCTAAATTAAGGAATTTTCATCAGTAAGTTTGTACCAGCCCTCAAGTCACCTGCGTTTTGGGTGATCCCAACGATTGTTTTAGGGTGGTTTTATTAAAATATCCGTTGTCAGAAATAGCAGAAGCACGTTTGAAGCACTTTTAGACACATTTCTATTTTATTATAGGGCTACAACAAAGCTGTTGACTGGTGGGCATTGGGTGTTCTCATCTATGAAATGGCAGCTGGTTATCCACCATTCTTTGCTGATCAGCCTATCCAGATTTATGAGAAGATTGTCTCAGGCAAGGTATGTACCTATCCTCATTTACCCTTCACCCGTTGGACAAATCTTGTTATTTAGTGAAGAACAGTGTAAGGTGACATTTGTTAGAGGTTAAGTTCTTTAAACCTTTCTTTTTTCAAAGCAGAGTCTGCATTACGGAAAAAATTTCCCTCGGATGCCTTTTTTCATTAGTTAAACCATTATCTGTTCATCAACAGAAAAAAACTGAAGTTTTCCAACTCATTGTATTGTTTTGGCCCTAAAATTTATAAAGACATTGCTGTGGCAGACATAATCAAGATTTTTCCGTGTCTCTTGTCAAGATTACTAAACACTCCTCAAATATGACCTTCACTGTTCTTTGAGCATTGTCAGCCAAGGTTTTTTTATTGAACACGATTAGGCGACAGATCTGTGAAGTATGGTTTTCAGTTGATGTGTACCTCGATTAACACAGTAGCAGTGATTTCTGATCATGATGGACATCAGTTGCAAGGTCTTGTATCCTATGTACCTTTTGCGTTATCTTTTTTTATAGTCGCTTGATCCAGCCATGAAATGAACTGGATGACATTTTTCTGCAGTTTGTAGAAGTCAATTGTATAAAAACGCTGGTCAAAGGTACTCGGCTGACTTCAAACTTTCAAACCAAATGATCTTGTATTGTCGCTCAATCCAGACGTTTTGGGATCACAGACAGGTCTATAGGCAATCTCGTCCCCAGAGTTAATTCGTTGCTCTACCTCTACTCTGGGATACAAGAAGCCGTTCAGCAATCTGATTGGCTGTTCGCCATTTTAGGCTGTAAATCCGATTTGCGTGGGGTAAACAACCTCGGCATGTCAAAATTCGACGTAAAACCACATTCTTTACCTAATCCGACCATCATTTGCAACTTATTTCCGAAATTCGAAGAATGACGAGCCGTTTTATTTTTCAAGCTGCGGTGAAAGTTTTCCGAATTGGCAACTTCGGCCCATTTTCGCACCAAACAAACCGAGCTTGTTAAGCTTCAAATAAGGCCCTCAAAGTGTTTGTTTTCAATTTCTCCATTGATCTTCTGCAGAATTAGCGCCAGAGCAACGGCCATTTCCCTTCGCTTGGCATTGCCTAGCTAATGGTGAAATTCATAGTGGCTTCCAAATTTGCCCATTTTCTGGGCAAATTTGATCGAAGTGTACCTGGGTGTTCGTTTGGCTTCGTGATCAGCGTATGGCGTAAGAACACCCTAGGAAGGAGATTGGTCTACAGGCATTAATTATGATTTGCTTAGCCGAAGCGATGATGTGGCTGTTCCGGAAAAAGTATGCGCAGTTTTATACGTTTGCGAAAGAAGTTCAAGAGCTTCTGAACATAGACTGCGGTTTTAATTCATATTGCAAGTTGAATAGATTAATTTGCAATTTGTTGAACGAAAATCCAATTCCTTGATCTGCAGTTCCAAAAGACCTATTGTCCGATTCCTAAAGGCTTGATGAACGCTAAACTAAGAGAACTTTGTGGTAGAGATAACCTGTTTTTACAGAGAATAGGGATGCGTGGTTTTATCATGGCTTCCACAATGTTAAGTAACTCACTAATTTTGCATGATCCAGGGCTATAAATAGTTGTGTGAATTTTGGATGATCAGTTCTGTAAACACATGTTTGGAATCAGCTCTGATAAGGCTCGAGGTAAATCCTGAAACATTCTTTCTTGAAATAATTATCAATAGATGATTGCACTAAAGATTTTTCAGAGAGTTTTTTGCCAACAACCTTTCGTTCGCAAGAATTTTGATTATAGTCTGCCTCAAATTAGATATCACCTGAGATTTGCGATAACGGCGAAATTGCCGATGCAAAACTCTTCCTGTGATTATTGGCGGGCATTTTTACGTTATACAGACTTTAGCGGAGACAGACTTTAAATTGATTGGTTGATGTATGATGGAATGCAAAGAGATAGATCATTGTAAAGTATCCCCTACGGCATCTATCTTAAACAGTCGTATATTTTTAACTTTGTGACGTGAGCCAAGAGCTATCGTTCAAGCTTCTTGTAAATCATTTCTTACGTTGTTGCCTGGTTTCTGGACCCTTTTAAAGGTTTGCTTTGCTTGTAGAAAATGAAATCGTCTTCCTACCTTTCATAGCTGTCCATTTACGAATTTTCTCGGTTCAAATTCATATGTAGCTATCGGTTTCAGAATTTTGCTGGGTGGAACCACCAATGAAAAAGATATAGTGATTTTAGATGTCAAGATGAGTTCTTGTACAGTGAATACAATGAATGAGTTCTTAAAAATGGGAGTCTAATTTCACTGTTTCAGCCAGTAGGCTCTAAGCCCTCTTGGTTCTTGTATGGGATGTTTACTTTATTCTAGAAATGCTTTTTGTGCCTTTGATTATTTCATTGTTTAACTCGTAGATGCGTTGTCCTTCGCATTTCACTCAAGATCTTAAGGAACTTCTAAAAAATCTTTTGCAAGTTGATTTAACGAAGCGATATGGTAACTTGAAAAACGGTGTCGCTGATATCAAGAATCACAGATGGTTTTCATCTACAGAGTGGATCCAGATATATCAGAGAAAGGTACCATTTCATTCATTTTTAGACAGTGTTTAAGAACCGCCAGGTTTGATAAGTAATATTTGGCACATTGAAATCTCTTAGAAAGCTTCAAGGTGTGGAAAGGCATCCGATAAGACCGCTCGAATACCGGCACTTAGATAATATACTATTTTGTTGACTTTATTCGGAAACCTTTTTAAGTGTCGAGCTTTGGGAGTAAATATCCAGAAAATGGGCTCTTTTTAAGCCGATATTCGGGTATTCCTCGCTAATTCTCCGACGTCGCTTGCTAAACAATTGATTTTCAAAATCTGCTGCCGGTTGAGTCAGAAAAAACGTGGGGCGTTTGGTGGCATTGAACCACCAAATTGTCGTTACCTAAATTTTTGCGTTCAGCCGAGAGTCTAACTTAGATCATAAAGCTTTCCCCATTGAAAATCGGTCATTTGATGCATTTTTCAAAACAGATTTTCTTCGTAAGACCTTGTAAGGGAGTCTTGCATACTGGTGAAATCTTTTGCCAACCCCTTTCTCATTTTATTTTGGCAAAGTCACAGGTACACGTGTGTTATCAGGGGAGAATGAAATAGGAGATGTGAATATGTTTGAAAGACATTGATAATGCGTGCTTCTTTGTCTTGCGAAGAGGAGGAGGCAAAGAGGCCTACCACCCAGCTTTGTTTGGGTTTGTCTTATGGTATCGGTTTGTCTCAAATGGGTGACAAATACAGGTCGAGTGACTCAATGTGACGCCACAATCCGACAAGCGCCCCACGTTTTTCTTACTCACCCTGTATATCTGAATAGTTAGATTGTCAACGTGATTTGCTTTCGGTAGAATCGTGCTTAAAACAACAGATCAATTTCCAAGATCCCTAAGGAACCACTGATAAGGGAAGATTGATGGAGGAAGATTTGAAGCGATCATAGTTAATAAGGGAAGATTTGAAGTGTTCTCATGTCGAGATTGCAAGAATAGCTGGTCATAATCCAAATTTAAGTACCCAGTTTAAAAAAGGGTCTTAAAAGATTCTTGGCAAATAAACCAATCAGTGAATCTAACCGAATCGCAGTGTTGTTCTAGCGAAATTTCAAAACTTTTTGAAAGTCGAGAATTATGCAGACTTCAATCCCGAAGTTTCAAAGATATCCATTATTATGGCTGCGATTTTCTCAAGACCAGTATGCCACAAACCAGTTGGAAGGTCGGTCAGGATACCCACCATACCTTCCGAAAGTTGATAAAAATAGTCGGAATACACAAACAACTTTTAAAAGAAACTAAAGAAGATTTGGCTGAAACTGTGGGAAAAGTAGACTTTCAAAAGAGGCTATTCGTCCTTGGTGACCAAGATCTTGATTTTGAGAATTATGAAATTCATGGTGGTTTTGCATTTAATGCAATCTTGAAACTATTTATTTATTTCATTTTTAGGTCGAAGCGCCGTTTATTCCTAAATGCCGTGGACCAGGAGATCCAAGCAACTTCGATGACTATGAGGAAGAAGCCCTTCGAATCTCAAGCACGGAGAAATGTGCCAAAGAATTTGCTGACTTCTAATTACTTTTGCGTATGTGTTTAACAGGGATTTTACCTGACTCTCGATAGCAGATGAAGGTATCACCCGTTATGTGGGACGATTATTTGCAAGGCTTGTTGGTAAAGGTCTAATGAACGCAAAAGTTACTAAAATCCTGCATTTTACATTGTTCTATGTTTTGGTGCTGCGTCGCCCGGCTTTGTTGTTGTTTGCCGTGCAGTGCTGTACTGTAAGTTAACATTTGATTTTAGGTTATAACTAGCATTAGGTCCTCCATGCTGTCCAGCATTCTTAAGAGTCCCTCTGAGCATGCTCACTCCCAGATCCATCACGAAGCTGAGCCTATAGTAGATTTAATTTAAGAACAATTTTATGTCAAAAGATTTAAGAAATGGTTAGAAGGCAGGATCCGTCAATATTTTTCGGGTGGTCTGAAAGCAGACTTTTAAATAATTCACATCAACCCGAAAGCCCGTTACAGAGGCGTATCTTTGTAGGGTAGTACTGACGTATCATGTTTATTTTGCTTGTCGCGGAGTAAAATCGAGTAGATGTTTACTTTTGACCCACTAACTGTCCCTTATACAAGCTACGTTAAATGAAAGCCACAGAAATTGGACATGAAAGAGACGGCGGATTCTGCAAAGCAACAAAAAATTTCAGCAGCAATACGACTAAGATACTTGCCAGATGAATTGATAGTACGGGTCAGGAGCAATGCGAAAGGTTTCCCATTTCACATTCTTCTCGCTGAGACAAACGTAGTTGCTACTATTGTCAATTTTTAGTTTTAGCAGAACTTAAGTTATGATAATACATTGTAAATTTTGCAACGAAATATTTATGCAAAGTTTGTTTGTAGTGGCAGTAAACAGCTATCCTAGACAAGATTGCTATGCATTCTTCTCCAGGCCACCGTAGACTCAAATTGGAGGGTATTGCAAAATGATTCGAACTGAACTCCCTCTATGGTTGATATCTTTCAGTTATAGTATGCTGTGCGCAAGGGATTTTTGATCTAGTGCTGCACTCAGATCTAAGAAAAGTGGTTACCTCTCCCCTTAACAACCATCCGCCTTCCAGTCTTGGGCTCCAAAGAGACACACAAAGCTAACATCTCAAGTTTTGACTGGTTCCAAGCTTGATAGATAGATACCCTAAATGTTCCCAAAAAACGATGAAAACAGTGCTAGGTTTGCTCAATGAACTACTATGAAATTGATGACTCAGGGTCATTATTGATTACGACGAGCATAATTTAGTCTATTAATAGTATAGAATCATTGTCTGTCTGTTATTCTGTTTTACTGTACTATACATTGTAGATATTGTCCATTGAAAGAATGTTGATAAAACTAATGATATCATCCAACGAGTTGCGTCATTTTCCCAGTCTCAATCAAAAGGAAACAGCGGCGATTCCTCCATGGGGCAGCAGGTTTTCTTCAGATCAATATTTTCCAGCATAGATCTTACACAAAATGTTGGGAAACCTCACACTCGCTTATTATGTTCATGTGTATTTTGTATTTAGAAACTTGCTTAGTATAGCAAGAAGGCTCATTCATTTATTTTACAGGACAAGCGGACATTTTTGTGAGTCAAGGAATTTTACTTTTGTATTGTTGAGAACAGCTTGAGTGCATAAGAACCTCAGTATCAAGTAGAGACAAGGAAACTGACTCAGGTTATTGCTAGTTAACAACTTAACAGAACGTCAAACTATTATTCCTAGCATACTTAATGGCTTGGTCACCTTGATTTTGATTGGGCTGACTAGTTGTTATTCTTAATCCTGATTGGTTAGTTAAAACTGAAGTTCCTTGTTTGTTGATATAAAAGTTATTGTATGAGTTAGAACCTTTAGATTTCAAAGATTGCGAATTACACGTTGAACGTTAAGAGTGCCGTTTGAATGATGCAGAAAACGTGAAGATTGCTGTTCTCTTTGAGTAAACTCTGTCGTTTAGAATAGGATTAAACCTGAATCAGCGAGTTAGAGCGTCGAATCTCTACATTATGGTCCACCGTCCGAAGGTTTGAGTGTTAGCAGAGTTGAAAAACCATGGAGAACTTAGATAAAGCAAAGAAAAAACGAAAATCTCATCGTGGAACTACGACGAAACTTTTGAACAAACTCGATGATGCCTTGAAGGAGGAAAATGTCAACGAACTTCGACTACGACAAATCCAAACCGATTTAAAGGAAAAGGCGGAATGTTTAAAAGAATTGGATGAACAGATTTTTGATCTGATGATAGAACTTTTGAGCGAAGATGACTGCGACAAAGAAGCAGACGAAGCAAGCGAAATTAAGGAAAGAATCACATACGGTCTAATTCTACTCGAAGATGCACTGAAAGAAGACGTGCGAAGTGCTGGTTCTGTCGTTTCTGGATCTCAACAGGGACAAATTTTGCAAGGATCACAGCAGTTATCAAGGAGTGCCTCAAGAGAGAGTTTGAATTCTGTAGCCTCATCGAATATTTCGGCTCAGATTTGTGGCAGAAAGGTGAAGTTACCAAAATTGGAATTGCGAAAATTCTCCGGCAAAATCGCAGAGTGGCCAGAATTTTGGGACGGGTTTCGGAGTGCAGTACATGACGACGAACAACTGGCGAAAGTGGATAAATTCAAATATCTGCGGAGTTATTTGGAGGAGCCAGCAAGAAGCGTGGTCGCGGGATTTCCCCTGACTGATGCTGATTACGACTCTGCCATCGAAATGCTCAAAGATCGATTTGCTAAGCCAAGTGTCATAAAAAGAGTGCACCTGAATGATCTTGCCTTGCTGCCCCCGGTGTACAACGAAAAGAATGTTCAAGGATTGCGTAATTTTCATGATCAGATCGAGACACGCTTTCGTGCACTGGAGGCTCAAGGGGTTGACAAGGAAACGTACTCCAGCGTCGTCGTGCCAGCCTTGATGTCGAAGATTCCTAGTTCTGTCCGCAACAACATGATCAGATTTGGTGCGAACCACATGGAGTGGAACCTCGACGACCTAATAGCAGCACTGAAGAAGGAGTTAGACGTCTTGGAGGGACATTTTCCGATGCTGCAGCTCGAGAAGGGAGGATGGAAGAAATCTGATTACGAACCAAACCGGCCTAAGCAGCATCAGCAAGCAGCAACCGCCTCAGCATTGTTTGCAGGAAAAGACAGTCCAAGGAAATGCGTTTATTGCCTGGAAAACCACCTATCAGAGAGCTGTGAAAAGGTGAAGGACCCTGGTGAACGTAAGAATGTTTTGACTAAGTTTGCTAGATGTTTTTGTTGTTTAAAAACAGGCCATAGGTTCTTCAAATGTAGGTCAAAAGTAGAGTGTAAGATCTGCAGTAAGGGGAACCACCATTGCTCTATTTGCCCTAGCCTTTACCCCCCTAAGGAAACGCAGCCTAAGCATAGTGCACCCACCCTTGACCCGAATGCCACAGCATGGACAGGGACAACTGGCTCAGAAGGGAAAGTGGCCCTGCAAACAGCCTTAGCAGTGGTGAATGGCAAAAAAGGGAGTAGAATGAGAGTTTTGTTTGACTCAGGCAGCCACAGATCTTTCATCACTGCCAAGGCTGTTAGCAAACTTGATTTGAGGCCTGTGAGAAGAGAAAGGTTGGGAATCAAAGCATTTGGGAGCAGTGAAGAGGAAAGTGCAGATAGGGATGTTGTCAATTTTTCCTTAGGCCCCTTGAACGGAAGTAAACATGTCAAAATGGAGGCATTTGTAGTCAATGATATTGCTTCTATTCCAAACATTCATGTGGAAGTAGTAAAGGAAACCTTCTTGCACTTAACCAGTGTTTGGTTTTCTGATGTTTGCAGGAATGATGATTTTTTGGAGATTGATTGTCTTATCGGTTCTGACTGGTTGTGGTCCTTCCAAGAGGAGGAAACAATACGAGGGGGGCCACAAGAACCTGTTGCAGTAAAAACCAGCCTGGGCTGGGTATTGTCTGGACCTCTTCAAGGTGAGAAAATTCCTTCTTCTTATGATTGTCATGTGAATGTTTGTGTTGATCCAATGTCTTCTCTGAACAAAGTTGAGAAGCAGGAGATAGATTCTAACTTGCAAAAATTATGGGATTTGGACAGCATAGGTATACGAGAAGAAGATAAGGTACATGAGAGTGTTCTTGATGATATTGCTTTCACAGGGAGCAGATATTCTGTTGGACTTCCCTGGAAACTTGGTCACAAACCGTTGCCCTCCAATTACAATGTTTGCTTACTTAGGTTGAAGAGCCAGGTGAAGAAATTGGAGCAGACCCCAGATATTTTTGATAAGTATAATGACATTATTTCCCAGCAGGTTTCAGAAGGAATAATTGAGCAGGTATCAGAACTTGAACCTGCGAGTAAGATACACTATCTACCCCACAGAGCCGTCATTAGAGAGAATGCAGAAACCACCAAGGTAAGAATTGTATATGACGCCTCTTGCAAAGATCGTAAATCTGGTGTGTCACTCAACGAGTGTTTACATGTAGGCCCTTCTCTCACCCCACTTATTTTTGATGTTCTCCTCAGGTTTAGAATGAATCCAGTTGCACTTGTAGGAGACATAGAGAAGGCGTTCTTGAATATTGAGATCCATCCGCAGGACCGAGACTGTTTGAGATTTTTATGGCTAAAGGACATCCATGCTAAGGACCCTGAGGTTATTGTGTATAGGTTCCTGCGTGTCCTTTTTGGCTGTAATGCCAGCCCATTTCTGCTCAATTGTGTACTTAGACACCACATCAGAAGGTATGAACAGGAGGACCCTGAATTTGTCAACACTTTGATAGGGGGATTCTTCGTAGATGACCTTGTGACTGCTTGCGCAGACCCCCAAGAGGCCCTGACCCTTTATGAGAAGGCCAAGAGAAGAATGAAGGAAGGGGGATTCACCCTAAGGAAATGGAAGACGAATGATGGAGAGCTAGCAAAAGAGATAGCCCAGAGAGAGAGTGAGAAAAAAGAGCCAAAAACAACAGGGGACCCATCATATGCTCAGGAAACTTTAGGTGCACCAAGTACTGCAGATGGAAAAGGTAAGGTATTAGGAATACCCTGGGACAATAAGAGAGATACCCTTGAGTTTGATCTTGGCCAGGTAAGTAAAGAAATTGGTAAAACCTCCCAACCCACCAAAAGAGGGATTTTAAGCACCCTTGCCTCCCTGTTTGACCCCCATGGACTTGTTAGCCCTGTAGCTGTTTTAGCTAAGATTCTTTTTCAGGAGTTGTGTTTGGAGAAATTGGGGTGGGATGATCCTCTACCTGAGGACAAACATGTTAGATGGGAAACTTGGCTTAAGGATTTGAAATGTACTAACACAATTTCTGTCACCAGGTGTGTCTTCGCAGAGTGCAAAGGTAAGGTCTTGAGTTGCCAACTACACGGTTTTGCAGATGCCAGTAAGAAGGCTTACTGCGCTATGGTGTTTTTAGTTTGCAAAACCACTGAAGGAACCTATACCAGGCTTTTGAGTGCTAAAACTAGAGTTGCTCCTTTAAAACAACTGACCATTCCCCGCCTAGAACTGATGTCAGCCAGGGTGCTTGCCACTTTAATGAGCACCATTTTAGAAGCATTAGGCCCAAACTTCAAGGTTGATGAAGTCAAGTATTGGCTGGACAGTAAGACTGCTCTATTTTGGATTTACAACAATGGTGAGTGGAAGCAGTTTGTCCAGCATCGTGTCAATGAGATCTTGCGTCTCACAAGGAAGGAAGACTGGGGCCACGTGTCAGGTATAGAAAACCCAGCTGACTTAGGTTCTAGGGGTGTGCCTGCTAGTCATCTCAAAGACAGTAAGTTATGGTGGGAAGGTCCAAATTGGTTGCAAAAAGGTAAGGAAAGCTGGCCAAATTGGTTGCCCCTAGAAGATTCCCCTGATGTAAGCTGCGAGGAAAGGAAGAGTGCCCAAGTAATGTTAATCACAAAAAATGAGGAGAAAAAAGTGAGCAATGTTGTGAACTTGGAAAGACATGGGAGCCTTGCAAGGTTACTCAGAGTTACTGCTTATGTCATGAGATTTGTGAGCAATTTGAAGAAAAAGAGAGATGGTATGCAAAGGAATGTGAGAAGGCTGAGTGTAGAAGAAATCGAAATAGCTGAGAGATTGTGGATTGAAGATGTGCAGCAGTCATTAAAAAAGAGAGAAGATTTTGAGAAAATATCGGTTCAGCTAGGAGTTGTGAATGAGGATGGAATGATGGTATGCAGGGGAAGACTAGGAAATTCAGATCTGGATTTCAGGAGTAAGTATCCTATACTTCTTCCCAAGAGCCACCCTTTTACAGACCTAGTCATCAATGATTGCCATAAGAGAGTCCTCCACAACAAGCTTAGGTCAACTCTTGCAGAGCTTAGAGCAAGATTTTGGGTGCCACAAGGTAGACAACAGGTAAAGAGAGTGATAGGCAAATGTCACATATGCAGGAGACTTGAAGGTAAGGCCTTTAAATCACCCCCAGAAGCAGAGTTGCCAAATTTTAGAGTTAATGAAACTTTGCCTTTCAGTAACACTGGAGTAGACTTTGCTGGACCTTTATTTGTGAAGAATGGCCCAGGTGAGATGAAGAAGGTATATGTTGCCTTGTTTACCTGTTGTGTTACCAGGGCAATACATCTGGAACTGGTAGAAGATTTGAATACAATCTCCTTTGTTAATTGTTTGAGAAGATTTTGTTCTAGGAGAGGAACACCAAGGCTTATCAACTCTGATAATGCCAAGACATTCAAAGCAGCAGACAAATTGTTGGATAAGTTAGCCACTGACCATACTTTTCTTGAGTTTTTAGATCACCGCAGAATTTTATGGAAGTTCAATTTGCCCCTTTCTCCGTGGTGGGGCGGGTACTGGGAACGGATGGTTGGGTGTGTCAAGCGCTGTTTAAGGAAGGTACTTGGCAATGCCAGGCTGACAAGAGACGAACTCACTACAGTTTTCACTGAAGTTGAAAGTACCTTGAATTCCAGACCACTCACCTATTTGTATGATGAGCTTGGTGAAGTTTTAACACCTTCTCATTTGCTTTATGGTCATAGATTGTCACATTTGTCTGAGGGCATAAATCCAGAAATTGATGCTAATGATGATGTTGATAACCTCTCAAGGAGATTTCTATACCTCACTAAGAAACTCTCTCATTTCTGGAATAGGTGGAGAAAGGAATACCTGACAGACTTGAGGGAATTTCATAAGATGCAATGCAGGAAAGCAGTACCAATCGAGATTGGAGATCTTGTTTTGTTACAAGAAGACAGCACCAAACGAGGACAATGGAAAACAGCTGTTGTTGAAAACCTGATCAATGGGAAAGATGGTGAGATAAGAGGTGCAGTTGTGCGCAAGGCTGGTAAGGGTAAGCCAGAAACTCTTATTAGACCTTTACAGAAGCTTTTCCCTTTAGAAATTTCAGCTAGAGACCATTTGAAAACAGATGGAAATGAAGAATGCATAACAAAAGAGAGAGTGGAGTCAAAAATTGATGGAGAGAAAATAGGTTTGGAGAATGATTGTGGGACAAGGAGCCACATGGGCCGTGCAGCAGCTAAGGATGCGCGCTGGAAGTCCAAACTCATGCTTGACCCATAACCTGGGTCAAGGAGGGGGGTATGTTGGGAAACCTCACACTCGCTTATTATGTTCATGTGTATTTTGTATTTAGAAACTTGCTTAGTATAGCAAGAAGGCTCATTCATTTATTTTACAGGACAAGCGGACATTTTTGTGAGTCAAGGAATTTTACTTTTGTATTGTTGAGAACAGCTTGAGTGCATAAGAACCTCAGTATCAAGTAGAGACAAGGAAACTGACTCAGGTTATTGCTAGTTAACAACTTAACAGAACGTCAAACTATTATTCCTAGCATACTTAATGGCTTGGTCACCTTGATTTTGATTGGGCTGACTAGTTGTTATTCTTAATCCTGATTGGTTAGTTAAAACTGAAGTTCCTTGTTTGTTGATATAAAAGTTATTGTATGAGTTAGAACCTTTAGATTTCAAAGATTGCGAATTACACGTTGAACGTTAAGAGTGCCGTTTGAATGATGCAGAAAACGTGAAGATTGCTGTTCTCTTTGAGTAAACTCTGTCGTTTAGAATAGGATTAAACCTGAATCAGCGAGTTAGAGCGTCGAATCTCTACACAAAACAACAAATTAATTTTTCTGTTGCGCTGAAAGTTTGCCGATTTGTTCCTTTTGTTTGACTGTATTGACTCATGAATAGATTTCACACATTTCTTGTACAAATGTTTTTCGTTTGTTGTTTTGTGTAAGATCTATTCGTTGGTGCACCAAACAACCAAAAAATGGTTTGTCCGCGTTGATTCCCGTTGAATGAATTGAGCCATATCTGTTCACGAGTGTATGAACTTTATCGAATCGCATTATCTGTAGCACAAAACCAATCGATGCAAAGTTTTTAGGAGATTACTGGCGCTGTGCAGAGTAAACATGGAACGAGAAAGATTTGCAGGAAGTTGTTCAAGCCTTGAGACTGGATGTTTTAAACGAAATTTGGAGACATTTAAATGGAAAACAAGAGATATTGCTATCTGAAGATTTGCGCTCTCAAAGCTTTTATGTCGCTATAAATAGAAATCCAGCCTCGCTTTATAAGTTGCCCTTCGACGCAATGCAGGACGGTCGTCGAAGCCATTTGTATTCTGCGTTATGTGAAATTACACCTCAATGACTTCGAAGGGAAACTGCCCTAATCCTCATACATAAAAGCTTAACATGTGTCATTAGACCCCTTGCATGATTACCACAGCATAGTTCCTTTTTTGCGGAGGAAAAATTATTTACTGCTCCGGGAGCTAGCGTTTGATATTTGGATATAGCAGTGAATTTGCAGAACAGGGCTTTCATTACGCAGCTGTCAACTTATAGAATGACCTCCTCCCAAATTCATGAGCTACCGACAGACACCAGATAGACATTAACAATAACTTAAAACACACCCAAAGAGCCAGACTATCAAGCACATCTTGGATAGGGCTGTAGGTTTTTATTCTTGAGGTATTATCATTGTAGACAGATGTTATACATTTCAATTTGCTGAACTGCTAATTTGTATATGAATAATGCTAAAGGAAAAATGGAAAAGATACCTCTTCTGCAGAAATAGAAAAATAAAAGCAGTGTCTTACAACGCATAACCCATGGTAGAACTGGAGACAATAGGCTGGCTTCATTGACGTTCAGGCTCTTTGGTTCCTAATAACCTCTAATTTGATAAAGAACCAGGAAAGGGCATACTGGAAAAACCAGACTTTAGAACTCTGAGACGCCACTGATCCCTAAGACCCTTCAGTACCGAGTTTTGAAACGACCCTTGAAAAAAGAGGGGTCATCCACTCTGCATAAAGGTAGTGTTTCAAGATACTATATGCTAATCAGGTTATTGTTTTTACAATTGTTCAAATTTTAGTGCCAATACCGTTCATTTCAGCCTGGAGTGAATACCATTTCCATGGTGAATACCCTTGGACAGACATGACACAAGTACAGAAAAAACACATTTCAGTCTTTCATTAGACCTTTCAGCTATTCTGAAAAGAATCCGAATCGAACGATATTAAGCTACATTCTGCAGAAGTTTCGATAACGCCACTCGATCAAATATCGCGTGTAAAATTGTATAAACCTATCATACGTTAGGCTAAGAAAAGTAACAAATATCTGCAAAACGCAGTCAGTAAGGTAGGCATTTCCTACCCTTGAATAGAAAAAGCAGCAATAAAGACTTGGATGATAATTGAAACCATTTAAAAAAAAAACAGGAGAAACGTAAGGCCTATATTTTTCGTGGTTGATGGTGGTTGATATATCCGCAATGAAACTGTCTTGTTATCTGAGAGGCCATCTAAGGGAATGAATCCCAATGTGAAGGGTCCTCTCAAATTCAGTACTTGAGAGTCCTAGGGATCATAGGAGTTTCCAAGTCATACGGTCTGGTTTTTCCGGTATGCCCCAGAAAAGCCATCAATCTTAACTTTCATCAGATAAAAAGTTGTTGGCAAATATTCAAGTCAGAGTTGGTAAACAAATCTGAAAGTTGCTACGCCAGCTTAGCAACAACAGACATGGAAGTTGACGACCCTAAAAAACAACAAAGAAGTATCGCTCCAAACATTGTCAACACCAGCCAATGGAGGCTGTATCTTTTGTTCTATCAATTTCTTCTGTCTTCAAGATCCCTTCATTTAAAACAGATATTGGAAGAAACACAGTAGCTTTTCGGGTACCAATTATTTGGAATAGCTTACCAGAAGATTTAAAACTGAAACTGTCGAAATTTTAAAGTACAGTTAAAGAAACAAAGGAATCATATTAACAATTTTAATTGTATGTATGTATGTATGTATGTATGTATGTATGTATGTATGTATGTATGTATGTATGTATGTATGTATGTATGTATGTATGTATGTATGTATGTATGTATGTATGTATGTATGTTTGATGCAGATCACTTCCGTGATGCGCGTGCGCAAAATTTTCCCTTATGCGTGGACAACAATGGATGACGATTTCCGTTGACGTCAACCTGAACGCAGAAAACATGTGTCTACTTTCCAAGTATATCATTGGCTGAAAGCATCAAATTTCCACTGGATGTTCAGTTGTGCGCGCCATGTCAAGGTTCAGATATGAAGCCGATTTTAAAGACTTGTCGCTGCAAGCAGCGCCAATCAATGAAGTCAAATTGACCCTTGAGTCATTGGTAAAGGAAGCCTTTTCAGCTGAAGAATACAAACCAAAGCTAAGCCCTGGCCAACGAATGAGTTTTAATAGATAATAAGTTTAAGCCCAGATCTATGTGGCAGAAATCGTCGACTTTTATCGATTTGCAGCGACTTTTATCGATGTTTGAACGAATGCCAATATTCTTTGACCGGAAAATTGATGCAATTCCAGCTCCAAGTGTGACATTTTCCAACCGCGCTACTAACTTTTGAGGGGTATCTCTTCTACGAATTTATAAAGAAAATTCATGTTATTATTTCAACTTTGTAGCCATTTCGGTTTTTGTAAAGGTACTCGAGAATTCACTTCGAACGGCCGATTTAGTATTACATGGTTGGACAGGGACTATTTGATGGGCTGAATACCGTGAAACCTGGTGATTTACCAGCAAGGATTTGAGCAGTATGCTGTTTTGACTGCCTCGTTTATTGACTGCGTATGGTGCTCCGCGGAGTACTGTTTTAACACAGAGGAGCAAGGGGAAGCAAAGAGAGCTCCTTTGTTCCCCTGTATTCAAACAGTCCTCTGCGGAGCACCATGCGCAGTCAGCAGTCAAAACAGCACACTACACTAAACCAGAGTTAATTGATTGAACCAGACTCTGGTTGGCGATAGCAAATACTCTTTTCTTTTTGCACATGTTTGAATAAAGGGTTTCTTTCATCCAGCATGCCTTGCACGTGTTGTCTCTTGGTTGGCCTCTGTTTTTGTCATCGCGACAAAAACTAAGGCCAACCAAGAGACGACACGTTCAAGGAATGCTGGAAAAAACAGACCCTTTAATCTACTTTCACGGCTGAGTTTCCATACCATGGTTATTGTCATTGTTTCGAAGTTCATACACATAAATATGGTTTTAAGAACCTTACAACACAAGATTTTACGAAAATCGCACGCAGTTTTGAAACAGACAGACCAATTTCCACCCAATAAATCTTCATATCTAAGTTAGCCCCTTTATGTGCGATGAATCGGATGAATCCTTACAGAAATCAATTTGCAGAATTAATTGCGTCAATGAACATTTTCAAACGCCCTATGTTTTTCCTGACTCGCTCTAAGACAAGTATGTTGGGTGGTTGGAGTACTGTATCTTTTGTATGGCAAGAGAACATTTCATTCCGACCTGGGGCCCATAAATTCACTCTGACCCTGAGTTTGTTACTAAGTAATACGCCAAATATCCATGGGGGCTAATTCGAGGGGGCATATTTGTCAAAACCAAATCTTACATGGGACCTTTATTGGGGGAGGCTCACTCAAAGATGGAGCCTTAATCAAATAACTTTCAGAAAGCATCGGAGGGGTGCATTCATGGTAAACATCGTTCCCGTAGAACCTTTTTGCCATATAACAATTCCATAAGATCATTGGCCTCCCTCAACTATCTTTATGCTTGCAATAGAAAGTATTAAATCAAACACAGTTTTAAAATCCATCGGCAATCATCAAGCAATATAACATTTATCAAGAAAACACAAATGATTAAATATGTTCACAGCTATCATAAACTAAGTTCACATGCTTTGCATAAATGTCCAATCAATTTGTATTCGTGAAATGCTAAACACTTTAAGTACTATTCTTCTTTGCTTCTTCTGCCTTTCTTTTCATGATTCTTTCCTTCAACTGTTTTCGTAAATAGTGACTGAAATTTCAAAAAGAAGAATATATTTTTGCCATGTTCAAATCGTTGATTGACGTGAAAATCGTTCATGAGCTTGGTTTCCAAGAGGCTTCAACTTGCAATAGCAAGGCAACCTACTGTAGAGCAAGCATTTCATTTCATTTCATTTCATTTTGAATTCTTTATACAGGGTAAAGTCTACAATGACAATTGATTTACAAGCTGCCCTGTTAAAAACCTAATTACAAAAGTTACACAAGCAAATAAATAGATAAATGGAAAGACCCTAAAAATACGTTAATGAAAAAGAAAATTAAAATTTGAACAGAAACGGTTACATCCTGCCAAAGTGGCGTCATAAAAAGGACTGATATTCATAATTTGTGCTTGAAAGCCAAAAATGTGCTTGCTTGTTTTGCCTCATTGCTAAGGTTGTTCCAAATACGTGCTCCTCTAAATTCGAAGCTTTTCTGTCCTGAAGACGTTTTGAACAGAGGAATGCGTAGATCAGTGTTGGAATTGCGTAGCATCCTACTTTGAGTATCAGACAGTCTATGAAATAGCCCTTTTAAGTAATCGGGGGCCTCATTGTGGAGAGCCTTGTAAACAACCTTTCCAGTTTCTGACTCAATTAGCTCCTGAATAGTAGGCCACCCAAGTTTTTGTATTAAAGGTTGGGAATGGGCGTCATAAGGACTGTTTGTAACTATCCTCGCTGCCCGGTTTTGTAATTTCTGTAGCTTCTGTAGAGCTGTAATACCAGCAGCCCCCCACACGGGACAGCAGTAGCGGAAGTGCGGCTCAACAAGGCTTTTGTACATCGCTTGTACAGTTACTAAAGGGAGGTATCTTTTAGCATAACGAAGCATTCCTAGGCCGCGGGAAACCTTTTTTGTTATAGTGACTAAATGCTCATCCCAGTTAACAACTGCTTCAACAGAGATCTAAGCTGATTAAGCAAGCAACTTAACACAGGCCAAGTAAATGGCAGCTATACAGCTGATGTGAGCCAGCGGCACTACTAGACTAGGGCCCTGTCCACACGTATCCGGATATTTTTGAAAACGCATCTTTCTTTATTCGTTTTGGGTTAGCGTCCACACAGAGACGGCGTTTTCGGTCACCGTAAACCACCGTTTCCGGTCACCGTAAAACACCGTTTTCGGTCACTAGAAACAAAGATTTTCGAAAACGCTCTCCAGCGGCCGTTTTCCTGTTGTCGTCGTGTGGACAGGTGAAAACGGAGCTCTTCGAAAACGCTGACGTCACAGCGTCAATTGACCACCCATCAGAGCATGCGTTCGGTTCTTTAGGGATCACGCAAGGGCATTTTGCTTGTCTGTTTTCTTTTAAGTTCGAATGTCAGTGTTTTCGTGTGGACTGGGATATTTCGAACACGGTCTTTGTGTGGAAGCAGATCTCTGTTATATAGGAAAAAGATGCCTTTTCAAAAAGATCTGGATACATGTCGATGGGGCCTAGGTGTGGCCAAGCATGTTAAGTTTAAAATCGATGTGGATATAAAAACTCTGTAATTGAAAAGACTGGGTAGAAAACCAACTTACTCTTCCATTTGGCATTCCTGCCACACATGGTCCTCATGTTTGCATTTCCACGGAACAAATTTATTATCAAGTTGGCATTTTTTTAATGGTATCAGAAGATGTGCACAATAATCTCTCAAGTGAAGAGGCAACCTAGCATCTGCCATTTCTTGAGCAGTCACCTTCATTTCTGAAATCAAATAATGAGAACAACTAGAAAATCATTTCTAAAGTTATGTAGCTTGAATTTCATGGACAGCATTTGGGACAATGTAGGCTGCATAACCACCATCATGAGCACGACTTTACTGTATTCCACACAAACAAAGTGGAAAGGTTGAAGATGATGGGTGTGCCATGCCAAACATCTTAGGCATTAAACACATTTGAAACACACCATGGCATATTGGTTTTGCTGGAAAACCGGCTGATGAGATAGATAGAGCTTTTGTTGTAAAGTACATTGCGTCCCTGCCTTGCTTCAAAATTAAACAAAATGACATTGGTGTTTTGGTAGCATGGTATTGCAAATGTTTTTTAAATGTGAAGTTGGCCACTTTCATGGTACTCTTTAAGTTGCACTGTCATTGGCGCATAATAGGCCTACTGCATATTACAAATTAGAAGGCCATTTTTTACTTTGGCTGGCAATCAGATTGGAAACATGCATGATTTGCCATGTACATAGTAGCGAGTGAAAAAAATTGAAGGTACGAGCTGTAGACTTAAAAAAGCTGGAAGATGCAAAATTAACAATAAGTCCTTTGTTCGTACAGTAGCAAGTCTGACAAAATTTCATAGTTTTGAGTGAATGAAAGTTCACTAGCCAGACTGGAAAGTTTGTACTGCACGCACAGGAACGCACAAGGTTTTCACTCTGAGCTGTGCAGTTGGCAATAAACGAAGAATTTATTGTTTTAATCTACTGCTCTCAACCGAGATTTTTCCACGCAGCTTTGCTTCGGCCATCTCAACTTGCCTGGCGCAAGATACAAACTTTCCAGTCTGAGTCACTGGGGTCTTGGCCGGTATGGAAAGAAGGGAAACTTCACCAAGACCTCGAGTGTGCAAGAAGGGTCCTCTATTGTTTATCTATTGTCTGTTTTGAATACCCCAGGCCTATTGTTTTTCTTGGGTGTGCAAGTGCTACATGCAGGGAGGAGGGGTCTTGGCAGGGCATTGGGCTATTCCATTTTAAATCCATACAAGCATATGGAAGGCATTGTTTGCTGACGTTTTGCACCCAATAAATCCAGGGGGATTGCATGAATTTAGTGAGGTAATTGCTATGAGCACTCTGCTGAAATCCTCCAGATGTTTTTGGAGGTCCCTCGATTCTGGGTGTTCTTACAATGGAGCTAGATCCTAGAAGATCTAGATTGGATCTTTTATCACACACCTCGGTCGAACCCCTTGCAAGGAATTTGAAATTCCAGAAGATAATGAGCTCTAATGACAATGTCACAATAGCCGCCCTAGCATTGTACCTTGTTCAAGCCAACCAGATAAGGGAAATTCTAGCCAAATAACACTAGTATACTGGATCTGCACCTGGATAATCACATATTTATGTTTAACGTTTTTCTCTTTCAATTTATTCATATATTTACCGTTCATGTTATGTATGGCAGCTATAAGAGTAAACTAAATTTAGTTTTACTCTTATAGCTGCCATACATAACTTTATGTAGTGCTGTATAGCAATGATGATGATGATGATGATCAATACAATGAACCTGGATTTCCAAGGGTCCCTGTACAGCATCCCTAGATTTCCAGGGTGGTTTGAGTCAAGATACGCTGGAAATTATGGCTGTGTTTACACGGGACCTGTTGGAACCGTTCCGTATGGAACTGATTGGAACTGCTTGGAACTGGTCCCACTGTAGCGCGTTTACACGGGATCAGTTCCAAACAGTTCCAAGGGCTTTGTTAAATCACAAACATTTTTCAAGACAAAGACGTCGGCGTCTCTTTTGTTTCTCAAAACAAAAATGGAAATTCTTTTAATTCCATCGTTTAAGACGTCTTTTGTTTATTTCCATGCGTAAATAATGAATAGCAGCGTCATTTCCTTGCCGTTCTCATTTGGAACCGTTCCACCCGTTTACACGAGACCTTTCTGGGTACGGTTCCAAAAAATGGGATTGACTTTGTAAGTGGACCCATTTGGGTATGGCTGGCAGTTCCATTTGGAATGGTTCCAGTGGGTCCCGTGTAAACACAAGGCCTAAACGTACCCATTTTGGTACGGTTCCAAATGGAACCGATCCCGTGTAAACGCTGCCTATGTGTAATCTCACCCCTGGAATTTGCCTTTACGAATTAAAAATGGAATAATAGCCCATTTTCCTCCGCCACGCCCAGACTGCAGAGTATGGCAAATGCACACCCAAGATTTTTTTCCTGAAATATCACTGCACACCTGAGAAGGGGTGTGGCATATTTGAATGTGGGTGTGGCTCTATCTTTTGAAGCTTTTATTTTGCCAGAGTGACAACTGAATGAAGAACTTCTGACGAAATGACTGAAAGTTTGGAATTTCTGATGAATTTGTAGACTTACTACAGTTGTTGTATCTGTCAGTGTAAACAATGCTTGTTGATAATTCAGATCTTGGACTCATTGTAGTAAGTCTATGAATGCCTGTTGAGTTCTGTGTGCAATCAAGTTTTAGGCCCAAATTGTTTCTGCCGTAATACGGGACAGAAAAGCCTTTGAATTGATGTATTTCGCACAACAGTTATTACCATTTTTGTTAAAGTTTCTTTCAAATACAAATTCAAAATTTTATGTGCACACTTGAAGTGCACACTTAGATCAAACTGCACACTTGCACACTCGATATTTTGCTCTTGCACACGAGATCTCGTTGGAAACTGCCATACTCTGCAGTCTGGCGCCACGCATGTCCGTCCTGTCTACGAGTAGCTTATGAGTTGCTTTGAGAGACGCTATATTCATCTTTAAGCACATAAAAGACAACTACAGCCGTTTTCTTACCCTTTCCTCTGTATCGCAACCCAAGAAAATCCTCATCTCTTAGCTCCGATTCCGCCATTTTGAGATGGATAGCCTTCAACCTCGTTTTCACCCGGGCCTCTTGTTCCCATTGGACGATAGTTCAATTCAATTCAATGATTGTTCCTGAAAAACGCAGCAATCCCTGTCCCTTCCCAAAAATTCCCACCATTATATGCCTATCCCATATTCTAAATTTTACAATTTTGTTTTCCAATCAAAAGAAAAGCTGATAAATTTGAAAAAAAATGCTTTCTGTTTCTACACTATTGGTGGTTTTGAGGATTTTATAAATTCGCATTATCCGATAGGTTCTGCAGTAATCCAGTCTATTTCTTCGTAATTTTCCATTCCTTCTTTTGCTCATTGACCCCCCGGGCCCGGGGGAGATACTTCACTTTACATTCATACGGGGGTGTGCGCCGCAAGGATTCCTGCTACGACCCAATCCCAGAAATTTGGTCCGATATTGACACCCAGTCCCAGAATTTTTGTCAGATATTGATACCCAATCCTAGAATTTCGAAGAAGTAACAAAAACAATTCGACGTCAAAGGGATAAGGAATCGAGGGCTAGGAACGATAATGTTTGTCCCAAGTGGCCATTGGAACGAAGCTCTAATCTGGGCACGTTTTTAAACACTAAAATACTTGAAATCTGTTCACCTGAAACTGACCACGTGTTGCTCGAAGCATTATCCAGTTGTACTTTCATTCAGCACCCATAACCAGAATTTTGAGTATAACCCCAATCCCAGAAAATTCCAAGTGAAAGTATACCCCAATCACAGGAATTTTCCAGTAAAAGTATATCCCAATCCAAGAATTTTCAGGCCAAAAACTACCCAAAACTGGCGCACATCCCCGTCTTACCCCATAGTGAAGTACCCCCCCCCCCCGGGTCATTGACCTCATTTCCAAGAGCCATACAGAAGTTTGAAACGAGCATTTAGATAGCCCCTCCCCAGCAGCAAAGGAAAGAGCTCCAATTTTTCAGTTTTCGCAAAAGTTTAGCCTTTCCCATTTTTGGTAAGAAAAAGCTTCCGCATTCGAACTATGGAGCGCCAGAAAAATAAATTGATCACTGCTTTTATATCAAATCCGATCATGTTTGCTACAGCACACTTAAGATCTGAGAAAATATTATGTCTTTGCTTTCTTCACTCATTCAAATTATGACAGCTTCGGCTATTCCAAATATTCTATCTACGAAAGCGAACCATATTTGACTTGTGTTACTTGATACTGATTACAGTGAGTCCCAGAGATCGCCATTGAACTATAAATTCATAGTTCAATGGAGATCGCTCACCAAAAAACGAGACTATTGCTAGCCAAACCGAGACCGCTGTTGGCGGAGGAGCGAAACTAGTGTTACGTCACCCTAAATTACAAACTTACTGGCCATTATCACCCAATGGACATACCACATGGGCACATGAATTGCAGAAGGACGAGGTCTGCCGCGCCGTTCTCAGAAAGCTACCCTCCTCTTATTATCAAAAATTGCTGCCATACCTATTTTCAAGATGAACTTTGGCGGGGAAGTACCCTTTTTGACAATTTTTGCCAACAAATCTTTGTAGAAGGAAAATCTGCCGAAAAACGGACCCTTGTTTAGAGACTTTTAGGCCTAAAACCCACTCATATGGGCGACACATACACCCGTACCCCCAAAATGCTACGTACCCCCCCAGGGGTCCTTCTTCACGGCCAGGCTCCCATTTCTGAGTGTCTGAAATTCAAACTTTGGCCTTAGCGGAAAGTGGTGCCTGCGAAGGTGGTGCCTGCGACGGACCTAAGGGTGACATCGCCTCTTTTACAATCATGTTACCTTGTATTGCAAGATTATCTATTGATTTAAGATCATAGTCTTATGATTACATAACCAGCTTGCTCCTGTGATTCTGTTTTTCTCTAGCTGGAAACAGATAATGTGTCAAATTATCACAAAATTGCAATTCTCGCTATTAACTCTAGCATGTCGTATCGTTAGGTTCAAAATCTTTTCTTTGCGACGACTTTGTAAGGCTTCGGTTCATGAGTTAGAAACACAAACCCATCCATACTTGGCAGTTCTTCGCCTTCAACAGGACAAAACTCGAATTTCTGGAAAACTTGAGAAAGAATAAGAAACAACTCCATTTTAGCAAGGGATTCTCCGAAACAGACTCTCTTTCCAGCCGAAAACGGAAGAAATGAAGAATGAGCCCCTGGAGTGTAATTTCCGTTTTCATCCAGCCATCTTTCTGGTTGAAACTCTTCCGCATGTTTCCAATGACGTTCATCATGATGAATTGCATAATGGTTGATGAACACATGTGTATGTTTTGGTATTTTGAATCCAGCCAATGTTGTATCGCACGTTGTTCTATGAGGCACACCAAGTGGAGCAACGGAAGCAAGCCTCGCGGTTTCATTAATCGCCGCTTCAAAGTAAGGAAGAGAGGGACGGTCCTCCATACATGGGATCCTGTCTCGGCCAATAACACGATCTAGCTCCTCTTGGATTTTCTTCTGTTTTTCCGGCCATAAGACTGAGAAGACGATAAACCAACTCATTGTTGTTGATGTTGTTTCAATTGCAGCGTTGAACACATCAGCCATAATCATAATCAAGTTATCTTGTTCTAAATAACGTTGACTGGTCTTGTTTTCAGCAATTTCTTCATTTGCAGCATCAATCAAAGCGTCAGTGAAATCACGAATCCTCCCTTTTTCGAATGTTTCCCTGTGTTTTGCCAACCATTTCTCCAGAATTGGGTCTCGTAGGCTTGCAGATTCTCGTAAAAGGTTGATATTTTTGTTGGGGAAATGACGTAACCATGTCAAGAAGTCCACACCATTAGCTCCTGCCAGGCCTTCAAACATGATCTTATTGTAGTAAATGATAGTTGTGAATTCTTCGTCATTGATGTCATATTTTGAACCAAAAACAACTGTGCAGATTGTGTTTGTTGTTACAAGACCTGAAATAAAAGTTTACTGTTGTTGAAGAAAGTTCTGTAATGTAAGCAGCACTTGACGGTCGTCATTAACAGTATCACTATATCAACACTAAGGGTACATTTTACCCTTGTTGATCGAGTACATTGACACAAAATCATTAAATTATCAACAAAAGGAAGTTGAAAGATAAAGGGTGATGAATTATTGGAGAAGGGAGAGAACCGATGTTCCCTATTCGAAAACGTGGAGATAGGAAGAAGAACTGACCGATATCCTGATATGACGTGACTGATATGACGAAATGAAACCGAATGAAATGTGCCGCCGATGATCTTCGTGAAAGAGATATCAGCTTTCTGAAAATGCAAAGCGATTTATCTCTCCGGAGACAAAATTGTCACATTTTTAGACATATTCTAGGCATATTCAATCAAATCAAATAAGTAGGGACAGAAATGCATCATGTTCATCTGCGTTGACGGCGTGAAATGTGATTCTTGAGGCCATCAAATCGCTTTGTTTAAAACGGTACTGTATTCTTTCTTTTTCAAATTCACCTTTGCTTCTTCGGAGTGGAAGACCTGGAGAATCAGAGAATTTTGTAGACGTTCACGTAAATCTAGGGAGTTTTCTTTAATCTGAACAAATTTTCTGGCATGGCGTAAAAACCATTTCAACTTAGCCCTAACATTTTCGGCGTGCAGAAAACCAGCTTTCCAATACGGACGAACAGGTTTAGGTCTCAACAAGAGGGGGATGACAGGGTAGTGGCAACATGGTACCAGAGAGGTGGTGCCAGAAGGTGTTATGGCGCCGTGGTGTAATCCTCTGACATTGCAGCCAGAACAGTCAGGCGGAGTGGGTTCGAGTCCCGGTAGGGCCCCACCACTTGAGCCTCATGACAAGGGATCGCGGACTCGATTAGGTCTGCTCTATTTCTGCGACTTCACCTTCACCTTCACCTGATAAAAAGTTCTGCAAAGGTGGTGGAATCTGGTTACCAAGAATAAAGGTACATGTGCTCAGCCTGCATGGGTCAGTACCGATAAAAATTTTGTCAATGGATGTTTTTGGAATTTTTAAATCAAATTTTTAGCCTTTACCGGTAACCGGTACAGACAGTGACACAGGTCTAACCGTGAAAGCTTCCTTTAGTCTTCCTCATCTCATAATTTCAGAATAAAAAAGCGGATTTTAGTCAAGTGAATTTCAAAATGGTCTTGAACATGCCCACTGTTATAACATCGATTTACCAGTACTACGGTCATGATATGCAGGAGCAGCTTCGCTTCAAAACAGCGATCGTTTTTTGTTTATACACCTGGCGGCCTGGAAAAACTTACACAAATCTCTCTTTGGGTCGAATGGCTCTCCTTCCTTAGCAGACAACCTCTCCATGACTTCAGCAGAATGCA
The DNA here is from genome assembly GCA_964019985.1 of Aurelia sp. 4 Dawson et al 2005. NCBI lineage: Eukaryota > Metazoa > Cnidaria > Scyphozoa > Semaeostomeae > Ulmaridae > Aurelia > Aurelia sp. 4 Dawson et al 2005. The sequence goes on along the minus strand of OZ026496.1, from coordinate 1,239,315 downwards.
CATTTATTGTTTTCTCCAATTGCTCCCTATTTGCCCCGTACATCTTCAATGCTTTATGAGCCAGTTTACGAATAGTCTGCCAATATGGACCATAATCAGAGAAAACTATGTCAATACCACATCCCGTCTTCTTTCCTCTTGCTGTTTCAATTCCAGTAATACTTGGAGGCCTTCCTGCATAATCTGAAGATTTTTGAATCAGGCTCTCCTTTGCAGCCTCGATATTGTTAACAACGACGACTCTCCATCCACCGAAAAACAGACTGAAGACGTCTCCATATTTCTTAGAAAGTTTCTGAAGATCTTTTTGGGGTTGGTTAGTCAGCAGATGGATGTTGCCAATGATAGGGAGGGGGATGGGGCCAGGTGGAAATGACTTTGGTCTTATGAAGATGCGAAGATACAGCAATACTGCAAGTGTAAAGCCACCAAGAAGAATTGTTTCGACAAACATCTTTGGCTAGAATAAATCCAAGAACATTTATGCTTGATAAATGAGTCCATGAAAATGATAGTGTAAAACGTACGCCGTACGGGTTTATCACCTTAAATTTGTTCTAAATCTCGTAGCGACAACAGGAAAGAATGAAATATACCAAGAAACAAATAAAGAAACAGACTTTAGGGGAGGGGGTAAACATATTCATTCTTACATTGAAGAGATAAAATATTTTAGGGAGTGGTCATTAAGTATCTGCTATGTGGGGGTGGATGGTATTTGATGGGCCACCAAAAATTTTGGCGTAACTTTTTGGGGCCATGAAAAAAACCAGGTGTATTTTATGGGACCACGAAAATTTAGTCACAAAATGTTATGTTCCACAATTAGGCAATTGGATGCAAATGCTGGACGATTGATCATGCCCCTTTTTCAAACTTGAAACTTGCAATTGACCCCTCACAAACCTTAAATTGAGTTTACTTTGATCAAGATAAAATAATGCTTTGATCCAATACAACTGATTTTGACTAGTCGCTACAAGTATGAGCTTTATACCATGTCCGCAAACATAGCCGCCAAATCTTTTCTTTTGTCAAAAGTTCCCCTGGGGCGCTGACTGATCCTGTGATCAGATCGCGTTTTCTCCTAAAATTGACCAATCAGATACCGTCATTTTATTACTTCCGCGTTTCGCAGCTAGATTTCGGTCATTTGGGGTACTCCCAATAAAAAAACATTGCACGCTCGAGTAAATCGATTTTTTTTGAAAATTTCAACGGGAAAAGGATGCTAATACATATGACCACAAGTGTTCATGTAGTTTCCTCGCAGTTGCTTGGAATGAATGATTAGTGGCAGTTTTAGAGGCAAGCATCAGTTTCTTTAGACATTTGAATACAATTTCCAGTATGAAATCAATAGGAAGATTGTCGGTTACGACTGAAAGTTGGAGCAAAGTATCAAAACAATGAAACCAAATTGATGGAATTACAAATAATTCACAAGGAAGACGACGATGAAGCAGGTTTTCTTTCTATCTACAGGGTGTCCCAGAAAATTTGTGCCCCGTTTGCCTGAAGACCACGACAAAGCAGCAAAAGGTCGTCACCATATTTTGGCATGATGTTGCTCGCAAGATGTTAAATTAAAGTTTGCTTCCATCCCCGTAAAAATCCGTTTAGAAATGATGGAGCTATGACGTTCAGAAGACCAAATTTCTCTGATGACTGAAACCAGCGGTCGGCCATTTTGTATTACTATTTTTGCAACGATAACCAGCTTCATGGATGAGCTGAAACAGTAGCCTCCAATCTCATAGCTCTCGCGAAAGTTTCAATAATCATCAGAGACTTCAGCTATTTCTTACCCCACAATCCTTTATTGAATGTCAAAACGAAGACGAGGATCCCATGATAAAATAAACAATCGAAAGGCAATGACAAAAATATAGTCACATTTTTTTTCCAGGTGTGATGGTTGCAGCAATTATTTAGCTTATCTATCAGTTCAAAATGAGACAATACAGCTCCAAAAATCTTTTGCCCTCCTCGTTTCTTTTAGTTCATTGTCTTCGGTAGTAAATCAACAATTGCTTGAAACAAATGAAGGGAGAAATCTGAGTAGGGATACGCTAGGGATGGCGACAAATTAAATGTGAAATATATTTTTGTCGAAGCTTTTGATTTTTATTACTTTGGGAATTCTGATCTTCACTTTTGCATTCTATCAAAGATCGTGGGGTAAAAAATAGTCTAACTCTCTGATGATTAATGGAATTTTGATGAGAGCTATGACATTAAAGGCTGCTATTTCAGTTCATCCATGAAGCTGTTTATCTTTGCAAAATAGTGAGATAAAATGGCCGACCACTGGTTTCAGTCAACAGGCAGATTTGGTCTTCTGAAAGTCATAGCTGCATAATTTTTCGACGGATTTTCACGGGAACGGTGGCAAAGTTTAATTGAACATCTGAAGAGCAACGTCATGGAAAAGGTTAGTGATAATCTTTTGCTGTTTTCTCGCAATCTTCAGGCAAACGGGGCACAATTTTTCTGGGACACCCTGTACTTTGCAGATGTTGTATTGCTGTGAGCACATTTCAAATTATTAAATTCTTATAAAGGGTGATTTTGACAACGACATATCACGCTCATTGTTTACAAGCAATCATGAAGCAATGCTATATCATTGCTTACAAGAAGCCGCTAATAGCCAACTCTGTGCCTGTGTGAAGTTGTAAAATCAATTTTGTAAAAAAATTAGAAAATCTATAAGAAACTTTAACCCCGGGAAGAACTGGGGTCAAACTTAACAACTCTAAGCCCAGCCCACAGACAAGTTTGTTGTAAAAGTTAGAATAGTTTTCACATCCTTTTTATAAGGAACTGAATATTTGGGACAGTACTGAAAGTATCGAAAATTTCTTAAGATTTTCAAATTTTTAGCATTGGTTTGAGTACATCGATACTCCAAGTTTCTTCAGAATTTCCCAAAGGTTCCATAACAGTCTTCATGTCTACTACTTTTGACCTGAACATTTCAAAACAAAAAACTTTTATGGAGCCTTTCCAATCAGACCTTTTTCAAGTACCTTCCAAGCAATATGATACACGAAATAGTGAATATAACGTAAGAAAGTCCGAAGGATTTCCTCTGTCATTTTAAAAAGTTTCTTAACATATATTTTCCACGTAAAGGTATGTTTTTATGACATTGCTTATGAGAAACTCAACTCTTAAATCGCCAAGAAATTAAGAAGCCTTGATACTTAGAAAATTTAAGTTTAGAAACTATTTACTTTAGTAAAGGAAATCCTTAAAATGTTCTTTCTTTATTATCATTTGTTTACGTATCATGTTGCTCGTAGGTACTTGTTCACTTGTTCTTGAATTATGTCTAAACAGCATCGCAAAGGTTTCAAGGACCTTGTTTTGAAATTCTCGAGGACACAGGAAGGGGAACACGAAGAATCTGATAATCTTGAGAGACTTGTAGTACTGACGCAAATTCTTAGATATTCTTAGCTTCTTGTAAAAGGTACGTGTACTGGAGTTTCTTAATGTTTGGCGGTCTGATGGCTGAGTTTCTTAAAAGCAGGTTCTTACGACAAGAATTCGTGTAATGCAACTGTTAGTAATTATCGTTTGGAAATTTAATTTGTTTTGCAACTCCAGCAAACTTTTTGATACGCAGGCAAACTTTTGAAGTTATTTAGCAAATTTCTTGTATATTCTCGCGACATATCATCAGGCAGTCAATGCAAATTTGTTCTTAGCGTCTTTCTTTCGATGTGAATGCTTTGCAGCCGTTGGAGAAGATGTTGGGAAGTTCAGGACGGTCTTTTAGAGATCTAATAAAGCTTTTGTCGAGCTACGAGCTCTACCATTCAGCGTGCGTTGCATTTGAATGAGATTTTGTTTTCCTTTCCCCATTTTTGAAGTAACATTTAAGACGGTAAATCATCTTACCGACAAAAACATGACAACACCATCGCCTGTAATTATTTCTTTTCCCTCCATTTCCTCTCTCCTGTTGAGTCTAGATCAGAGAGGGGCACAAGTTGCCATATGGGGAAGAAGCACGGACTCTGGAGGGGGTAGGGGTCAGAAATTCGCATGGCAAGGCGAAATAAGGCGCAGATTTCGAAATTTTCAGAAGAACCATTCATAAAAGTATTCATATTGTTGATAATTTTGCCAAAGACTACTTTTTGGGGGGGAAAGCGAGCAAGATGACGTTACCTGTTTGAAGAAACATCGAATTCCAACATTCAGATCGCCGTAATTTTTAAATCTTAAATGGTGGCACGGAGACTACATGAACACTTGTAGTCCTATGTATATTCATCCTTTTCCCGTTGAAATTTTCAAAAAATTCGATTTACTCGAGCGTGCAATGTTTTTTAATCGGGGGTACCCCAAATTGCCTAAATCTAGCTGCGAAACGCGGAAGTAATAAAATGACGGCATCTGATTCGTCAATTTTAGGAGAAAATGCGATCTGATCAGAGGATGAGTCAGCGCCCCAGGGGAACTTCGGACAAAAGAAAAGATTTGGCGGCTATGTTACGTCCGCATGGCTAGACATCACTGCTGATATGACTGCCAAGCTTCCTATAATGTTATTGTGACGTCAGATGTAGATTGTGCATAGTTTCACAAAACAATATCGGTTCTTGGAATCTGCATGAAAAATTGTTGACTCTTGTCAATAGAAAGTGACAAACTAGCCCCATCAGTTGCTTTTAAGGTTGATGCATTCGGCCCAATACTTTGGTCAAGTGCATGTTATGAAAAGGTACAGTGAAATGTACTCATCAAAAGTATTATACGCTCTTGATTGCAAACAGACCAAAATCAGTTAGTGATGATGACCCACAATATGTTCTGGAAACCAAATGATTTTTATGGGGTCATGAAAATAACCTGGTCATTGATATGGGGCCAAAAAGAATTTATAGGAATTTAGGATGGGCCAAGAAGTTTTCTGCTAGATTTTTGGAAAATCCACCACCCTGATATAGCACATACTTTATGACCTGCCCTTTAGATTTTCGTCACCTGTTGAAAAATATTTCCGCCAACAATTATGGACAAAATAGTCAAAATATTTAGATATTTTGGTAGGAATTTAATCATCGAAGCTGTTACAATCAAAGCAGAACAAGCGTACCATGTTAATTGAGTTTTTCATGATAGCATGACTATTCGGATATTGCTTTGTTATTTGCCCCCGTCTCACTCGAATATTGCTCCTATTTGGGAGGAGCAGAGAGGATTACAATAGAAGTTCTTTCCCATGGAGCTTATTTCCCAAGACACCTCTTGTTTCAGGGGGCATCTCTGTGAAAGAATGTGCAGTCTGTCATTAAAGGGAAGAAACACGCTCTGACGTAGTAATCTACAAAAGAACAAAGTTCCTTGCGGGTAAAGATTGAAATTCTTTCTGAAATATTTTCAGTCGTAAGCAAATTACCAGCAGTGGATAGATAAGGATAGATTACATAAAAGAACATAAAAGAATGGACAATGCTGGAGTTTGGTGAAATTATGGAGAAAGCGAGAGACAGAAAGCAGTGCCAGTGGAGGCTGACTGTGAGGAAAGCATCAAATGCCCCTACGATCATGAGGCTATGGGTTGATGATGATGACGAAGCAAACTGCCATATCTCCAGGACTGTGTCTCGAAGAAACTAAAAATTCAATTTAAAGCTGATTTTGAGATCTATCAATATGCCTAAATGGGTTCACACGTTATTATTTGTGCAGTTTTCGTAGAAAAATGTTTGCAGTTTTTTGCTTGGTCTTAACAACTGATGAAAATTTTTGCGTTCCAGGGCTCCACATGTAGAGGGAACGCTGGGCCAGTGTTGCATCGTTTGAATCGTTTTGGCTCCATCATGCTGTAAAAATGATGCGCTCCACGGCTCCAGGAAACCCCTTTGGGGTCCTCACCAGAGTGGAAAATAACAAGCAAAACCGTCCTCCCATTAACAAGTTGAGTTGAAGCCGTGGAGCTGTGCCATTTTTGGACTCAGCAAAACTGGACCTGCTAGAAACTGTGGCACTTCAATAATAATGAGAATCCATAACATGAAATATATTATCAAAATGCGAGATTTGTTAAAAATCATACTTAATACTCACGCAACAAGATGTCTTCTCGATCAAAGGTATTGCTGGAGCAACAGCGAATGGTGATTCAGCAAAATTTAGCAGCAAACAGGAATGAGAAATTCAAACAATGTTGTTTGGACGCTTTCTGTGTCCAACGGTACGCTGAATACCAGGTTTGCAGACTTTGGCCTAATCTTGTCAACTGTAAACAGTAACAGTCAACAACACAATATTATTCAAATCTTGGAACAATAAAAAGCCTGACACACTCCACAGGGGGCATATTTCACTGCAATTTATATCGAATTAACACGAGGAGGCGTCTCGAATTTCAGATCACAAAAAAGGAATAGTAATACTGGTTATACAACACATGAAACTGTACCATAGGCTATTGACTGGGAAGAAATTTCGCAATGTTTTTTGCTCTGTATACTATCGCAGCGTCCACATGACCAAGAAATGCGTCCAAAATGTCAGGGCGTTACTTAGTAGGAAATATCTTACACTTCACAACATTTCAAACATTTCAAGGGCAATTTTTCTCAGGCTGGTTTTCGAAAAATTTCCTGAAAATAAAAAGGGCACTTCTGTTAATTGCAAAATCTTGGTGCATGTGCTCCTAGTGCCCCTGGTTCCTACGGCTATGCAAAATGCCACCTATTTTCGGCTTCCAGATACACTGAAGCAGTATGAATAACGAATCTTACTTTGTGGCAGACCACATAAATTGTGCGGTACCAAGAAAGCATATATGTCAATACTACAAAATAAAAGTGTGGTTTTAAATAAAAGACTTTCTCTAGATCAGACTGAAGGTTTCACATTATTGATCGTGAAACTGCTTTAAAGAATCATTGACTTTGATCGAATCAGTGGCGGCGCCACGGAGGGGGGGGGCTTGTTGGAGGGGTGACTTGTTCAAAAAGTCGGCAAAAATAATCACAGAAAATGGCATAAAAGTAGTTGGTTATACCTCTGGATTAAAGAATTTCGTCAAAATCCCCCCACTTCTTTCAGATTTTTCGGAACTATCTCCGTCACTGGATCGAATTCACAAGGACTAAAAGTATGGCATCAAGGGTACAAAGCGAAATTATCGAATTCTGTTTAAATTAAGTATTACTTATTCAAATCTTCTTACTGTCGTGTTTTCCCTTCCCCTTCAAGATGATTTTAGCAAAATCAGTTTTGCGTACATTTGGTAGGAAGAGGTAGGGCATGCAGCCATCCGGCGATACATTAATTAATTAATTAATCAATTAATTAATTAATTAATTCATTCATTCATTATTTTTTACACACGATATCCCTTCAGTTAAAAACCTAATACAATGCTAGTAATATCTATCATAAAATTTTTAAAAAATGGACTGTTCTTCCAGAGGATCGTGTTTCAGTGTTTTGTTCTTAGCATTCTCAGCTCATCAGGTGCGCTTTTAGTCCTTTTTTCAAGCGCTTTAGTGTTCGGATTTCTCTAATATTAGCTGGAATATCGTTCCAAGCTTCTAAGGCAGAGTAATAAAATCCTTTTTTGGCATGTTCAGTTTTAAGCCTTGGGATCTGGAGATCCTTGCAATTCCTTGTTTCATAATTTGAATACGCGGATCTATATTGATACTTGTCCCAAAGGCTTTCTGGGCTCAGCTTGTTCAGAATCTTATATGCCATCACAGAACGATCAAATCGAATAAGATTTTCAACACTTAACCAATTAGATGACCATTCGTCCTTTATGCGTGCATTTCCTATTATTGCACGAGCCTTGTTATGCAGACGTTGGAGAGTGTCTAATTTTGTTTTTGAGAGACTCCCCCAAATAACAGAGACATTTAGCCATTTAATCACAAAGAGCATATAACTATAACACTTTGAATATGAAACAAAACGTTGATATTTTCGCATCTTCCTTCTGTATATATCATATGATATACCATATTCAACATACTTAAAAACTGAATTCACGCTTGAAGAATTTTTTTGACTTCAGCAGCCTTGCATGACTTGCGTCTGTCCAAATGAGGCTTGTGACGGCAGCATCAAGTAAGGAGGAATTTTAAAAATAAAAATTCGAGACTTTAGCATCAACAAGCGACACACAGTTTCGAAGAATACATTCACATATCTGAATGCAAGCCTAAGGGGTCTACCGGGCAGATGAGCATCCGTGCGCCCGGCAATAGGTCCCAATTTCAATAAAGAGTCCGGGAAAGGACTACACCCTTTGTAAAATGTGAAATAAAGCAACTTTTACCAGAACAAGTCAAAGGGATTAAAAACGACGGCTCTAGCTATGTTGCTGCGTCTTATCCTAGGACTAGTATTGTGTTTCAAATATTTTGTTCCAGAAAAGGTCCTGACAACCACATCCCTGTCGTCCTACAGTACGGAAAACCCGAGGAGTTGGAGGAGGGGTGTGCTTGATGGTGCCAACCCTTGTGATAGACTTATGGCAGACTAGAAATTTGTGTTTGATTGACTCTGATTGAAATTCTTAAACGGTAGGTTAGGCAAGTTTGAGAAGTTTGGATGGCCTTCAAATCCCTCGGCTCAAAAAGACAGAAGATTTAGCTGACTTTGGAGATATTTCTCAGTTTTGCCATGGTCAAATAAGAAACCTTGCCTTTTAAAGGTGTTGGTGTTGGGTTGGGAAATACATTTCCATTCCTGCGAAGCCTATTGTTGTCGGAACTTGATAGGTTTGAAATTACCAATCAAACACACCCTCAACCTCAATTCTAGGGCTATCATTGTCTTCAGCCTCATTTCTTTAAAACAATCGGTTGACTTACCCTAAATCCTAAATCAACGAAAATAAAGTAAAAGAAGAGGGAGTAAGAGATGAAAGTCTACGGCACTGAAGATGTGACGTCAGTTCTTCAGCTGAAAACCGCATTGTGATGTTGTATGTTGTAGCCCTGAACATCATCAAGAAATATTCAGTCAGAATGAATTCAGCTTATTGACAAAATAGATATTGCTAAATTGCAATAAATAATACTATTCTAATAACATGTCATAGAGACCATCATCATCACTGAAGTCTTCTATCAAATTTTCTTCAAAAGTGTCTATTTCTTCGCTATTTGCTTGTGTCTCTATAACTAATTGACTTAAAGTTACCGAGTTCTCACCTCCCTGCCTCATTTCAGTGCTGACATTAGATTTCATCGCCTCGCTTTCAGTATCTTCTGCCTCTACTGCATCATTTGCCAGCTGGTCCAGACTGGAGCTAAGATAATGGAAAAAAAATATAATCAAAATTGCTTCAAACCAGAAGAAAATGGCCCGGGGGGGGGGTGGTGGCTTCCATATCTAATGCCACGGGTACGCGCGGCCATTGAGGCGGATTGGTCTTGAGCCTCAAAAATCCTTAAATATGGGTCTCCATTAGGAATGGATAGCTTTTTGACCCGCAACAAAAATTTTTCGAAATTGCTATTTCTAACGTTGGTTTTTCTTCGTCTTGGTTCTGAAAATAGGCTTGTGGCAATTTTACTTATCTTCATCATTACAGAATCAAAAGTGAAATGATCTCTGGGAAATTCAACAGGTTTGCAACCCCGGAAATCCATAGAAATTGTCATAAAATTCAACAGAGAATCCTTGAATCTGGGTCTTCCCCAAAATGTTGGGCGGCACGCCCCTGTCACCCCAACACTCGAGTTACCAGCACGGGGTCCAAGGGTGGGGGAAATGGATTGAAAGAAAGTTTTCTGAGATCAAGCATAGAGAGAAGTAACAAAGAGGTGAACCAAGATAAGAATACCAAGAGCGCTAAAATATAACAAGATAAAACAGGGGCTCAAAATCCAAAATTGAATATTTTCTCCCGTTAGCGCACTGATCATCTCTCTAGTTGCAAATAAGTTCCAGCCTTGGTTACCCAAAGTGCTTTGTGAATACGATGCAGCTTTTGAAAGTCTGAAAATCAAATCTGACCTGTTTGGAAGCGATGGGTCCATACTGTAATTGTTGAACTTGCAGACAAGATCGACTTAGTTGACTTCTTTATCAATTCAAATACTAACGATGGTACTAACGATGTGCTCCAAACGTACGGATATTCCGAGTCTCTGGGCTCTAATATTTTACAGATTCTTTTATACGGGGATAAAAACCTTCCTTTGGGGGCAAATGCTTTAATCCTGAAGTTAACAATTAAGTTCATGTTGGAAACAGAAGGCTTTGATTAATCTATCCACTTCCCTACGAATACCCCTATACCCCAACCCTATTTGTATTTAGTGTTCGTAGTTACTTTTTGCGTAATAGTTTGTGGTAGCTTGCAACCAAGTAAGAAATTTTCATTCTTACCTAAATCTTTGGGTTCGAAGAACCAACAATTTTTATTCAGGTTTCAAAGTCTCAGACTTGTTTACATCTGGAATTACTTTGTAACAAGCTACCATCTCTCAAAGCTTAATGTCGTATTTACTTGTATGTTGTTCGTTTATGTTTTCCGTTCCCTCGTTGTTTCTTTGCGTAAATTTCTTGCATTGTCCTTGTTTTGTTTCATGTAACCAAGGGGTAGCCGTGTAATCTCGCTCCTCTTGGAATTGTCCCTGTAGTGTCATATAGTCATAATTAGAAAGTTAAGTAGAACGTAACAAACATTGTAAATTTTTTATCTGAATGTAAAAAAAATTCAAGTACTGCTCTGCTGTCTGAATCTAAAGTTACAGCTTAGGCTAAATGAGATTTTTCACGCAGTCTTATCTGAAGTTGGGACGGCCCCAAAGGAATCTGGGTAAACATTGCTCTATAACGGAAGATCAAGCTGTAAATAGCGTCAAGGAATTTTTTATCGTAATACTTTCCGCCTCGGAGAATTTCGATTAATTTGATATGACGACTTACAACGGGCGTATGGTTTCCAGTTCATGGCTCAGGGAGCACGTTCACATGTATGGGAACATGATTAGACATACTCTAACGCTACTTTAAGCGCAATCTGTCTTATCTCTACATTCTGTCCCAGTTGGAGGAACCTCGTTTTCTTGGCATCATGCTTGCTAAATATATGTGCTTTGGAAATTTAATATTCCATTCACACTGGTACAGTTAAACATGTATTTCTAAATTAACTTACATTTCAACCAATCAAATGACTTTGATTTGTCAGTTAGAAAAATTAGAACGCAAGATTTGATAACCATTAACTGGTTTAGTTTGTGCTTGTTTAACATGTCAACAGGAAGAGAGCCTGCAGCTCTTTTTAAGAGCACTGAACAAAAAGAGCTTTTCGCTTTCAAAAAGTAACCTTACCTGGTGTGAAACGTATTGAAGTTGAAATGTGAAAACATTTGCACGAAGGATATATGACCTATGACGAAAAAGAAAGATTCAGCTCCCTTGCAGATGTATCTTTCTTGGTATCAAAAAAGATTTGGTTTCAGGTTGATGACGACAGGGGATATTTTGGCATTGGAAGAAAGGCAAGTGAAATTTCACCGTCAAGGTCTTTAAGGCTCATATGAGGATATCTCTATGGTCTGTTTCTTTTATCGAAGTTGGAAAGTATGAATTTGTGTAAAACTCGCCCTTTTGCGCAATTCAGTTTCTTCCAACGGGGATCACTCGAGGGGCATATGATAAAATATTTCTGAGGTGGGGCGTATTCAAAGGTAGGGACTAATGGAGGCTTGCGGTGGCCAAAAGGGCCAAAAAATTGGAAAATCTATAACATGACGTAAGCATCCCTATTCACCTGATACGGAATCTGATCAGCGAAATGTTACTAAAAAGCAAACGTCCTAAATCTTTAACCAAGGTTAGTGTTAAATTCTGTTTCTGTGGACTTAATGGTTTCAAAGAAACTTGAGCTTTTTCGCTACAATTCTGCCGTTGGACTGGACTTTCCTAAAATCTGCAATATTTTTAGATAATCCTAATCTTTATTCAAAGAATTCAAGGAAATTCAGGAAACAACAGCTTAAAACTTTGTGATTTCTAAATTCTTTATTTTTCAAGAAAAATTTATGAACGTCCATATTTACAAGTAAAAAAGGCTCCAGAACTGATAACAGTTTACAACCAATAAAAAATAAGAATGTTTTCCATCTAGATTTGCCAGTCACGAATGCTAAGGTTAATTTCCAGTCAGCGGAATTTTCCGAGGGGGCGGAATTTTAGACCATAGAAGGTTGCTCAGCAGTAACCATCTATTCAAGTTCAGAGCGACATTTTCTCTCGCAAACAAAAGAATTCCCGCCAGCCCGGAAAATTCCACTGGCTGGAAATCAATCAGCCTTTATAAAGTAAGCGATTGCATAATTTGGAAGCAGCGACTGGAAATTCTCGGTCTCCACGTGTTTTGTATTTTGTTCTCAGAAAGCTTAACATTAAAGATGCATTTGACCTGAGGGAATATCTTCTTTGTGCTTACATAGAAAACATACTCGTCCTGTAAGACCTTATGCTGACCATATGGTTTTTTAAGATGACTGCCTACTTGGTGTTCGTAGTGGAACATTCGTCTTTGCAAGATATGGAAGAACTTCAGTGTGCAAATCAACAGCTGGATGACGCAAATCTACAAACAGAAAGCAATCCTTAAAATTAAACTAAAGACAACCAGTTTCAAACATGAGAACTTATTTCATGGGAATATTTCCGCACTATTCATTTCGAGGGGCAAATCACTTTTCAAAATAGTGCACGTGATTTTTGTGATGCTGAAATCACACAATCTTTTCTGTGATTCTTCATACGATTAGGGATCTCGAGCAATCATATGTGTCATTCTGCAGTAATCTTTCAGTCATTTTGTGATTTTGTGATTTTCGAATGTGACTTTTTCATTTTGACCTGTGATTTTTTGTGATTGAAAAGAAGGTGCACGAAAATAATTAGTGGTTTTGCCCTCGCTTCATCAAAAATAAAATCTCACACGATTACTAGGGCGTGTCGAGAACACAACAGGGTCACAGAAAAAACGAAATGAAAAAGAAAGCGATCTGCTTGAAAATGAACAAAATCCAGAGGGCGGCTTTCAGCCTTAAAAGTGATAGACATCAAGCCAATAAGCTACAGATGGCTAAGACGACTTTTTTCATGAAGCTCTTTGCCAGCATATTTAGCGTAATCTTGCACGAGCACAATTTCTCATGAAAGAAGACACAGTTTCACGTGAAAGCACTTAAATTTTTTGACGTTGAATATGTCCGAAAGCTGCTTTATGTTTGGATTATCTGCTTCTTCCATCTAACCGAGTGGTAAATCACTCCAAAAATTTTGTAAAAAACCCTAAAACTCTTTTTAAAAAATCCAAAAAGTCTCAAAAATCTCAAATATCATAAATCCCAAGTGAAATCCTGAAAATGATTGAAAATTTCAGAAAGTTCCAGATTTCTCCGCGAAAAAATGATATATATCAATTTTCAAAAACATTTTTCGAAGATTTTTCGACAATCTCACAAATCGCTTACATTGTCAAGAATTCTTACAAAATCTTCAAAACCCTTACCAAATCTCGAAGATCTCCGAAGATCTCGAAATATTTTGAAATCTAAAGAGTTTAACAACCTAAGAAAGCCTTACAAATCTTTGGTAGTCTCTGAAAAATATAAAAAATGCTTGAAAAATCTGAGAGATTCTTAAATTCCCAAAATCTTGTACACTTTTATTTTGGAGTGACTTGCCCCACACTCATACCCACTGACTTTCTTCTGATTTGATGATGTCTTTATTTCTGCTAATCGGATAGTGATACGAGCAAAACAAATATTCATCACACAGCTCTTGTTTCACGTTGATAAAGTAACTGGTGATACGTCAACCTTCAGTTCTGCGAAGACCACTGGAAACAATCCACATTCATTCGTTTCATGGCTAAGAATTTATGCTTTTATTTCTTGAGACGCTTCCTTCTAGAGACCACATGCACAGAGTTGACGATTCATAAATGTTGATATTTCCTGCAAGAGGACTTTTGGTTATTCTAAAAAAGAATCCAAATCGAACGATATTTTTATAGACTTCAAAGATATTTCGCTGGTTTACAATCGTGATGGAAGCTCTTACAGCTCTCAATTGAATTTCCGCATAATTTTTCGCTTGATCCACGTTCTTTTACAGGATTGCTAAAGGTCTATTATTAACACGAAAGGGCTGACTTCAGTAGAATAAAGATGTTTATTAAAATCTGTTACACATCGGACGTCAGGTGAAGATATTCAAAATGTTCTGCACGAGCAATTCAATGGTCATCGCAAATTTCACTTGACATCTGTGAGACAGACTTTGGGAATACTTACCATGAAAAAGATCTTCTGCTGTTTGCTTGTTCGAATTTGCCTGCAATCAATAAATCATTGGTTTTGGCATATCAAAAGGATAGTTAATCAATCAGTCAATCAATCGATCAATCAATAAACCAATCAGTCAATGCTTGAAATGAGTGAATCAATGAAACAATCCCTTCCTGACATGAACAGCCGCAATGTTTTGTACGGCGGAAATTCTGGACGGGGAGCAGTGGCGGCGTTAGTTATTGTTGCTGGTGTTCTCTCGTAGAGTTTCTGATGTTCAGCATTAGAAACGTATGCACCTATACTAGTCTGACATCCAATGTGAAACGGATTCTAGCATTTATCAGTATTCAAACGTCTATTTGTAGTTTTTGTATGTAGCTGTTTATAAGTTTTTATTTGATTTTGCTTATTTTTTGTTTCTATCTATTTTTCGTAATAGTTATGTATAGTCAATATAAATGCAATTTTCATATGTCTTTGATTTAAATAGCCTTGGGTTGTGGTTGTAATTTGCTCCTCTTGGTTACGTCATCGTAGCATTGTTAAGTAGTTTAGAGCACTGTAATTGGTAATGCGACTTGCAAATTTTAGACTGCATTTTTCAAAATGCATGAACGCGTGAATTGAATGTATCAATGAGTTAATAAGGCAATCATCTGCTTAACGATGAGAGAGACCGTGATTTGATTCCTAGCATGGGAGATTCAACTTCATGCAATAAATGCCACCACACCAGTAACCTGCAACAACGAATCAACATATTCCCTCGCTCGCTCGGTTTCTCCTTGCCTCACCAGAGGTGTTTTAGCACGCGTTATGCTCTTAAGAGCAAGAAATCACTTGGAACAAGCTTTTTTATGCTCTCAGGGTTCACGCTTTCGTCCTCCCAAAGGAATCCTACGTTCTAAGTCATGGCTTTTAAAGTAGAAATATTGGAAAAATTTGTTCATGATTTTTGGCACGTTTTGAAGGTTTCTTGACGAGATTTTCACGGGAAAACGCGCCAACATTTCAGAACGGAATGGAGGAGTTAACCCTATCTGGACCGGGGGGGCTAAAATAGCCCCCCTCCCACTTTTGTCTGCGTAACGTTTTTTTATACTTTGTAGGCTATTTCTCTTTCGTGACTTTTCCTGACTATCTTTTTCACATCTTCTCTTCAAATTTCGTCATGATATCCGATCTATTTCTGGAAATACAATAATTATTGAGAGAGTAGTTTTATTTTTTGCTGGTTTTACGGTCAAACCCTTTATAACTTTAAACTAGGATAATTCTTGATAGAACGAAGATAACTTAATGAAATTTTCTGTGCAACCCTTAATTAATACGAGAATATGGAAAATGCTCAATTTTTTTGATGTTCTTATTGAAGACGTAATTCATGACATCATATATCTAATGAATTTAGGTAACAAATATAGGATAACAAATGTCATTATTTTTTTAAAGCTATATTTTTATGATAACTTGATGCTTTATCTGATAATCAAACTTAAAATAAGAGTCCCTCTGAATAAGTTTCTACAGTCAAATCAGTAAGACTACTGTTTTGGACCAGAAACAAAGAAAATTGATGACGTCATCGAAAGTACAATAATCACAGTAAAATAAATTAGATATTCGGACTTTTCACATCAAATTACACTAGACAGCCAAGTTTCATCTTTCTAGCACTTATCAATTCGGAGTTCTGATGGGGGCTAATTTAGCCCCCCTCGGCCTGAGGATGCTCAGAAAAGCCCGGTCGAGATAGGGTTAAGTCATTTCTGAAGTCGATTTAACAGGTCCACGATCGAATAAGGTAAACATTAAGAGTATTGTCTTCATACCCTGGGAGCAATGTGTTTCAAATGGAGGTTGATTCTCTAATTACTCACCACCCAGCAAAAGCTACATGTTGTGGTTGTTCTACAAGAAAACAAAGCGGAGAGATGTATACCTCCCTGAAAGCTTCGAACCATTGTGGCTTATGAAGTGGTCTCCATCCACCCGACACAGAACCGGTTGATGAATTTGATCTTTGAATATTTGCGAAAATGACACCACGGGTTGCCAACGACGAAGAATAATTTGTCATTACTTCTCTCGTCTAAATAAAGATTATATTGCGTTTCAAAGATTATATTGTTAATAAGGCATTGAAGAGAAAAATGCGTACTGAGTAGAAGTAAAGCCAGAGATCTTTTCGTATCGACTTTGCAACCCAGAGCGATTATCAGAAGTAAATACGGCGAGTAAATATCGTAATATTTGGTAAAGTAATTTCTGATACTTTTAATTACATTCGATGGATTACAATCAAAGATAAAATGTCCTGTTGCATGTAGTGCAACTTTACATCGATAAACAAGTAAACAATGTAAAATATAATCACTTTGAGATGAACTGCATCAGGAGATAAAGGTAAATAAAATCAAAGAAAATCGTTAACAAATAAGGCCTAACTGATCAATCATATTGATGAAGATATACATACCGACCACAGTCCTGTAATGAAATCAGCTTCACTAAAATGGTTGCTTGCATTTGCCTGGAATAAGAATTTGGATTCAATGCACGCGAAATCATTCTCACCTTTGCTTATTAAAATATAACTTTGCGTATCAATTGAACTAAAATGCCAGGATTTAAATGTACTAAACGTATCGGGCGTAGCCCTTAATCACTATTTACTGAAACTATTGCCGTACGTCATTCTCAACATTTTATTACACTTGCTCATTAAACCGCAGAAATTTTGAATAGGTGAATTTCTCATACATTGTTTTCAAGCAAGTGCTCGTCATTTTGTGCCGTTAACTAAATTTGCGTCTTATCATGATAACGTTCTGTATCGAGCGGTCAGAGAGTTTCAAAGAATGAACATCATGAAAGGAAACAATAAAATTACTCGGAGTGCTACAATTGACAATTAAAAGTGATACAAATTTATTGCAACATCCTTTGTGAACAGAAGCTAATGAAAGGTTGAACGATTGATAAAATGAAAACAAAACACTAGAAAGCTGGGACAAAAGTTGGGAATGAAATATTGGAAAAGATGAAGATCATACCACATCATCAATACTGCTATAAAATCCAAGATAATTCTGATGAAGGTAAAGGTTGAACGTGTCATTTTGAACATGTGTCTTCTCGATAATTACCTACAGAGTGACAAAATGATAAATCTCATTCATTGTTAATACGCAGTAACAGAGAAGATGGCACCGAAGGGTATCGAGCTATTACAGACAAATGAAGGAGCTATACGGCAACTTAGGTTAGAGGTCTGGGGTAATATAAACATAGCCTATCGTATTTCATTTTATTTGATGATCTCGAGTGATTATTAAATGAATTGATTGGACCAATGGAGGCGTGCAGCTATCTTTCGTTCTATTTTTAAACCAGACGCTCTGTGTCCGTCATTTGTATTTAAAGGGGCTGGTTCATGTAATCGTAAACAAACCTGTTATCTCTAACAGCATTAATCTAAAATCTACAATTGTTGCCCACACGTGGCCATTGTATTCTGCACAGATTTTGGTGGATGAGGTGAATCCACAATAATAAAATTGCTTCTAAAAATCCACCAATACGTATCTGTACAATCGTAAAACATGAGTGTTTCGTTTGTTTCTCTAGGAAATAAAAGAGTCTAAATAACACCTTCATTTTGAGAAAAGAAGAAGAAAATCTCTGTGATATGGCCTATCAAAAATATTGCAGAATACTCGTTTCGAAAGAAATTTATTTGCATTACGTGGTCCAGCCCCTTTAACGGTTCTATCGAAATGTCATGATTGAAATACAAAGAGCGATGGGGAATTCTTCCTTCGCAATCTCTCGTTGATTGGTGGTAGCTTGAAATAAGGTAAAAAATTTGTTTGCCATTACTCTTAGTATTTGATTAGGCTATTACTAAAATAGGGAATCAGGGAATCGGGGAATCGGGAAATCGGGGAATCGGGGAATATGGAAACGGTAAGAGATATCGGTATGCAGTTTGTGGTATAATAACTAACTACCAAATACAAGACTGTAGCGAGTTACTGATCATCAATCTAATCACTTTAATAACAATCAATTTATTCACAGTTGGCAACACATGTCTATGTTCATTAAAACATTGAGAATAACATTATACTAGCTAACCTAAACCAAATAAGAATAATACGACACTAGCCAACTGATAAAACCAATGCATTGTGTTCTTTCGTGGAATTCCCAAACCATCATCTAAGATCGTCATTAGAACGCAGTGCAAGCTCCTTACCGCCATCCTTAGCAGAATCGTTGTTTCATCCAAAAAAGTTAGAACGATTTCTATTGTTAGAACGATCTGGTCACCAGCTTTCTTTTCAAATCGTTTTGTTATCAGCACCAATAGGCAACGCGGGAAAGAAAAGTAATGTGAGAAATTTCCAGAATAGAACAAGATTAAATGTTACATAATGAGGCTCTGTCCAAATGGTCATTGAGCCATACTCGTATTGCATTGAATGACGCACCTCTGGATCGATAAGGAGTCTGTCTCTAAGGTGTTTCTGTAAATGCGCCGGTAGTTGCTTTGATTTCTCAGCTGCTGGAATAATGTCTCCTGAAACAAACAAAAAATAAGATGAAAACAAGAACACTAAAAAGTGGGCTTTTAGGCCAACTATGATTCCAATCACTCCGATCATGATTATGACTTCCATTCAAACATTGAGCAGTTAAAAACCAACAACTTCTTCTCGCAAAAAATTTCTGCAGGAAAGACCATCTTTTTTAGATGTTTTTTTTCTTAACATGCCTTTTGATCCTCCTGTTCCCCTAGTAGTAAAAAAACTAACTGCATACAAGTACGAGGAGCTTGATTAAAGATCTTTTATTACATGAGAATTGTCACCATAGGGCTGGGATTTCACCCCGCCTGCCCGAGGTGAAAATATTTTCGATTACATGGGAGGTTTACACCCAGGGCTGGAATCTGCTGCCACGTATGAAATAATATTTTCAATTGTGAAAGGAGTCCAATATTTTGATTACGTCAGTGCACCCGATGTAAAACAAAAGGGATTAACCGATAATTAGGTGTGACAATAAGAATCAAAGTTTCATCCCGGGTAGAGCAAGGCGGGCTGAGATTTCACCCCTATGGTGAGTTTCAACCCAGGGCTGAAAATATCACATGTAATCGGAAACGCAATCTTATAGGCCTTTGACCAGAAAGAGGAGATGGAGTTTCACCTCGGGTATCTTTGCCGTTGGGGAAGAAGCACGAGAATGACGTCATAAGCAAACAAGCTTGGTTTAGTTTTGCAACTTGTAATTTGTGGCTTAGCATGGCTCCTCTGATTAACGGCCTCTTTATATGAGGCGCGATGATTTTGATTTGAGTTTATAGGCTATTACTAAAATAGGGAATTGGGGAATCGGGGAATCGGGGAACCGGGGAATATGGAAACGGTAAGAGATATCGGTATGCAGTTTGTGGTATAATAACTAACTACCAAATACAAGTCTATTCCCAAAAAATCGAGGGAATCCCCTATGGGATCTAGCCACAATACTCAGTCAAAAGTTCAGTTTCTGAAAAATTACTAAAATGGGGAATATGGAGACTAAAAGCTTTACAGAGGATAGAAGGATATCAATCGATAGCTCTTGGCCTCCAGGTTTCAAAAATTCAACAATCTAACTCATATGTTAAACGTGGATCCCACAATCTGGCAACAAAGTCGGGGAATCGGGGAATCGGGGAATATGGAAACTACATAAGCTATGAGAGAATTTTGAACGAAAGCATGCAGTTCTCCTTGAAATTAAGTCAATTTCCAAGTTTCGTATTTATATCTTGGATAGTTTAGCCGTAGCAGAGCTCCGAAGTTTGCATTTTTTGTCATTTGGGAACATGAAGCTATTCAATTTATTTCTGCGCGGCACGACTTGGTGTCATGTCCTCGCGCAGCTTAGTTGACGGCTTGAGCTATGTTGAACAATGTTCAAGCTATTGAAAACTTCTTTTGTCCATGGCTATTGAAATCTATGCGTTCCTATTGTACTTTCATTCAAGCCTGTTGGGGGCACTGGCTTCGTCAGTTTCACGGGGGCTACATCGATTCTAAATCAATCGCTTCAATGTTGCATGTACATGAAACCCTAATAAAGCCTATACTTTGTGGCAAAAGTTATCGAAACTGAGTGCATTTGGAATGGAATTCATGCATTCAGAAAATAGGAAACAAATGAAGAGAGTATTAAACTGCACAGGATTTGCTAAGCATTTTTTGCAGTTCTTTTGCAGCTCCTCGCACCACGAGTCCTTCGCAGTTTCCTACGCAGCTTTTATCTCAAAGCTTCACAAATGCCTCGCAGTTTCCTATGCAGCTCCTATTCCAGAAAATACACGTTTTTTTATAAGAAACTAGGATCAGGCCATAGTACTAAAAGTTTCTTAAGTTCGCATGAAATTTTGTCCATTTTAGTACTAAAAGTTTCTTAATTGGTTTCTTATTTTTTAAATGCAGAATTAGCAATAAGGTTGCTAACACTGCGGCAGACATGTTTCTTGACATTTAAAACATCATAAAGGAATAAACAGTGTTCTGCTCGATTCTGCCATGTTGAAAACACCAATGGTTAGATAATATTGCTCAAGAATAAAGGTTCAACGATCTATTTGCTATAATATCTATGCTTTTAACTTTGAAAAGTTTCTTAGTACTTCTCAGACATTGTACTAGAGTTTCTTAAAATTTTGGCCATCTTAGTACCAGTTTCTTATAAACCAGTTTCTTATAAAAAAACGTGTATATTTTGAATTTCCCTATTATTATGAGGCTCCCTGTGGACATGTTTGCATAATATACTTGCCTTTAACGGCCTTTAACTTATAAAAGTTTCTTAGTATGTGCTCCTCAGACATACTCCAACTTTTGTATCCTAATTCTCTCTTAATTTGTTTCCTATTTTCTGAATGCATGAATTCCATTCCAAATGCACTCAGTTTCGATAACTTTTGCCACAAAATATAGGCTTTATGGTTTCATGTACATGCAACATTGAAGCGATTGATTTAGAATCGATGTAGCCCCCGTGAAACTGACGAAGCCAGTGGCCCAACAGGCTTGAATGAAAGTACAATAGGAACGCATAGACTTCAATAGCCATGGACAAAAGAAGTTTTCAATGGCTTGAACATTGTTCAACATAGCTCAAGAGAGATGCTATTAACACCGTAAACTAAGCTGCGCGAGGACATGACACCAAGTCGTGCCGCGCAGAAATAAATTGAATAGCTTCATGTTCCCAAATGACAAAAAATGCAAACTTCGGAGCTCTGCTACGGCTAAACTATCCAAGATATAAATACGAAACTTGGAAATTGACTTAATTTCAAGGAGAACTGCATGCTTTCGTTCAAAATTCTCTCATAGCTTATGTAGTTTCCATATTCCCCGATTCCCCGATTCCCCCACTTTGTTGCCAGATTGTGGAATCCACGTTTAACATATGAGTTAGATTGTTGAATTTTTGAAACCTGGAGGCCAAGAGCTATCGATTGATATGCTTCTATCCTCTGTAAAGCTTTTAGTCTCCATATTCCCCATTTTAGTAATTTTTCAGAAACTGAACTTTTGACTGAGTATTGTGGCTAGATCCCATGGGGGATTCCCTTGATTTTTTGGGAATAGACTTGTATTTGGTAGTTAGTTATTATACCACAAACTGCATACCGATATCTCTTACCGTTTCCATATTCCCCGATTCCCCGATTCCCCGATTCCCCGATTCCCTATTTTACTATCCCGGCCAGGCGGGTTCGCCTCTCAAAAATGCATGTTATGATCCATTATCGGATTTTGAAAGAAAATCGCTTGACGATGATTTTGACCTGTAAACAATGAACAAACGCCTACACAAGTCAATTACCGTCATCTACGTCAACCGGGCCAGCCCACCTGATGCTGTTTATATGATCCCGCCTCACCGGGATCCCGCCTACCCAATTCCCAGATCTCGGATGATCGGGCTGGCCAGCTGCTCATACAAACAAAGCTTGAGCCAACAAAGTATGCCTCTGTTCACTCAGATCTCTCATAGGCGAGCTAGCCGGCCTCATATAAACAGGCCCTAAAATGCATAAGAAATCAGAAGCGAATGGTTATTTTGATAACAGAATTATAAAAGTTATTCAAATATTATCATCATCAGATCATTCCTTGTCTCATAACTGCAAACAGTAGTGATAACAAAATGACTCACTTTTACAGTAAAGGATCTTCCCCAATGCTTTGAATAAGAACAATGAAGTATCTCTTCCAAACAATGAAATATTATCTTCCTGGTCTTTGTTTTCATTTTTTCCTTTGTTTCTTATTCCCTGAGTTTTCTTGGAATTTTCCTTTCGCAATGGAGCACCAATATTTTGCTTCCTTGCCTTGTACTCTAATGAAAACAGGGCATGAATCAATTGTGGAATGAAAGGCATTGAGTCAGTATAAGTAGCGCTCTCATGACCAATATCAACTTCTTTTCAATCATGAAACAAAAGTTGTCATTTAATCCCTATTGAAATTAAACCAAAGAAATTCCTCAGGATAATGCAAGGATTAAGAATTCTTTGGTCTCCACTGCTAATGACTTTAGCACTATTGTGCGATAACAAAGAGTCGTCAGCGGTTTGTCAGCAAAATTCAGGACAGCATTAACGCTCAACTACTTATATGGACTCAATTCCTTCAAACAAACACACAAAATTTGGCAAGTAACCCGTAGAACAATAGAAATGACAGCTAAAAGCAACGTAATAAATCAAACGTTATACAGCTTCAGTTCTCAAAAAGCTTTGAATATTTGAATATTTCAGCATTCATATGTTCAAGAATATTTTAAGTTTGAATCTATACATGTTTTCAGATTTGAAAGCTAATAAAACTCCAGATGCCAATACAAACAGTATGCATAGCGGTTTAATAAAAAACTTCTCGTCCTTTTATGTCAGACGATTCTAGGTACGTTGATGAAAAAACTTCTCGTTTCGACAGAGACGTTTTTCGTTCTCCAAGAGAGGTACGAAAGATCTTCTTGGACGAAAATATGATCATATCTTTTGAAAGACTGAAACTTGAATCAGCGATCAATATCTTACCATTGGTACAGTAGAACTGAAGCGAATTGATGCAAGCCCGAATGTCACCAGCACTACTCGCAGCCAGTAGATCCAAAGCATTTTTATCTGGTATTTTGAAATCTTTTGTGTTTTGCGATTCTGTGCTGACGATTTTTGTCATCGTTTTCATCAAACTGGTGTTCGCAATCGAATTGAAGCTGGATAAGAAAACACAAAAATTTGAAGAAAATTATCTTCTAAGAGTAGAGAAAACATAACAGTGATGTATGATACAGTCACTTGCTATCCTCGGATATACTTTTGCACAATATTCTTACAGAACTCCGATCTTCATCAAAATCTTAGTTGAATTCGATCAACATAAACGACTTTTAACGTTAAAAATAAATCTCTGTTGTTCCATCAACGTACAAAATCAATGGCATTTAAGGGTTCAGAAATAAAAAATCATCCATGACACAACTAAATCTAATTTTGAGCTGTATAAATAGAGGTTTAGTTTATGCTTCAAAGATAAGAAAAAAAGAACGTCTCTGACGGTCATTTTATCGATCAAGCTCTTCAATGAGAAATTCACAAAATGACTAAGCAAAATCAGATAATATATAAACAAATACCTTAAAAGCTGTACTAAGCCCCCCTCTCTATTCAGCCCCCCTCTTTTATAAGCCCCTCCCCTCAGAGTAAAAATTTGAAAAAAGCCCCCTCTCTATTAAGCCCTCCCCCCACTCGTGCAAATTCTAGAATTTACCAAATATTTTCCATTTAGTTAGCTACATAACCTTGCACGTTAATTCTAGCATGGTTTGGGTTAAAAAATGTGTCGACTTTATGTATCTGAGCCGTAAAATTGTATGTTGATTCTGCAAAATATGGGATAAAAGAACTGAAAAGCTACCAAATATATCCTTGTCACTTGAGTTTGTGAATAAGCCCCCCCTCTCTAATAAGCCCCCCTCTGAATGGTCCGCAATTAAATAAGCCCCCGGGGGCTTAATAGAGTTTTTACGGTAAAACACGCATCCTACAATGATGAAATTCTTCACAGTGGACCTTTTACAATGGACCTTATAGCTGTTCTAGAAAAAGTCTGGACTGAGTGATATTTTTGCAGCCTGGTTTCCTGCGTCAACCGAGCGGCAAATCACCGATTTTTTTGTATACCTTCTTTGAAATCACAAAAATATCACATATAAAATCACAAAATCAAAAGAAACTCATGCAAAATGCACAAAAATCACAAATCACTGAAAAATTGCTGAAAATCACGAGAAAAATCGCCAAAATCGCAAAAATCACAAAAATCGCAAAAATCACAAAGAATCATATAAAAATCATGTCATTTTTAAATCTCCAAATCATGTACGCTATTTTGACAAGTTATTTGCCCCTCGCGTCAACTTGGGCGCCAGGGAAGCGATTTGTTAATAAACTTATTTTAGACCGCTTCCGTGAAGCTCTGTCCCTCAAGTCGAAAATGACATTAGGGAACCAGACTGATATTTTTGTATATTTTTATACGAAAGGCTCAATGGAGTGTCGTTAGAGCTTCTATCACTATTACGCACATTCTAAAGTTCTACACCACGTTTCAAAATATCTTTGGATTTAGAGTCTTTTTTAGAATAGCCAAGAGGTGTTTACTCGAATATCTTGAGAACAGAAGGAAAAGGCGATTTCTTAGAAAGGTAAATGGGAATTTTTTACCTGATACAAGTAATTTTCAACTCCATTTGGATCTTTTTCGGAAACAACGTGTACAAACTGCTCTCTCCGACATAACTATCAGAAATTATGAAAACAAGAGGGTTTCTGCTTGAAGTTTGAAATTGCCTGCAATGAAGAATGGAAGTGAATATCATCAAAGCTTGTTCTTAAACGCACAATAAGAAATTGCTTGGTATTTCTTGTACTGTTGCTTCATATGAAGTTTGGCTTCTTGCCACTCATCCCATAGATCTTTTAGCCATTCAACAAAAGAGCCTGAGTCGAGGGACATTTTCATCTACTTTTACATGAAAGGGTCGATTGACGTTAGAGCTTCTATCCCATTTTTACTCAGTTCACACGATGCCGGCAAATTTCGTAAACGGTGAAAAATGTAACGGTTGGAAAATTTGAGCTACCATTTACACTTTTTACTGGCAAAATTCGAAAACGGTGAGAAACTTAACATTAACAAACTGCTTGCAGTCTGTCCAAAAATTTAATGCCAAAGAAAGGTATCTGCACCCTGCTGAGGTAATGCCAAAGAATCGATAAGCTTCATTTTGAAAGTGTCGAAAATTTTCCCTTTTCATCATTGCTCAAACGATGCCGTTTTCGAAATGTGCTGGTTAGGGTTTTGTTTCCAAAATCTACTGTTTTCAAAATCTGCCGGCAATAATTGTTCTATTTTTGGTGAGAACGGGGGACCTAGTTGTCACATTTGTTTTTGTTCTCAAAATGTGCCAGCATCGTGTGAACGCAGTCTCAGATTCTTGTTAAACAGCTGCAAGGCCTATTAGAGAAATTCTGATAGAAGAGAATATGTGAATCCTGATTCCTGTAAAAGCAAAGAACATGAGCATTCAATGACATCTTAAAAGAAACAACGACAAAGAGATCAACAGAAATGCAGTTACCTTAAAATATCGTGAAAATCTCTGGTATTTCTGTAGAATACATTTGGTATATCCTGTGAGGATGAAAGACACGGAACACTTTAGGTTCAAAAACTGCTGATGTCTGGTAAAAAATGAATAAATATTTGGAAAGCTTGTACATTGATAAGAAGCTAAAACAATTTACTGCTTGGCAAAGAAAAGTTACAAATGAAATGATGCAACCTATAAAAAAATGTCTTATTGCAATACTGATGATGAATATAAATTTTATAGAACAAACTCTATTGTCTGAGAAAAGATCAGCTCACCTCTACAAGAACGATCTTTTTACCAGCAACGAAAGAAGATGAGCCTTTCCCTGATATCGACAATGTAGGGTACCTGTTTGCACGTAACAAGAAGTCTTGAAATTGCTTCTTCTGAGAATCAGTTGAAAGAATCCGAAAATCTTTCCACGCTGCATACTCTGCAAACAACGAAATAACATTTCATTCTTTTTCAATTTATCGATTTTGCGTCTTGGTTCTGTCCATAGTCCCTTCATTATCATTTCAACGCATCAAACACTCCATAGGTCTGTCGAGCCTTTTCAATGAAGAATGAGTTTCAATAATCTTGTATTCCCTTTCATCAGAGCTCATCAAATCATCAAAGAGATTTTCTTACATCATTTCAATGAAATTGCCTCTACACCTCCTACCTTTGCATCATGTTATTTCTTTTCGTTGCTTGTAGCTTATGCTGTAATATTCTGTTTAGTTCATCATTTTTGTGTAAATGTTTCATGTTAATAGTTAAAGCCACAGGGTTGCAATTTATTCTCATTCTCCCCGAGGCTTCGTCTTGTGGGTATGTTCTGATACTGTAAAATTTAGATTGATCTATATAAAGATACTCTATCTGTAGCAGGCATGGCCAACACTCTGTATTTGTCTGTAACTTAGCTAATCACAAGTCCAAAATATCCTTGAACTAAACTAGTTGGGAAGAAAAACAACATGCAAGACGCAGACAACATTGACATCCAAGTCGGAAACCATACCATAGAGAAAGTAAATGATTTCAAATATTTAGGAGCTTACATATCAGATAATGCTAGATGTGAAAAAGAAATTAAGACCAGATTGGCAATGGCATTAGCATCTATGATAAAGTATAACAAGATATGGAGAAATAAAAAGATCACGGTAAACACCAAAGTGCGACTGTTGAAAGCGGTAATAACATCAATTGCATTATATGGCTGCCAGTCCTGGACGTTGAGTAAAGAAATGGAGAAAAGGATAGAGAGTTTTGAATTCAAGTGCTACAGACACATGTTACAGATTCCATATACTGCACACGTCGCAAATGAGAGTATTAAAAATCAAATAGATGCAACAACTGGTACATCAGAAAGGTTATTGGGAACTGTAAGGAAAAGGAAGCTCCAATGGTTTGGGCACCTTGTTAGGCAGGACAACAGCTTGGCCAAAATGATCATGGAAGGGATGGTAGAAGGAAAAAGAGGAAGAGGCAGAGCAGAGAAACAGTGGATAGATAAAATAAAAGAGTGGACGATGCTGGAGATTAGTGAAATTATGAAGAAAGCAAGAGACAGAGAACAGTGGAGGCTGATTGTTCGGAAAGCATCTATATGCCCCTACGGTCGTGAGACTATGGGTTGATGATGATATGAAACTAGTTAAAGTAAAGACGTTAAAGAATACCAAGTTGAAAACACAATGCTGTGAAATGCAAGAAACAATTTGATATAATTTCATTCACTTTAAGCGTCCTTATTTCAAAATTTCATTTCATCAAATTCTTAATTAATTTTGATAGAGCTTGGCTAATTCATACAATGTCTATAGCATCGTTAACAATAATCTCTTGACATCAAGAACCAGGTACTGTCGATATAACATTATTTCAGATCATGGAAATGATAAGATACAGTTGTGTCTTTTACCTGCATGTGTACTTGATACAGGAGTGTTCCATTCTTGAAGCTCGATATCCAAATCTTTACTGAGCACGTTGATTGTTGCAGATTTGCCAGACCCAGCAGGCCCGGTAAGAACAAGGATATTTCCATAATTCTGTTTAAATAAAAATCATATAATTTTCTGTACGTTTTTCACTTAAGGGGTGCTCCCATCCCTTTATGTCTTTGCTGCACCCCAATTATTAAGTTTAAGATTTTGGATATCCCAAATATTGTAATATATTTCTAGGACCACAATGCAGAACAACCATTATTGTTTCACTGCAATGAATCACACAAAACTGAAGGATTCTTCCTCTCTTCAGATTTGTGAGCTATAAATATTGAATTTTTGTTAGAGCTGCTATTGCAGACCCCAGATCTTGGTTGAACATAAGATCTGGAGCCCCAAAAATCGGCATGGACCAACCAGTATTGAAAGTTAATGAGCACCTCCAAGGGGCTGATCATTGTTTTAAAGAAGAAAGTAATCAAGAGTCTATTTCTTTTGTAGTTACACTTGTTGCTATTTGATTTCGTATTTACCTCTCTTATGAAATTACTATCATGTGATACATTTTCTGAACATCCATGACAAATACTAATTTCATTACATTTCAGCAAATGTAGTGCATAACCAGGAGACAAAACCTTTTGCTACAACTCTTTTTTGCTTTTTCTTCTCGCTCTTTTTCTCTACCCCCATTTCTCATCAATGACACGTTGTTTTTATTTCAGAAAAGAATGCATGCACAGAATGTGTAATGTATCGATGAGTTCTAAAAATGTAAGCTATGTCTTTGAAGGAGGGGTACTTGGCTTATAAGCCTTCTGGGGTTTTTCTAGAGAACATTTGTGTCCTTCCTTAATCATTTGTTTTAGCACGCCCTTTCATCCGTTAAAGGCAGCATTCCTGCTGATGTGGGCTGATACTTGGAGCATCCAAGTGCAGGTATCTTGAACAGCTATATTTATAAGTCAAATCATTCAAAGCAAGCAGAAATGAAATGTATAGATTAAGCACTGTCGTTCAAATGAAATGGAAGCTTTATTTCTTGACTAAATTTCTTTGATTTCCCTAATACAGTAACACATATTTGAGCAGTGATCACACGAGTGCATAGCTTAGCCTTAAAATTTCTCATTAATTAGATATTTGGCAACTTTTCTAAACAACATCATTTCAATTAATAAGTAGGATGAACAAAACAACTGAGACTAAAAAAGAATCGGCAAAGCAAAAAAATCGAGAAAGGTTGTATTTTGGTGGGTTTACCTGATGTTTTGAAGCTGTTAAATGCGTAAGCAACCAATTTTTCACATCAGCGACTTTCTTCTTGTGGACGGCCAAGTCAGTCTAAAGAACAAAGCATATTGAAAATAGTTGACATACATTGTTTAAAGAGATAAGACTTGTATGCCAGGTGAGTCAAAAAAACCTGGGGTGTTTGGCAGGCTGTCACATTGCGTTTATCCATCAGATTGTGATGAACTAAAGTTTTCCAGGCGGCCGGAAGTCTAACTAGATCATAAACCTTTCCCATAAATCGGTCACTTTTTGAATTTTTAATAGAGATTTTCTTCATTAGATCTTGTATGGGAGTCTTGCAAACTGATGAAATCTTCAACTGAGCCCCATTAGAATTTTAGCTTTGCCAAAGTTGCAGGTACACTTGGTATTATGACGGGAAAATAAAATGGTTAGGAAATAGTGTTGTCAGTGAGCAGGGAGCCCGCTGTGATTTACAGCACATGATGGCACTGGTTGAAAGAAAACACAAGCATCAAGTGGCTAATTTTGATGGGGAAAGGTTAACAATCTCAGTTAGACTGTTGGCTAAACAGAAACATTTATTTCATGATGATCAGGTGGCTATATGCAAAGTCGCAGTCCACTAAATGCCCACCCTGGTACACTTCGATGAAATGCGCCCAGAATCTGGGTGCATTTGGTAGCCATTATGGATTTAACCGTTGGCTAGGTAACGGTAAGCGGCGGAAAATGGCCATTGCTCTAGCACTGATTCTGGTGAAAATAAATCGAGAAACTAAAAACAAACACTTCGAGGACCTCATTTCAACCTTTTAGAAGGTATTTGAGTAATAATCTGGGGTTGGTAAGTATGTTTAATGTGAAAATAAGCTCGCTTTGTTTGGAGCGAAAATGGGCCTAGGCCTAAGTTGCAAATTCGGGAACTTTCACCGCAGCTTTAAAATAAAATGGCTGGTTATTCTTTCGAATGTCGGAAATAAGTTGCAAATGATGGTCGCATTAGGTAAAGAATGTGGTTTTACGTCGAATTTTGACATTCCGAGGTCGTTTACCCCACGCAAATCAGAGCTACGGCCCAAAATAGCGAAGAGCCAATCAGATTGCCGAACTCACTCTGGGGACGAGATTGCCAAATGCCTATGTTTTATGACTCATTTGGCACTACAGTGCACATACAGAAGAGTTCTTTGCAGGCATATGGAAGGAATTCTTAGGGCATATGGAAGACTATAGCCTTTTCTAATCAAGAATTCCTTGGCAGAAAACAGATACTTGTACGGTAATAGCTGATCCTGAAAGCATGCTGAAGAACCTAACAAGGCCCTGGTTGATAACACAGCACTTCATGCGTTGCAGAGGTTACCCTGTGTAAACATTGTCATTATTATAATATAATTACTACATAATTATTATCATGTAGTAATTATTAATTATTACATTATTAATCATTAATTATTACTACGTAATAATAATTATTATTACTATTACTAGACTAGAAGTATTTTGAAAATCAATGAAAATCAATTGCATGTCCATCAGTACAGTCTGTCTATCACCATGCATCAATGCAGCATTTCATTTTTCACTGCAATATACCATGCAGAAAACATCAGACAAAGTCCCCATGCATACTGTAGGTTGTTACCTTCCAGCTAGATTTAATATAAGTTCACCATTCTCTCTGACTTTAAAACTATTTGACAAAGCTACTGTAAACAGATGACTCAAGAGCTATGCAATTCTAAAATTAACTCGTGTTTATTTGATGATTTCATTACATATATGGATAATGTTTAGCTAGAGAAAGAATAATGGGCGTGGACATTTTCTTTGTCCATCTATAAGTAACATCAGCTCCATACCTCCACTTACCTTTGCTTTTTCACTTTTAAATAAACTTCTGCTGAAAGATTCACAGTTTATTGACATTATGAACAGTTTCATTGACTGCCTTCAGTGGCTGATATCAGAGAACATGATCAAAAGAAATTCAGAAAAAAATGACAAATTTATTTCTCACCTCTTTGGTTGGCTGGTATTTCTCACTCCAAGGCAAAGCGGAACTCTTCAAGATGGGTCTCTCTGCTAATTAGAGGAAATTACTGAAGTCAAAATGCTGTGACTTTTATTGAAGAAAAATACAGTAGGGGAGCCAATCTATAGTCTGGTACTACCATTCCTTGATATTCTGCAAATAGTTTAATGGAAACTTCATTCTTTCGTTAAACATGCTACAGTATGCTGGTTATCAATCTTAAGAATAACAGAAAAGAAAATCCTGAATAAGATCTGGCATTTTTATAATACAGTACTTGAGAAAGAACTTAGAATGAGAATAACAATGAGAAAAAATATTTCTTGCTTTTTGCTTTGCTGATGAAAAGACAATCCAGTTACATGATAACAACAAAAATTTGGACGGTCAAGTTGTTGTAAGATTAGGTCACATCCAAGATATGAAAGACTGAAGTTTTTATAAAACTTATGACTTAATTGGAACATTTTGACTCTAGCGAGAGTCATTCTTAGGAAGGAAACAAGTGCACAAGCGCCTTTTACACTAAAATGAAACACAAGTTGGGGAGGGGAGAAATAACTAACGTGTAAACATCAAAACAGAGAAGAAAAACAAGTCATGAGAAATGTAAGATGAAAAACTAAACCTAATACAGCAGAGGCAGAAATGCAAACAGAACAGAAAAACAAACTAAGACCATGGGAATACACAATGTTTGAGAGTTCAAAGAAGACATGCGTATCTTGTTTTATAAAAGACTTCTGAATAAGAAGGTCAAAATGATTATGTCTTTTTTGCTAATAATTTTTAAGTCATCAGAAGATGCTTTGTGCCTAAACTTATAAACTGTGATCCTCTATGAATGAGAAGGCAGACTTTATCTTCTGACCTGCTTTATTAATCTCTATGTGCTCTTTACGCATAACAATTAGATATCTTTGGTTTTACCATAGTAACTGGCATCACAACCACTACACATATATTTATAAATAACATTTGAGCTTATTACCTTTGAAAAGTAATTGATCTTGAATCTGAGAAAGGACTAAGAAATAAAAACTAGACTCTAGGCACTAGGTCTGATAAGAAATGAACCAAAAATGATAAAATTAAGCTACCTTGGTTTTGTGACACATGACTGTATTTTTGAAAATATTTTTCAGAATGTTTTCTTTTCACTGCTCTTTTTCTACTTGACTGTGTGGCTTGAGTGGCAGCAAAATCTCCAAAGGATGAAGATATCCAGTCAGGCTTTCTCTATAAAGCATGAAATATGTTATGTGGCAAAATCACAAGTTATGTCTTTGTTGATCAAAGCACTATTCACACTGAAACTTTCTTGGTGGCATAAAGCAAACAATTAAATTGAAACAGGTACAGTACAGCTTATACCTCATTTACACTGTAACTGTTAAATCAAAAAACCAAATTCATTTAATTGGTTGAAATTCAACTTAGTTCAGATGCTTGCTACTATGTCAGTCACTGACATAGTAGCAAGCATCTGAACTAAGTTGAATTTCAACCAATCAAATGAATTTGGTTTTTTGATTTACCAGTTAGATGCTGCATTTCAAAACCTGGTTTAGTTTAAGTTGGCTTGCAAATGTGTACAGGATATTTGTTAAAAGTTGGTCAGTCACTTACCTTTGAAACTGACATTACTTTGAAAAACCTGTAGAAAGAAATAGGTACTGTATTTTCACAGCCAGGACGGTCGGCCTTTTTTCCAGGTCTTGGGTTTAGATCTCAGGTTTCGGGTTCAAGGTTTTGGGTTTAGGGTTTTTTGATTTCCATGGCCATGCTGAAGGGGGGTTGAAGAATGCTGTGAGTACAAGTATGAAAATGTATCTGTCGCGCTGATTTGTTGTATTGCATTCATCATGGTTTTCCTTACTTTATGCTTGATTCATTGTGAATATTGATAAGTTGTACTTTCACTCATGAAACAAAACTATCTTTGACTTAATCATTCATCATTACAGACTAAGTCCAGTTGAAATGGCCAAATGTAACTGTTTCAAACGTAGATGTACAGTAGAAGTGCAAGAACTTGTAGATATACTAATTCAAATTCATACTTATCAATGTACTGCAGAGTACAGCTGAGATGATGCAGTTACACATAAAAAATGTGGGTATAAATGCAGAAATTAAAATCTTTGGAAAGCTTCATGATGGTTTTGTAATCTTTTACTGTACCAAGTAGCTATGTTATACATCGAGAAATAACAACTAGACGACACAATTTGTCATGTCTAATTCAGCGATAGTTCAACATCTAAAAAGTTTTGTGATTATTGCTTGAGTATCGTGAACCATGGATTCGTAATGACTGGAGCTCTCTTTGAATGGTACGGGCGTTCTTAACAAATAGTTGCAGTGGCCTAAAACTGATAACTTTGAACCTGAAACCTGAAACCCTAAAGCCGAGACCTAAACCTGAACCAGAAACCCAGAAAAAAGTCCGACTGGAGCCAGGAAAGACATCATGGTTTTCTGAAAGATGTTACATTTAGGCTATCAATCAATTTTATAGAGATGAAAGAGTTAATGAAGGTTTCACAGCTCAAACTGAGGGACCTAGTGCAACAATTGCTTCTTCATGAGCCCACTGTTCCTCTGTAGTTCATTATCATTTCATTCTCATCATTTGTGTCAGTTCTTGTTTGTTTTTGCATCATCACATTGTGGACTTGTACCCTCAAGTTGGAAAGTGAGCTGACTGCATGTAAAATCTAATGAGAAATGTACAGATCTCTTGGATCATTCAATGAAGAATATTGTTGCCTCAAAATCACATATTCTAAACTAAATTCAAATCTGAACTTCTGTAAAAGAGCAATTCACAAATCTTTTGCATCCACACGTCTAACTCAGAACGGAAATTGGATTGAATTTTTTTTGCTGGTATGGGATAAATACACTTTGGTGGACAACTTCATGCAAAACAGAGGTTGAATTGAATTATGTTGTTTCAACTAATCGTTGATTGGTTTGTTAGACAACAGCAATTTAGGGGTCATCAGCAAACAATT